>OZ023148.1:19370175-19970175 GCA_963675895.2 Styela plicata
GATGAAGAATACTTCGGAGATACCAGTGACCTGGCGAAGGATTTTATACAAAGATTACTTGTTAAGGATCCGAGGTATGGGTGGAAGTCAGGATTGAGAGAATTGTGGAAAGGCAAAAAAAAATATGCTTGTGCGTTGAAAAATTGATTAGAAGATTCCTGAAGTTACGTTTGCACTCTCCATCCTGGTTATTGTTGATTGTTGCGACTAGAGCTGGACAAAACCGAATCATTTGGAATTCGAATAAGATTCGTATATATTTTTGTTCGAATCGGTTCGGATCACCAATTCCGCGTATATAACAAACATCCCATTTTTAGTATTACAACTTGTCCACATTGTGAAAATCAAGGAATTTATAGTTTATTGTGTGTTTTCAATTCACATCCCATGTCCAAAAGCAACAATTTTCATATTTTAACGACAAAATATAAACGATTTTAGTCAAATTTGAACAAAATCGATTGCATTTTGTGGTTAAAAATGAAAATCCTAGTTCATTAAGATAGTTTTTGTTCCTATGGTCCAATTCACGAATGATTCGAATAAATTGTGTTTCGAATCGACCCGAATCGAATTGCCCAGCCCTAGTTGCGACTAATGCTTCACAAACTTCAGGAATTTTCTATTTTCTAAGTATGTACCACGGTTGGATCAAGCCCATACGGCGTAAATCTCGGGTTCGAGTCCCGGCGAGTCCGTCTCGCTTATCCATGCCCACCACTCAACCCAGGGTGCAATAACTTGAGTAGGCTGAGCCGAACAGAAACATATCATATCTTTCCAGTAATTGTAACCCTGTCCGTCTATAAGTGTCCGCTGTTCATGGCCTTGGACAGGGTGATCCACTCTAAGAAGTGGCTATAAAAAAATAAATTATTTTTTCCCGATGTAGACGAAAGCAAACCTTTTACACGTTTCATTCTACTTCATATGAAAAAGCAGCAATCATCTGATTAAAAAATCAGCGGCTGTTACAGAGCCTTGGTCAAAAATGGTCCATTTATTTCCGCTTTTTCAGATAGGTTATCAAATATTGGATACAGCAATTATCCTGCTTCGGGATTATTAAAATTGAATAAGGATAAAAAAATTTCGGGTTCCAAAATTATTAATTTTTGTTTCAACAGGAAAAGAGCAACAATAAATCAATGTAAAGAACACCCGTGGATAAAGGTTTGTGTGCTTCCGTGTCACCACTATGCCTTCATTAAAAATTTCTTTGAGCCGTGTTTTATTCAAAATGGCGGCGGTGAACGGCATTAAGTATATCGGAAGTAGAAAA
The DNA here is from genome assembly GCA_963675895.2 of Styela plicata. Lineage (NCBI taxonomy): Eukaryota > Metazoa > Chordata > Ascidiacea > Stolidobranchia > Styelidae > Styela > Styela plicata. The sequence goes on from OZ023148.1 coordinate 19,371,461, forward strand.
ATGATTTTTTAACAAGAGGTCATTGGCAAAGTTTTTTTGCGATCATGTTAAAATGTTTGAAAAACTACTTTCTTTCCAATAAAAAAAAATATGTTTCGTCTCGCATGAGTCACAGATGACTGGCGCCTCCTCCATCAGTGACTAATACTTGACAAAACGTGTTTTTATGAGCCTTTTCTGATTGGGTCAAGGTGAAGTTGATGGTTTTACATTTTGTGAGGCTCTTTGCATTTAGGTGGCAAAGAGCGGTCGTTACTCTGTTCCTTCACGCAGTTACGACGGAAGGTCTCGAATAAATCAGTGAAATCATTATAATAATTTTTCTTTTTCTGTCCAAAATAATTGCGTACACATTGCAATAGAAGGATTTGTTGCCTCTTCACGCAATATGTCGTTATTTCGGCGCAAAAAATTAGCGCGAATTTTTTTGTTATCGTGAATTTTTGAAATAGAATCCAAAATTTCGGCGGAGACTGTCCTCCTCCTTTAAGCTTATGTTGAACATGTCCCCGTCCCCCGCCAGTGTCTTTCATGAGCGGCTTCCAACACGTGTGCTCCAATTTACAGGGTGCAAGAAATTTCATCCCGGCGTGGGAAACTCAAGAACCCATTTATGATCGAGTAAAAGATGAACCCACACCGCCACCCAGTGACAAGAAATTCCTTGATGAAGTTGATTCTTGTGAAAGAGCGGCAAAGACCCCGTCACCCGCGGTACCCGACACAGTTTCGAACCACATATCACCTCCTCCTTCGCCACGAATAGCGCCAACGCCCACTCCACCCTCTACACCGGAAGAGAAGCCCGAAAAACCGATATCCATCCCAATAAAAACTGTTCCAGAAAAACGAAAGAGCATCCCCATACCTATCGTCCACGAACAGACGAAAGATGACAAACCAAAGACTATATCGATACCTGTCCATCATGAACAAACTGGCCAATCACGAAACAGGGGCGTGGTCACTAGAGAGGTCAAGATCGGCCGAAAACCAAGTGACGTTCAAGATGGTCTTCAGTCGTTGTCGGAATCTAAACAACTTTTGAAGGTAAAATGTTTATTTCCGCGGTGGGCCTCTGGTCGGGCAATTTGATTCGGTGATTCGAAGCACACATTATTCGAATCAATCGCGGAGCGTTCATAGGAACAAAAACTGGCCAAATGAAGTGAAATTTCCATTTTTAACGATAAAATGCAATCGATTTTGGTCAAATTTTTACCAAAATTGATCGTAATTTGTCGTCAAAATGTGAAAATTGTTGCTATTAGACATGGAGTGTGAATTGAAAATACACAATTAACCATCAATGTCCATAATTTTCCGAATGATTCGGTTCTGCCCAGCCCTAGGAGTAATTTCAGGCATGGAATTTCAGACAGAGAATAACCGACGAAAAAGAAATTTCACAGTTGTACACAAACAAATTCGCTACGTAGACGCCCAAAAATAGTAAAGTAAAGGGACGTGTTATGATTTCATGTTGGGGATTGAGAGGTGCACGTTTACCTGCAATGCTAAGATGCAATAGAATCACGAGCGTGTTTGAGAACTATGCTCCGCAGGATGACTTTTTGAGTGCTTTGAAACGTAAAGACTACCAAAATTTTTCGCCCGTCTCCAGCGCACAGTTATTTTTATACTTATTTAGACTCTGAAGTATAATTTTTAAAAAATATTTCTCACCTCTGACTTTTCCGGATGTAATTCGCAATAAAAACGCTATTTTACTATAATGTATGAAGTCATAGTTAAACCTTGAAAATTTTTAAAATTCTCTGTTATTTCACTAAAATGACTCGAGTTATCGAAAAAGCAAATCGAGTCATTGACTCGAGTCTCCCCAAAACTCTGATTTAGTGTAATTCTAAAGCACGCCCCTACTAGTCTGAAAATAGGGCAAACGTAATCGCTATGCCAGAATTACATGTTGTATTAAGTCGGAAGGCGTCGAATCTGAAGTGGGGGGGGGGGCATTTTGGTCTTCTAGTTGACAAAATATGACATTTTCGGCACAAACGATTAGATAATTCAGCCTATTTTGAAGATATACTTAATTCATACACCCCCCCGCCCCACTTCTTTCCAAAACCCAGAGGGTGGGGGCATGTACTACCAATCCCTCCGCGATGCACCAGCGCTAATGGAATATTCTCTACCACAGGACCTTCAAAAAGAGAGAAGTGCATTAGAGAAAGATATGAGAGTATTTGGAGAGAGTTACCTGGTTCTCTCGGATGATGATGTCTCTCATATTCGCAACAGAATGGAACGTAGAGCAGCGGATATCATGGGAGCCCTGGATTCATACAAAAGTAGCCGAATGGGAATGGCAAGGACTTCGAATTCCTTATTTGGAGAAAAGGGTAAGAATCTTGAGTTTGGGTTGATATTTTGTAAAAGGGCATGTGACGTTTTTGAATTTAGAGGGTGCGTATTTTGTCGAGTGCCACGACTTTAAAGGCCACAATACACGTGGAGTTGTCTTACCGATGCGTTGCATTACGTTTCGAGTAATAAAATAAAAACGGCAATACACGCCTGCGTTGCTTTGCGTTAATCGTGTTCACATGCCTTCAAAGCACAAACGCAAAAACCGAAACGAGCACACTGGGTTAGCTTTCATAGCAGACCGCACTGTTTCGTTGGAAAACGTAAGAAAATGCATGCAAAGCACTGCGCTTGCGTAAAACGCAAGGGTAAAATAAACAAACCTAGAAAAAACGCAACCTACGCAAACGTGTAGTGTAGTGCGACCTTAATAGTTAGCGCCATGGAATCGCAGGTCTAAGATTTCAGGTTCAAAAAAACGATAACTTCGGCTAAAAATAAACATTCCCGACACCTAATTCAGAATGTGATAACTTGGGTAGAATTTGCCGTTCTGTGGTTGATGCTTGGCAAACTAACGTTCTTGGTTGATGTGACATTATAACTATTAATCATTCAGAAATGAATGTTTTGCCTCAGATTGCATTTATCTATGAAATGGATTGAATTCGCACCGAATTATTGATATTTTATCGTATTAATAATAGTCATTTGTTGGTCGAAATTTTTTCAAGCCTAATTTGAACTACAAACGCGGATATTCTTACATTTATATGAACTAATTACAAGTTTCACAAAAATTTAGTTCTGTTCCCCAATAAACGGTCTACGAGCACTAGCGAATTTAGGCGCCATGTCCCCCATCGTCGACTGAAAAAATCCCAAAATAATCTTTTGAGAGCTTTAAATGTAGGAAAACCTCACAATTTTTGCGCGCTTTCGGTTTTAGACAGGTATTATGGTAATACACAATAAAAATGCTTTATTCCAAAGGAATATTTTCGCCCGTGGCGCCCATTATGACGTCATAATTTGACCTAAAAATCTCGAACTTTTCAAGGTTCTAAATACGCCACTCTCTATGAGTGCTCATTTTCATTTAAGCAACATCTGATATCGAATATATTATTATTTTGGCAGGTCTCATGCCAAGTCTTATGAAACGTTTGGATCAAACGAGAAATCGGTTTAAGAATTTAATGGAGATGGATTTCGGAGACGACTGAAACGCTGGAAACATGAAGGAATGTGGAAGAAACAAAGTAAAACTTAAAACTGATGGAAAGAGAATGGGGAATATAGACTTGTTCAGTACTTTTTCAGCAAAACATAAATTATAGTCATTTATTGCCGCTTTTTGCGGTGGAATATTTCAAATTTAAAAGGGGTAATAAAAAAACAGAAAAAATTCGGATGTTTTAATGACAAGTTTGCGCGAATATTTGGACTTTTTGTTGGGGAAAGAGCTGCCTTAGAACACGTGTGCAAAAAATATAAATTAATATGAAATATCTCGGGTTCGAATTCCAGCTCGTTAATCCACGCCCTCCACTTACCACAGGGTGTAAAACTTAGGTAGACTAAGCGGAACAGGAAAGTATCATATCGTTCCAACAATTCTAACCCCGCCCGCCTAGTGGCTGCTAGGACAGGGCCTTGGGCCGAGTGATCCACTCCAAGAAGTGGCTAAAAAATATACATATGTTTGCGCGCGACGAAAGTGCAAACTTTTTTCATATAACAATTAAATCCCTCATGAGACACATTACTTGCTAAGAATATGAGGGCTATACAATAGGATGATGGATTTTATTAGGATTTTTAACTTTTCAATGTTACATTACGCATGGTGGGATATGCGGACACTCTCAAAATCAAAATATACATAAATGAGTCATGAAAATTTGTCAAATTATGGATGTCAGGGATGGGACACCAATAGACCGCGCCGCCAAGGTATAGTGTATCTGGTGACTTGCGCTGGGAAGAATTAAAGTTTTTATTTTTTAGAGAAAAATTTACTTTTTTTACGTTATAACCCCAAATTCGGCAAAAAACGCAAAATGAATTTGTTTTGTTAAATTATTTTTATAATCCAAATTTTGCTTCTAAAAACAATCTTACCCCGTTTTGTGCAGAAGTTATACTCTCGGTACTAAAATAATTTTTTTATTGATTTACCGTTTCATTTTTTATGTTATTATTGTCTTCACATCGTTTCGATTTTGCTAAATTTTATTTAAAATAAACAGAATTGTTATTCACAATAAGGTGAGCTGATGGTTGTATGCAAGAGATCTGTTAGACGCCTCGTCGGTGGCCGGTGGGTCATGCAAGCACTGCTTAACGTCTTCCTCCGCCAGCCACGTCCATGCACAGGATGAGAAACATAAACAAGTCAAAAAAACCTTAACCCTGATTTGGATCTGGTGTCTACATGAGAGGTCGTGGTTCGCCATGTGGTTGAGGAGTATTCTCGGCCTTCCCTCCAGCAAGATAAAATTTGTATTCTACATAAACCTGTAACTGTATGGGAGGTTGTGGCGTTCTGCCGTTCTTGATCTTCCTTTCCCACAGTCACAGGATAAAATCCAGTCCATCAGTGACCAGTCCGGGGTCAAGTCGAGTCACGCATTTACAAGTCGCAGATCGAGTCACGAGACGATGCTTGTGACCACTCTTGTCTTAATTCTTAGATTTTATTTCGATTCATCCGTTGACAAACAAATTCTTCTGAGAGACGCGTTTCCTTTTCTGACGACGAGTGACACGACGGCATACGACATATTTTCACAAGACCTATGGTGATCGTAGACTTGGCGCAAATTCCTATCAAGTCCCTAGTAAAGGCGTGTTTTGTAAGACGAATTATTTTAGTAGGACGACTCGTGCCAAATGAAAGAAGGTAGCGCGAGTCGAGACTTCTCAACTCTGACCCATACATGTAATATTCGAATCGCGTCACCTTGTAGAAGAATTAGGACAAAAGAGCGCAAAAGTGATGGTAAAGCTGCATTCTAAGTTAATGCCGCGACAGATCCCGACGAACTCGACCAAAGCAGAACCGGCAACTATTTTCACGCACCATTTCATTCACGTGAGTAGATTGGAGAAAGTGACGTAAATAATGCAGAGTCAAAATGAGCGTCAAATTCATTCCCACGTTTCGTTCTCTGCTTTGATCATCGATGATTTAGCTGTGGTTTGGCCATGGCCCTTGTGGGCTATTTGCATTGCTTCAAAGTACATCGCCTACGAGAGTTGTTGAACGTGAAGTATTTTGAAGGTAAGATGTAAATTTTTAAAATTATGTACCGTAAATTTTACTTTAAACTCTGCGTTGTGACTCAGGTCTGCAGAGAGAATGCGGAAATGAGCAAGGGAGGAAAAACAAACACGAGCTGTGATCGCCTGCTGCTAAGCTATTCTTACTTGCTGCTCATGACTTGCATATAGGCTACTTGCGCGTTGAGCAATTGGGATGGGAATGTTGTGAGAATCTAGTGAAAAGTGTATCATACAGAACTAGTCAAAAGGCTTGAATATCCCCAATAGGCCTAGTGCGAGTACAGAGTAGGATAGAAACAAGATAGGATAGGGATTCATTTTTGTCCTGCGGGAGAGGAAAGCAGAGAATACAGCTTAGCTATATGGCGAACCACGACCTCTCGTGTAGACACCAATTCTGAATTTCGGGTGAAGGTTTTGGCTTAACTTAACTCTTTCAGCTTTATTCCTGTGCATTGACATAGTCACAGTTGGCGGAGGAAGCCGTAAGCGAGGCTTACGTGAACCACCGTGCATTGGTGAGGCGTCCAGAAGACCTCTCACATATCATCCTTGACGAGATGTCAAACATCTAATGAAGTGACATTGGTTCATCTCCGACAAAGCTGTAATAGCGGATAAAATAGGATTGACCAGTTGCGGTCAATTCGTACCAGTATAAAATTCTATCAAGGGCAATTGATCAATTTGTACCCTTGCCATAAATTCGTGGAAAATTTGCTGCTCAATAATTCTGAAATAGTGCGGTTGGCGAAAAGAAATTGAATAAAAATTCGCAAAAATAATCACTGTTCGTCGCAAAAAATCCGGGAAAACTCATCTGCATTTGTGATCTGTGGCTCGGAGTATTTGTGGAAATAGTCATATACGTGATAGTCATTCCATCATTAATAGGCACTTGAAATTCGGTCTTCGTCGGATTTGAAAAAATGCCTGCTTCTCCGGCTAAGGATGAGATTTTATTTTATCTTATGGGAGAAGAAAGCTGAGAATACAGCATATCCAATAAATGTGCTGCAACCCCCTTCAATATTTTCCTCTCAATCGTTGACTTTTAGATCGATTCTCGCAAACTAGATTAGTTATTCTGTATTATTTTTAAACTTATTCATTTAAATGTTAAAACAATATATCCAACTACAAACCAGCCATCTACAACTTTTCACAGTAAGTTCATTGCAAATTTCATCAAAGTACAAATTGATATTTTTCGAGTTCGAATTGACCAAGGTACGAATTGGCTGGCAATCAGGATTTATTAGAGCCCTGCCGAAATTGTTTTATTTTTTTTTTTCATTCGATTGGTCCATAATAAAAACAAAACGAAAAAATGTTGGTTGACGACCAATTCGACACTTAATCAAAAACTTTATTATCAAATGTAAGTAACAAATAAATGTGTTTCAGCCAGTCAGTAAAGCCGTATTTAAATCAATAATTTGTCAGAAATGAGAATTAATGATTTAATTACTATTTACTGTCTTCCTCCAACAAAAATGAAAATAAAGGACTTATATTATAATTTTTTTGACTTCCAATATATATAGCCATTTCAGACTTTGCATTTTAGTTTATCACTGACAACTTGACATAGATCTGCCAACATCACTGTACTAGTGTACCTCTCCTACATATTGAATCAGTAAGCCTCAGCAAAAATGTATAAGTTTAAAGCATCCAAGTACAAGAATGCATTCACTACAAACGCCAAGAAGGAGGTAAGCTTGCCTGACAGCAATAGATCAATGTGTTGTTTGGCTGCAGCGAACAAAAAGATAAAAAATCTTGCTCTTGGTTACAGAAATAAACTTGTATATATGTGTAGAAAGACTCTTGAACCTTTTGCTATTTATTATTGAAATTCACTCTAAACAAGGCCGGAAGCAGTGCCTAAAAGGAACCAACTAATGGCCACTTTAGAGCAGAGAGCTACTAAGAGACGTAGTACCAACTAGGGCTGGGCAAAACCGAAACATTTAGAATTCGAATATGATTGGAATATTTTTTCGAACCTGATTGAATCACTAATTCCATGTAAATAACAAATATGCCTTTTTTACCATTACAACTTGTAACCATTGTAAAAATTGAGAAATTTATAGTTTTTAGTGTACTTTCAATTCTCGCTACATGTCCAAGAGCAGCAATTTTCTTATTTTAACGACAAAATTAAAATTGATTCTGGTCAAATTTGACTAAAATTGATTGTACTTTGCAGCCGAAATTGAAAACTCCAGTTTATTTAGTGAGTTTTTGTACCTATGAGCGATTCTCGATTTATTCGAATAAATTGTGCTTCGAACTGATTCGAATCGCCAAATCGAATTGCCCAGTACCAGCAACTGCACTCTAAACAGAAAACATCCGAAACAGAACTGAACCGCCATGATCAAGTGCAGTGAGTGGTATCTTCTCTGGATGATGGTAAAACCATCTACCACTTTATACTTACCGGTATATATTTGTTTTTAATATTTAACCACCAAAATTTTGCATTTTTCAAGTAGGATCCAATAATTTGTTTTTACTTAAGATTAATTATTTTTTGGATCTTTTATTACGTTGCTAAGAGGTGCAAGTGCCGTGGTCTGAAATTCATTACTGATTTCATGATCGTGTTGATCTGCAACACTTGGGTCAATAGGGACTGTAACTATTTTCTTCGGGAGTCTTTGGGTAACAGAGTATTTTGCATTCTACCAGTCTAAATTGATCCTTCCTTGCTTCGGATAATGAGTTACTAATTTGATACTTTCAGGAATGCATTACAGACCTATCTGTTGAAACCCCTGTTACATTTGGAAATCATGCAGCTGCCAGTGGGAAGTTGGTTGCATTTTGTGTGGGACTTGCAAGTGAGTGGGCAAATTTTAATTTCAGAAGATTTTCGAGTTCTCCGTTTTATTTTGTCAAGTTAGTTACAAAAAGTATGCAACAATGATCATCATTGTTAATTAATATGTTGTTTGTTTATACTAAATATTTGAAGTTAAATGTGGTGGAAGTTTTGTTCACTTGCATTTTCTTTAAGGTTTTAAATTTATACCCCAAGCAAGGTTGCTGCCTGCAGACTTGGGTACCCTTGTTAGGCTCAGATCTTCTGGTTGCTATTTGACAATTATTTGATTCAGTGCCTTGTATGGGTCTTTTATTTTTTTGAATAAGATCTCAAAATTGAGAAATAATTTGAAAAAAATTCTTGAGTTGCTATGTAACAGGATTTTGTCCACTTAATTTTCAGTAAATTTTTATGCGTTATAACATGTTAATGTCATTCAGAGGTGCAAATAACATGAGATAATTAGGTACTTGTGTCAAGACCTTTACGAGAGTATTCAAATACGAAAATAGCAAACTTTTATTGCCATTTTGGGGATTTTCAGGTTAATTTCAACCAGAATAAGTTTGTCCACGTAGATTTTGAGAGAATATCAAAATCCCGGTCTGTCTAAATTGCTCAGGATGATTTAAGTCAAAATTTGTCCTATAATGTGAGCTTGCGTTGAAACCATATTGCCTATTTGAGAAGAGATTGTGATGTTGTTTTGATATTGATCATATTGTTTTGCTCTTTCGTGATGTACTGTATCACGCAGAGGAAGATATTTAAAACATAGACGTTATCCCATTAGTTGCGGGCTTTATGACTCGTTGCCTGTCACAAGGGTGACAGAATTTTTTTTTCCAGTATGAAATGCTCATGCCATTTTCTTCGGTTGAACTAAAAACCTCATAACCATCAACACTGCTATTTCATAGCAGCAGGTAGTAACGTATCCCTTTGCGATTAAGTCGCTGTTTTGGTTTTTTTTTTTATAGCCACTTTTTTGAGTGGGTCACCCTGTCCAAGGCCCTGTAACAGCGGCCACTTATAGGCGGACAGGGTTACAATTACTGGAAAGATATGATCTTTTCCTGTTTGGCTTAGCCTACCCAAGTTGTTACACCCTGGGTTAAGTGGTGGGCATGGATAAGCAAGCCGGACTGGTTCCCTTCAGGCACTGCTTAAAGTAAAGTTCAGTAAAAAACAAATCAAGCCTAAATTTTTCAACTATTTTTCATACACAGGTTCAGGAAAAATCATGGCATTCGATATCAATAAAAATGGAAGACTTGGATCTGGGCCATCACTGAACGCTCATAATGATGCCATCACTGACCTTAAGTTCTCTCCTTTCAGCCACTGTAGACTTGCCACTGCTAGTGCTGATAACACTGTAAGTTACAGAGGTGTCGATTAGGATAACAGTTATTTTTTTGTAAAAACCCTGTAGGTACGGGCTTTAGAATAAATAGTCCTAATGTATTTTCTGCATGTTGTAAGATGCGAGTATAAGGAAGCAACAAAGTGGCAGATGGTTTTGCCATCGTCCAGGCATAAACCAGTTACTCCACTTTACAATGATGGTTCAGTTCTGTTTGAATGTGTTCCGTATAGAATGCAGTTGCTGGTACTACATCTGTTAGTAGCTCTTTGGTATTGAGTGGCCGTTGGTTAGTTTGGGAGCTGTTTCCGGTCTTGATTAGAGTGAGTGTCAATAAAAAAAAAGAGCGCTCTGAGCAAGGCAAAAAGCAGTGCCTAAAAAGCTGAAATGTCAAAGAGCTGCTACAATATGAAGTGCCAGCAACTGCACTGTAAACGGAAAACATCTCTCACAGAACTAAACCACTTTGATAAAGTGCAGTGAGTGGTATTTGCCATTGGCTTATAATAAAACCCACCACGTGATATTGGGATTTTCCAGAATATTAAATTTGATTCGTGGTTCGCATTTTGGTGTATCCAACGATTTTCTGAGAAAATATCTTTACTTGTTTATTATTAAAATTTTGTTCCAATTTCAACAGATATTCAAATCCCTACCTGGTACTTTATCCCGGGGTAACAGAATCTTGTTTTCTTCGAGTGTCCCAAAATATTGTGTCATTTTCTTCGGATTGACAAAAAGCTTCCAACCATCAACATTGCTATTTCATAGCAGTATTGATGATTTTGAACCTTTTTCTATTTTAACCATGTCTGTCCATAAGTGGTCTTGGACAAGGGCTTTGGTCACGGTGATCCACTCGAAGAAAAATAACGAATTTACAACGTGGGATAGGATACAGTTTTATGTTATATTTCCTCTAATACGATAGAAAATATTCATATTTGGGAAGATTTGATTCGAAATGATGTGATTGAATATTTGATTCGGAAATGTATGTATCCTAAGTAATCTTATTTGTAACATCAATTTTTTTTAACTTGAAACAGGTCAAGATATGGGATTTACCGGAAGATGGCATCACAGATGCTTACTCAGATGCACCAGTAGAGACTTTATCGGGATTTGATCAGAGACCAGAAAGTATTGCTTTCCATCCGATTGCAGAAGACATATTAGCTGTTGCTTCCGGCCCCATGATCTTTGTTTATAATCTGGCAGATGAGAAAAAGATTTTTGGTAAGTTTTTGAGTTTATAGGAAATGGAAAAAATGTCACTCCGGAAAAGGCTTTGGAAATCGTATTTTGTTTTTTTAAATAACCCTTGCCTAAGTTTCATTCAACAGCGAAGATGATCGTGGAAGAGGTTTTTTTTCTAAGCTTTTGCTCATTTTTTTCTTATGCAAGGGACATGGTAGGTTAGTAAAGGTAACAGTAAACCGTGGTTATGTGAACCATTGTGTGTCGGCGAGATGTCAAGCAAAACTCTCACATATTTAATATTATCATATCAGGCTTGCAAATTTGTTGGTTTATGGGTTTCTGGACTCTCGCAATTCTCTTATGAGCCATGATGGAAAAGGGGTTTTGGTGTGTTTTTGAGTTTATAGGAGTTTATAGAAAAAATGTTCTGCCGGAAAAGGCTTTGTTAAGTAGCTTCGCTTTTTGAAAGATAACCCGAGCCTTGTTTTCATTCTCCCCATCTTGCATTTCATTTTATATCTTTTATTTCATTTTAGAACTGGACACAGGGAAAGATCCAATTCAATGCATATCATGGAAAAAGAATGGGATTTATATCGCTGTTACAACAAAGGTTGGGTATAAAAGTATTCTCTTTTTCGATTGTTCTAGAAGTGATTCATTCTGCAGTGAAATCATGATATATATATATATATATATATATTATTTTTTATAGCCACTTCTTGAAGTGGATCACTCTGACCAAGGTTAGAGTTGTTTGGAAAGATATAATCTCTCGTGTTCGGCTCAGCATATTCAAGTTATTAGACCCTGTGTTGAGTGGTGGGCATGGAGTAACAAGCCCGACCCGCCGGGACTCGAACCTGTATATGCCATATTTTACTTTGTAAATATAAGATGTATTATGACTTCACTGCAAAATATGGTAAAATATTGAGCAATTTCGTTCATCTGAATTATTGGAACATTATTTTATTTATATAGTGATTTTCGTATACCCCTACTATTTAAACTAATTTTTCAGGCCAGCTTCAGAGTAGGGATTGGGCATATTCTTAAAATCTGATTAAAATAAGTTAAATTCATTTCATAGAAATAGTTTTGAGGATCACTACAGTACTCTTTGATCATACATTGGTAAATTTTCTCCAAAATACATATTTATGGAATTACGAGATGAATTTAATTTTCAAATATTGAAAAAACTTAGCTGTTAAGATAAAAAAATCTATAGTGCTATGTCTTTTAGTAATTTTATCAAGTATAACCCGCTGAAGTTCCATATTAAATGCAACTGTGATCTTTCCAGTACTTGTTTCAGTGCTCATTTATTCAAAGCGAAAGGAAGTGAAATCGTACAATTTCCTTAACCACGATTATTACTCCATCATCATTTTCTAGGACCGTCACTTGATAGTCTGTGACCCAAGATCAGGGAAAATAATTTCATCCGGAGAAGCACATGGGAATCATAAAGAATCTAGGGTTGTCTGGGCAGGAGACACGGACAAAGTTTTCACAACTGGATTTTCAAATGTGAGAATATTTTTTATATGAATATTTTTGGGTTCCTGCTTAGCTCAATTAATAAAAGTATGTAGATTACGCCCCCAACACATTCAGGATCGTGCTGATGCAGGTTCGAGTTGTCTAAGTGGGGTTGGGAAATTCAGAATGATTTACTAGTCTGGAATTGTTCTGAAATAGGAAAATCGAATCTAGAATACCGGATCCTATTTCTAAATTAAATTCTTAAACATAATCATACGGTATTTAATCTTGCGTCAAAACGCAAAGCAGAATATCCAAAAAATTCTGGATGTGGTCTCCTTATTCGCTCGCTGATGTTTCATGTCACATCATTGATGCGATTAATTTGCTGTCATTGTATGTGAGCTGTAATCAAGTAGTTACTTTTGTGCCAGCCTGCATCTTCTGAATTGCAAGGTATTGTAATTTGTCATCTCATTAGTGCATTATCACTTGTGCAGGCATTTTTTACTGGTACACCAAGAAAGGTGGGGTAGGTTGCTGTTACTGAGAACTAATATTTTCCAATATATAAAGGGGTATTTTTAATTGATTTGAATTGAATTGTTTCTGGCTTGATGTGGATCTTTGATTGGAAAGCGATATCTATAGGTTATTTGAGTGGATCACCCTGAGTAAGATCCTGATACCACTTAAAACAAACATGGTTAGTGTTCAGATTTCCATTACGGCTGATGCCCTGGGTATGGACTGGTGAGTCAGACTTATTGGGACTTGAACTTGATCTTTTCGGCCAACAATTTTAGCATGTGGACCACTAGGTAATTCATCTTCGATATGCTACACTATTATTTGTATATGCCCGGTTAGCTCAATCGGTAAAGCGTTGGAAATACGCTTCAAGCTACCCATCTCTGATCGTCATGACGCAGGTTTGAATCTCGTGAAGGATGATAATTATATGCGAGAGGTCTGCTGGACGCATATCGCTGATGCACGGTGGTTCACGCAAGCGCTGCTTACGGCTTCCTCCACTCACCAGGTCCAGGCACAGGAGGAATGAGAAATGCGATAATTCAAAAACCTTCACCCCGATTCGGAACTGGTATCTGCACGAGAGATCGTGGTTCGCCATATGGTTAAGCTGTATTCTCGACTTTCCTCTCCCACAGGATAAAAAAATACTATCCTATCCTATATGCAGAATCGACAAAAAGAATTAAAGATTTGGGATGTAAGCGGTGAAAAGCCAAAATGTGTGCAAACTCAAGATTTTGGATCAGGAACTGGGTAAGCTGAATTAATACTGTAATTAATTAATTACATTAATTAATACTGCTGAATTAATACTGTAACGATCCTTGTTTTTTGGTTTCTGGTATATTGCCTTTACTTCTGATCAGTCAATCGACATCAAAATCAACATGGATTTGAATTCTTCTGATCAGCACTGATAATAAGAAAATATATCTATCTCTGTACAACTTTCTTTAATAAGGGCCATTTTCGGGTTGATAGCGTTATTAGACTTTCCTAATCTATCTTATGCGGGTGATGAGCAACAGCAATGCATTTTGCTGTGCTCACTATTCGAATATTTCGAAACATGGTTGTATTAAATCAGATGACTAATGATACGGGAGAGAGATGGCTGAAACCATAACGAATATAAACAAATAATATATCAAAGTGTTTGTATAGTAGTAGATGAAATAATTCAGTTGCATTGGAGTATAAAAATCTCAATCACTTTTTTGCCTCCAGTTGGAGGTAAAGAGCATAATTTGTCTGGCATAGATTTTGAAGTAGTGATGCCTTGTCAAACCTTACCGGAAGATATTTATTTCTTGGGAAAGGTTATTTTTCTGTCATGGTGTTGGTTCTGTTCTTAATGTCCTCTTTCATCTACTTTTCCGTGCTACTGTGAACAAAGTTATTCATTTGGAGATAATCATGTTTAGTTAAGATAGGATTTCATTTTGATTGCGCATAAGACTAGAGCTGATAATGCATCTTACCTATATGGCGAAGGCGAACCAAATGCAGATACCATTTTTGGCCTCAACCAACGGTTATGCGAAGTGCAATGCACTATGTGCTGACGAGATGTCCAGCGAATCTCTCTCATATAGTCATGCCATCTATCACGAAATTTGAACCTGTGTCAGGATGATCAGAGATGTGTATACGATAGAGCATTTAAACTGAATATCATTGTGTTAAAGATGGACCGTGAACGTTCAAAATATTAGTCTGCTTCTCGAAATGTTTAGTTCATTATTCCTTACTCTACTGACATTTGTCGGACTAATTAATTTTTTTTAACTCCATTTTGGATTTTCTCTGATTTAAAAAATTATTGTTAGCTCAGATCTAGATGAGATCATACAGATATAGGCAGCACAAAATTGTCTAATTTTTAGCTAAATATTATTTACTCTAAAAAGGAAAGCAGCTGATGAACTTAACTAGCTAACTCTAATTGATATGACAAATTCTTACATAAAACACAAAGTCAATGACTGCACACATTGTTCAAATTATCTGCCCTGGGTGGTGATAGAACAAAATTAACGCTTTTTTTTGACGACACTTACTGTTGGTGCTGGATCATTACACACATTCGAGTTCCACGAACGATTGGATTGATAAATCTTTTCCAACAAAATTATTTTTCCAGTGCCCGTGTTTAACAACACATATTCCCATTTCATAAACCCACCCCACATCTACGTTATACACAACAAAATTATCTTCATTGAAGCTTTTATTTATTCTATGCAATTATTTTTATAATAAAACAAAGATAAGAATGCATATTTGCAACATAAAATTGGCACAGCAAAGCGTTAGTCAGTCATGACATTTTTAAAATGAGATCCTACTACAATTAAATTTACTAAATTAAATTACAATTAAATTTATGGTTCAAGTTAGAGCCCGACCGAAATATCGGTAAGCTGATATATCGACCTAATTTTGTTGTTTACCGATATATCGGAAGATCTCAAAAGCAGCCGATAATATCGGCTAATCAAAATACACATACGTCCATGGGCAATTCTTTTAAAATGATGAGTTTTTTGTCGAAATGGCAAAAATTGAACAATATTTTTTGTTTCCATCTAATGAAATGGATTGGTGGTCAAAATATCGGTATCAAATGTAAAAAAGCAATATCGGCCGGACTCTAGTTTGAGTGTTTAAATGTGGAAACCTTGTAATGCTGAAACCATTTCATTCAAATATGTCCCTGCCTTAAAGCCTTAAAACTGATATACAAACTCTATAAAATTTGGATACTTTTCATGTCAACAATTTATCCAACATGAGTGGCTAATGGAACGAACCAGAGCGATATGATTCATCAGCAGCCCATGCCCAAAAAAATATTTTTCAAAAATAATTTTATAATTGGGTTTATATGTATTTTATAAAATAATAGCAAGTAATTGCCATTTATTTTGGTCACATTATTAAACATGGAATATTATGGTTAAAAGACTCAATAAAAATTGGAATGCACTATATATATATAAATGTATATCAAGAATTCAAGGCTGATGTTTATTTTTCACTCATACGGAGAACAGAAGTATATATGTCCACATATTCAACTAAATGCAACTCTCTCATGAGTCATTTCAATTTTTTAGTTTGGAAAACCAAAATATAAATAGATTAGACATTGTTGACTTTGGGAATGGTAGAAGGAATATTTAATTTTAGAACTTAAGATACTTTGACAACTAACAGTAGTTGTTCAGTGTCGTGGAATGTCAGTTACTCCGCTGCTCCGACACCCAAAAAAAAATAGCTGCCACCAGAATGAATTTTGCAGAAAAAAATAGTATATTCCGGGTCTAAATCATATACCGGTACTAAACAATAAAAAGAGTTATTTCAAACGTCTTGTGCTGATAGTATTTTTCAAAAAAAAACTTCAACATCATCAATACTGCTATTCAATAACATTGTTGATGGTGTTAAAGCTTCCTTAATCAACAGACGAAAATGACATGGATTATGTCAGTGATAGAAAACAAGATTCTGGCACTCTGTCACGTTAAATGAGAACATTGACGATTGAAATTGCCATTTCTTGTGGCTTACCAAATCCAATAGCAAGACACCAAACATTGTGGTTCAAGAACGAATAGTTGGATTTGGAGATTTTCATTATTAGGATTAGTACAGATTTTTACTATTTTTCAAGTCACAAGAACCAGAAAAATTGCTTAAGGAATGGAAATGTCTTAATGATTGTTTGCAGTAAAGGCAAGATTTCTGCTTTTTATTTAGCAGAATAGAAAAAAATAACTGGTATTATATAATAGGGTAATTAGGGATGGGATAACAGACGGGTATAGTCTCGGTTTTGTCAGAAGTTCCAGTCAAATTTGGGATGATAATTCCGAATCATTGGGAGTCCTTTTCGAGAAAAAAAACAGCTTTACAATCTTTTTGGCATTTGGATTAAATATGCTTTGACGAAATTTTAAACACAGACAAAATTTTGGAAATTTTACTATCATGATTTTGCTGCCATGTTGAGATTTTAAATGTCTTGATTACTGTTTAAGATGACATATAACCTGAAAACGGATGCCGTGCTGGACAAAAACTCTGTTTCACCAAGTATGAGTATCCCAGATCTTATCTCATCCCTAAGAGCGATAAAATGTAAAAAGTTTAATGAACCAAAAGCAATTTATAATAACGAATATAAAATTGAAAAAAAAAATGCAGAAGAAAAATTTGCTTTAATAGCCTTTTACAGTCAAAATTAAGCACAGTCGAACACAAAATATGTGTAAATATTCGGCAACTTTTGTATATTTATTAAATATTCATAATCGTGAAACTTTTAAAAACAAATAAAAAAAAGTTTTGAATAAAGTATCGAATATGTAATGCGATTATAATAGGTTGTTGTTTCTCATCAAAAATTATAATGTGTGTCACAAACTTACTATGCCTAGATGACAAAGTTCATTTTCGATTCACGCTGAACGAATTTATGTATTTTTAAAATATTTTCAACCATTTTGATTCCTTCAAGACGCACTGATGCACTTGGCTCTGAACGAATGTTTCTGCAACCACGCATTAATGAAGGCTTCTGTATATTTCATATGCAGTCTCTTTGGCATGTTTATGCATTTTTGCATATGCGCGATTTGCTCTTTGCGATAGCACTTTATAAAGCATTACTATTATGGTAGTTTTACTTTAATGGTAGATTTAAACTAGGGATGGTATTATCCAAATATTTAGATATTCTGATGGATGCTTATTTTTGGATTATTCCAAATTGTACCAATTTTATAGTGAAACATGATACGTGCCGAATTTTGCAAATGTAAAATTTGGCACATATCATGTTTTTGCTACTTCAAAAGCACAATCAGAAAAGGTTTGCTTGTACGAGCTTTTATTAAGCATGGGTAACTGATGGACCGCGTCTCAACGACGCAGTCCATCTGTGACTCGTGCTTAACAAAATAAAATTTCTGATCAATGTCAATGTCAACTAAATCCAAAAAGATTGAATATCCAAAGATTGTTTAAACCTAATTATTTGGACATCCCTAGTTTCCCACCTAAACAACTGGAACCCCTTCTTGGTACCTCGGCATATTATCATTGATAATGTTTCTATTTAAACATGTTGATGTTGGGAGAACTTGGGCTGTGTTCACATGCGTTGTAATAGGCCCTGATTCCGATGTAGGCGTTCGTACAGTGTTTTTTCTGGGGCTTTGAATAGGTTGAAATGCCGATCGCGAGCTCGCTTGTGGATATGACACTGAACCAGAAGGGGCTATATATGTGGGTCCATTATGCTGACCCATGGGATATGCTTCTGGATACATTTGGGCATCCAAGTGTCCACTATAGTTATATGGATTCATCCCATTTCCCACCAAAGGCTGCATTTCGTCCATGCCTTCGTGTTCATATTGCCTTCCTCGTGGGATGCAATGATTATTTGGTGGCAGCATTGTCGCATTGTTATTATTTTGATGATTTCTGTATATGAATTCATTTGCACGTCCATTCATTTGCTGTGGCATCATGTCGTATTGCATCTGAATCGGCGGAGTGGCGGGATGATATTGTTGATGTGGGGGATAATGAAGAGGAGTGTCAGCATAGCGAGTTTGCATCGTCCCGCTATTGCTACTGCTTGAATTACTGCCTGGTGAACTTGTCCTGTTTGGAGTGCTGACTTTGCCCGCTTTCTTGTTGTTGTTTAGATAGTTAATTTGTTGGTTATTCTGCTTTTTATTTTTAGTTTTCTTTGTCTTTTTGTCAGAACCTGCACCATTGTTTTGATCCATCCAACCTGCAGGATAGTGGTTGTGTTGATGAAGATGCATTGTTGGGGCCATTTCCATGTCCACCATTTGAGTTGTGTCCACAGGTGAACCTGGAACATAGTCTTGGTTGGAATGTTGCTTAAACTTCATTTTTCGTTTCTGTCTGTAGCAGACGAAAAACATAACAATTAGGACAATGATGATAATAGCACCAATACCAGCTCCAACTGCGGGATAGATAATTTGGAAATTGCTGCCTTCTGTTGGGTTTGTTTCTGGATCCATGTTGCCATATTGTTTGTCACCTTCCCCAGGTTTATAATTTCCGTCGACATCTTTTACTCCCTTATCTGTGGGGTGTTCGGGTTTGCCTCCTCCAAGACTCGGCACAACTTCGATTTCTTTATTAATGGTCAGGTTTATTGATCACACTGATCCCTTCAGTTCTCACTGAACCACATAGAGTGTCTCTTTCGCCAACATAAGGTGGGTTTCTGTCCTTTCTATCACCCAAGGGAAGATGGATGCAAATATTATAGGTTTTTCCAGATTCTAAGCCAAGTACAGTAAACGGATGAGCTACAGGTTTAATTCTGAGTTCTTTCGTACTCTCGTCTTGTCCAATTTCGCTGACAGATACAAGTAATTCTGTATCTGTTTGTGGGAGGATGATTTCCACTGAATTTTCAGTGACCGAGTCTTTGTTAATCATGAGTTCGGGTTTGACCGGAACATTGCTTTCGATTGATTTTCTTGTGGAAACTGTTGTTGTTGTCTTTGTTGTTGTAATTGGACGAAGAGACGTTCCGCATTGGGGTCCAGTGAAATCTTTGTTGCATCTGAAAAATAATGTAATTTATAAATTAAGTGGATTTTGATTCATGGCTTGCTGCTTATGGATGATCAAACCTTAATTACATGTTATAAAGGCATATTATAATGTAATATTATAATATTATAATAAACAAATACCAATTAAATAATCCATGAGTTCAGATATAGTACATTTATGCTGATTTCGTTATCAAAGGTAGTCTCAAGTTATGAAAATTAATATTACCTGCACTTGGGCCGATTCCTGTCCAAATAACAGCTTCCGTCATTGAAGCATGGAAAGACAACACACGGATTCGGTGCCCATGGTTTTCTTGAGTCTCTAGATGTCGTCGTTGGGCTTGTTGTGGTTGTCGTTTTTGGCGGGAAATGTGTCTTGGCTAATTCTTCTCTGTGTAGGAAAAAAAATGTTTTTATTGTTCATTATAATGAAAAACCAAACGTAGAATATAAGAAGCGAGATTACAGCACTTATTGGTATTTCAAATAATATCCATGGATTGATATGTGGCTAGGGCTGGGCAAAACCAAATCATTTTTATGTAAATAACAAATATCACATTTTTACTATTATAACTTGTCTCCGCTGTGAAAACGAAGAAGTTTGTAGTTTATGGTGCATCTTCAATTCACACTAAGAGCAACAGTTTTTATATTTTAACAACTGAATTTAATCAATTTTGGTCAAATTTGACCAAAATCGATTGCATTTCGTCCTTAAAAATGAAAATCCTAATCTTCATTTAACAAGTTTTTGTTCCTATGAACGGTATTCGATTGATTCGAATAAATTGTGCTTTGAATCGCTGTCCGCCCCATATGTGGCATTGCAACTGCCCGCGATTGTAATATTAGTTGAAAATAGTAATTTTTCAAAACATTTAATTATACATTGGACCACCTGTATAATGGGGCGACCACTGAACCGTCATGGTAAAGTGCAATGATTGGTATCTTCCCCGGGTAATTGAAAAACCACTTCTTTGCTTCCTTTTAGTTGTCTCTTACAGCACCAGGGATTACGTTAGGACTATTCTAAACCCCATACTTACAGGGGGCTAACCAGTGGGCCAAGCTTGATAGTGGATGTACACACAATCTCAATGCCCCCCGCAATGTTTCCCTCATTAGAACATTTATATCAGCACACGTTTCGTTAAGTATCAACCCCTGGTGGATAGCGCCAATAGGGCGCGGTCCATCTGTGCCTTATGCTTAGAAAAAGGAATTTCTGACTTGGATTTGACCTTTCATGTGTTAGAAATTAGCAGGTGAAAATGAAGTAGCGAAAATTAATGTTTGGACTTACTCAGTGCATTTGAAGTCGTCTGTAGTGAGTTCGTGAATCAACCGAGTTCTCAGCTTTGATGACGACGAGCACTTTATTTCATCTGGCTTTACAAATGCTTGCTTGAAGATTCTGCCAAAAAAGTGAAGTTTCGTTAAATAGGCGAAATCATTTTGTGAAATTAAATTAACTATAATCATAACCAGATCTGGAACTAAAATTAATTACTATGCTCCAAATTTGTGAAGCCCCACTGAATATCATTATTTATTACTGTAAGCGCGTGACTGGTCCGTACATCTGGTCCGCGTTTCTTGCATGACCAATGTTTAGCAAATGTTAATAGATTGGTCGAATCCTTTACAATAATCGGTAACAATTATTTTCAAGTTCAAAATTAAGTTTTGAAAAGGCCTGACGTTGTGGCCTTTTCTAACTGGCTATTAGGGAAAAATCTGACAAATTATAAATGTTTCGAGGTAAAACCTATATTTCATTACACAGGATAATTATTTCGTTTCGGAAATAAACGAAAATTGGATGATGGTTTAATTTGTTTCATAGAATGCAATTATTTCATATTTAACAAGTTGAAAGAGTTAAGTCAACTCAAGTAAAAAACTGTGTTAGAAAAGCCGGAGCCTACGAATTTCATTTTAGAAAATACACATCATTATGGTCTAATTAATTTTTTTAATCAAAAGAGTTCGCTGTCAAAATCGACTTCCATATTGATTTTCGGTAGCACATAATTGTATTAATATTAAGCCGAAAATAAGTGTAATTGTAATACAAGGCTTGGCGTTGATCTATTAATTTTGAAAATCCATATTCAAGTGAAATATGATTTTCTCATTCACTGACATCACCCTGTCTTTTTGTTTTCACAACCAATTTTCTTTGTCAGAGTCACGTCCATCATTCGACAGGGGTTTAGGAATATTATTTTCTAATGCGTCTGGTTTTTATGAGTCATCGGATATGTTTTATGAATCATATTTTTGTTGGATGAATATCGCCATTTTGAAAACCCCAATTTTGAAACCGTCATAATTTGGTTTCAACGTTGTTCGAAATTCAATGCGGTCGTTGCTTTAAAAAAATCCCCAACGGCCACTAGAAATATGTAATTAAATTGCTTCATCAAAAAAAACTGAGATAAAAGAATTGAGCTGAGAATTTTCCGTAAAAAATATAGTTATATCAACCGGAACGAAAATTGAAAAATCCTTCAAAAGAATTGTATTATATTTTATTAAAAGAAAGGTCGTAGTTTCAATCGATGGACGAAACTAACTAACTACACGGCTTGTGAGCGGAAAAAAATGCTCGTTATATAATCTTTACCTAATGTATTGTGGGAGCCAACTGGTGTCGCAACCGCATTCCCAATTGTTGTCTGTGATGTCAAACACATTAAGTATGACCCGCGGAGGTATGACTCCGAATGGGAGGGACTTTAGGCCCATTCCATGTAGGTCCAGATTCTTGAGGCGAACCATCCCTTTAAATGTGTCCACTGGAATTGTTCTTACTCTGTTCAACGACATGTTCAATGCCCGGAGACTCGTCAGAGACCTGGAAAGATTTAGATATTTTTATTTCATATGTATTTTTAAAATGATATAACTAATATTAACTAAGGCTTGTCCATAAAGACCATCAAAACCTTATTTCGCCAAGACTATTTAAAAAAAAAACAGGCTTTATAAATACCATCTTGCTGGGTGGCTAGAATCAAATATTTATTGAATTCAAAATCCAATAATTTTCACGAATGGAATCGAATATTCGAATCTGAAGTATTATAGTAAACAGACAAAGAAGGGACATTTTCGCAGAAAAAAATGCGTACTTTTTTGAATCTGTTGATTTCGAAACTGTGGGAAAATCGAATCGAATAATTTATGATTCGCGAATCGAATATTTTGGCCATCCCTATATATCCAAATGTTTGTTAAATTGTTTTCGAGCGACTTGTACATTTTGCATAGCATATCTTTTTTGAGATTTCTTTTTTATGCATGGATGAAAGTGTAATTATTTCATTTCTGGAAGATTGCCCGTAGTTTAGTGATAAAAAAACAATAATTTTGTTTTGATACATGATCGCGAAATAGACAAAATATCAGGCGATATGCGAAAAATTCTTGAAATATTTTCGGTATCAATGGACAAATAGCGAAACTGTTTTAGAAATTGAAATCAAAATAGCGCGGAGAACCCGAAGTTGAATAATAAGTATCCATAAACGAATAGAACAAACAAAAGTGGTACAAAAATATAAATATTTTGAATGCCCTATCAATTACATTTGTTTTTGCTCGGCTTTAAATTAATATCTGCCGACCGCATTGCGTGAGTTGATCCAATTTTGGAAAACTAAATGATTATTTTTTTATTTTGTAAGTAGTTATCCTGCACACGTTCGACTACTACCTTCCAATTATACACTGTAACAAAAATGCAGTAAAATCACCGATCTTTGGCAGTAATTTTACTTCGTCATGTTGATATGAAACTGAAACTATTAAATCGACTTTCTCGGCCAGTCATGATGGGCAGTTGATGGAACGCGCCGTCACAGGCGCGGTCCATCAACAGCCCATACATTGTACAAATGTCAAAAAAGTAGGCAGTTTCTAATTTCACAAATATACAATTACCGGAGTTGAACGCTAAATTTACTGTGTTTTTGTTACAGTGTATCGAGGCTAACATGCATTGTATAAATCTCCTAAAGTAGGCAGTTTCTAATTTTACAAATATACAATTACTGGAGTTGAACACAAAATTTACTGTATTTTGTTACAGTGTACGGAGGACAATTATCGAAATTTGAGGTGAATTATTTTAGGTATTTACGCGTCTATGTCATCCGTGAGGCGCTCATCAAAGTGATTTTTTAATTAATAATAATTATTCATCCCGAGGATATTAACGTAGAAAAGCGTGATTAAATATTTTAATTATGTCTTTATTTTATCATTGTCGCTTTGTTATTATATTTAAAAATTTATTTTTGTTCATCAACGATATAAAGTGCTTTTGTCACTCCGTTCGGAATTGCATATTTCGTCCAATATTCTGCAAGATTTTTATTTATGTCCTATCTTTTCGCAAAGTTTTGCATACATCGTGATTTTGCTTTTTTATTAAATTTACTCTAAGCCAGGCCGGAAGCAGCTCCCAAACGGAACTAACCAACGGCCACTCAATAGCAAAGAGCCAATAAAAGATGTAGTACCAGCAAATGCACTTTAAACAGAAAACATCCATAACAGAACTGAACCATTATGGTAAAATGCAGTGAGTGGTATCAGCCCTGGGCGATGGTAAAACCATCTACAACTTTTTTAAAATGAATTGGCCGTAAAAATATTTGAAAAATATTCAATAACTCATCTCTATGCGGATAAAACGTTTGTACTTTCGATACAAAACTTGATTTCGAGTTAAAACTTATGGATACTATGGCGAAGAAAATCTGTACAGCCGCGACCTATTTCTTGTGCATTATCGCTAATAACGCCCGACACATTCTTTGCAGGTAATTGGGCATACGGAAATACTCGTAGATTACAGGTAATATAAGGTTATTGAAGATAATGCCCGCGGAATTCGCTGACATCACGCATTAAAGCGTAAATAGAGTGAAAACAAAACGCATTAGATTATTCGAAAATTCAACAAAATGGCTTCCAAAATATTTGTAAATTATTGAAAGTCTCTTTCACGGCCTAAAACGGGAGTTTTATTTTTTGTATCGTGATTTCTGAATGCTCTGTGAGGCAGCAAAATTCAGCTTAAAAATACTCATGATAACACATGTTGCGAATATTACTTATTTGTTTATTCCAAAATCGCTATACGACAGAATTGGATTTAATTTTTATTCGTGAATGCAACTGGACTATACGACAAAACACGACCTCTTGTGCTGATACAGTTAGAAGTATATTCGGTGGTAAAGTTTTTTTTCTCCTGACATTTAACGATTTTTTCTGTTCATGAACGTTTATAAATAGGCGAATCGTCAAGCCTAAAAGTAGGATAATGGTTCAAGTCCAAAAGTCGGATACTGGTCCAAGCTTACTCGAGATAGAAATTCAAAGTCAATAACAATATTCTTTTTGGAACAAGAAAAAAGTAATAAGGAACAAAGATAAACACTTACTTTATCACAAGCGGAACCGCGGTCAGCCTGTTTTTGCTGATATCCAATTGTGTGAGACGACTTGTGTCATCAAATATCGATGTACGGAGCTGTGTCAGCTGATTGTCTTGGAGCTGAAACAAGGAGTGATATTATGTTGTTTTATAATAAGCAAATTTACTCCACTTCAGCTTACCCAACCAGACATTTATTATTAACAATTATTAAAATTACTTGTTCAGGCATGAGCCACATATCGGCCGCGTCCCTTCGACGCGACCCATCAGTGACTCATAATTAGGGTTGGCCAAAATCAAAATATTTTGGTTTCAGAATCGAATCGAATAATTTTCCCCGAATCGAATCGAATATTATACATTATTCGAAAATTAAATAATAAAAAAAGTCTATCTTTTTGTCGATTTCGAATTGTTTGCGGTGCAGAAATCGAATCGAATAATTTATGATTCGAATATTTCGAAACGAATATTTTTCGAATATTTCGAAACGAATATTTTCTAGTCATGATAAACATAAAAAGTCTAGAAATCCCCGAATGGCTGGTAAAATATTAATG
This sequence comes from Styela plicata, assembly GCA_963675895.2. NCBI lineage: Eukaryota > Metazoa > Chordata > Ascidiacea > Stolidobranchia > Styelidae > Styela > Styela plicata. Next base: position 19,397,160 of record OZ023148.1, read on the forward strand.
TTTTATTCCGATCCTATTCGTCTTTTGACCAAAACAATGGAACATTATCAAGAGTTTAAACGATTAAATGGACTCAATCACAATTCGTACATATTGGTTTGATGTAGTGATTCAAAATCTAAATATTAATATTAGAAACCATTATTCTATTAAATTCACTCATTTGTACGTGTCACTTTGCTACCGTAGAGTTATATTCAAACGTTGTTTACCATTAAATGCTCAAGGTTGACCGTAGATAACGTCATGTCAGGTATAGACCGCAGTTTGTTGTGACCAAGGTCAAGTAGAAGAAGATTTGATGTGTTGATTAGTCTTGGGAATGAGACCAGCCGATTGTTTCTAAGTTTCAATTCGACCAAGTTCTGTAGATTGTTGAAAGCCCCCTTCGCGATGTAGGAGATTTGATTTCCTTGGAGATATATCCTTGCCAGATTTGTGAGACCTGTAAAAACGAGAACAGTTTTATCAGAGAATTTATTTCGGCGAATCTTTGATTTTGGACGACAATAACATTGAATTTCAAGTAGTAGTAGATCATTTTATCACAGCAATTCAGTTCTGCTCGGGGTGTTAGCCCCGGTTTTTGTAGTGGATATTTCGCCCCATAAGTGTGGGGTATTCAGTTTTGGTCACTGCTTTCGCTCTTGCTTAGAGTGAATTAAAAAAACAAATGTTTTTTTTTTCTGTTTAAAAAAGCGTTTACATAAAGATAGCTTTTTCAATGTCCACCATTTTCTATTATTGGAATCTGATGATTATTAAAAATGATTGTACTTCTCGTGGAAATTGATTATGTTGCTAGTTTGACGTCATTCATATTCATCAAACAGTATTCATATAACCTCCCTATCGACCTTTTGGTGATGAACATAATTGGGTACGTGTATTCAAATTAGACCTCAAATTAATTAGTACATTGTATAACATATTCCCAATGAGAAAGTATGTTTCGTCAATCTGGACACACATACTGGCCCGCGCCTCAGCGGCGCGATCCGGCTGTGGCTCAAGCTTAACGAAATCGTGTGTGCGCAAAATATTTCAAGTGGGATATCTGGTAAATCAAAATTATCATTAAAATTGCAGCCAATCGGCATAAATTCGGATTTAGGTGTGGGTATTTATCGATTTGACCAATCATGACTTCAAGCCCCTTAGCGCGTTATCTTGTATATTAAAATTGCCGCCAATCGGCATGAATTTGGATTGGGGGCCTGAGTATGTATTGATCTGACCAATCATGACTTCAAGCCCTTTAGCGCGTTATCTGGTAAATCAAAATTGTCATTAAAATTGTAGCCAATCGGCATAAATTCGGATTTAGGACTGAGTATGTATTGATCTGGATCATACTTCAAGCCCCCTATTGCCTTCTGATGCGTGAAAACTTTTCTTCTTTTTTTTGGGGGGGGCGGGGGGGGGGGGGGGTGTTGGGGTGTTGAACGTTGTTTTGTAACGCACGTTTGGATTATTCGAAATTGACCTCAAATAAAAATGTAGAACATCAGTGCATATCCCAATCAATTTTTTTTTGATTATGAAAAGTAAATTCTGCTCAAACCTTGAAACATGTCAGCTGTGATACTTTTAATCTGGTTGTTTTGCAGCATCAAGTTTTCTAGTAGTCTGAGTTGACTGAATATTCCTTTCCAGAAAGTGTGGTCCGATATCCGGTTTCCGGATAAATCCAACAGTTTCAAATTCTGGAATGCAAAAATTTAAATGAGTTTTTATGTTGTGACTTGAAAGCCCCCTTGTCGAACTGCCTATTCGGCAAGACACTTTTACTGTATTCATTTCTGTGTATTTGTCATTTAAGGGATCGTGCTTCACAGTCAGTCCGACAGTGGCGTGTCCGATAGGATGAGAATCGACCCAATTTATTTGTTATCCTCATAAATTTAAATTATTTTTAATTAACTCGGCCCGGATTGAAAATATGATATTATGTTAAGGGAGGTGAATTAAGATGATTCATTTAAACAGTATACAAAATATTGTTTTAAAATTTGTGATACTCGACATTGTTGCTTCTGCGTATTTGGCTGGTTATGCAACAAAATTATGAGTTACATAAAATTTTTCAGCTCAAAATTTCGCATATATTGTATTTTTTATGCAAAATAAGTGTTTTGGGAATAATCGAAAAACGAAAATAAGTTTATTAACAAAATTTTCAAATGCCTCGCCAACATTTTGAAACCCTTCAACTTCTATTGTCCAAGTTAGAGCGCATCATACTTCTAATCAACAACTCTATATAGAAATACACTTATTGAAAATTCCATACAAAGCTGTTTTCACTCACCTTCAGGTTTCGCATAGCTTTGGGATCTATCCTTGTTATGTTATTATAAAATAAGTAAACTTTCTCCACGTACGGTGAGAAATCCATGGGAAAGTATGTGAGTCCTTTATGGTTACAGAATGCTGTGTTAGCAGTTTGGCATGAGCACTTCGATGGACAGTTCGCGCCATATACAACGTTTCCCATCAGAATTAAAGATAATATTATGATTGTGGTCAAAGTCATTCTGTCTAAATAATGAAGTTTCCATAACAATGAACTTGGTCGTCTGCGTCGTGTCTTGGTTGTTTTTATTCCACAGTCACAATTACCAAAGTCAATAAATCCTTGTTTGCTTTGTGATTCCACGCTTGCATTTTGCGTGCAAGATATTTCCATTATTTTTTGCTCTTTGATGTCACAATGATGTGAAGAAAAGCAGACGACGACGTTTTGTAGGATATGGGAGGATTGTTTTGTTACGCTTCATAAGCAGTCACTGAGCGTCGTATACCTAGCTTAGCTAATAAATCTGTGAATAAAAATATATCATTCAGCACAAGCGAATCAGAAAAAATGATCCAAACATCTTTTGTTAAGTATGAGTCACTGATGGATCGCGCCGCAAAGGCGCGGTCCATCTGTGGCTTATTCTTGGCAAAATATAATTTCTGATTTGAAAACATCAATATAGAAATACATATGCTTCCAAAAGGTTTCCTTAGTTAAAACTGATTTGCTTCGATGAAAGCGTAAAGTGTTAATATCGCGTTCCCCCGGCAAAGATATGCTTAATTTGTATTCTTTAATGAAAGAACTATATTGCCAGGGGAACATGCCGCTACACTTTTAATGTAAAGCATATTGAAGTATGGGGTCTACTTCACTGCAATAAAGATTAATTCTACTCTGGTTTCCGTTTATTTTTCCTTCAACCAATCTTTAATTGTGTTTTGTGAAGCATGACACAAAGATTTATCATAACCGTTAGCTAGTGTTAACAAATATCTCGATCCATCAGTAAGTTATGCTCACCAAAACACGTATATGTACATTTTTTCTCCATCGCAGGCAAATAAATCAAGTCACGATTTATTTTTATTAAAAACAGGTCATTCGTGCATTCCGCCGCTAAAAAGCGGCCCATCTCTACCTTATGCTTGGCGAAAGTGTGCGTGAGATGTAATGAATGATGTCCAAAATGTTCGATTCGTAGTTTGCGAATCATGACTTATTCGATTCGATTCGATTTTTTCTGTAATGCGAATTCAACAGCTCCAATAAGTACACATAATATCCAAAATAGATGTCAATTTCGATTTGTATCATTTTTTTGCGAAAATGTTTTTGCTCTTGTATTATAATATTTCGGATTCGATTCGAAAAAACTTATTCGATTCGATTCTGAATTCGACAGATATTTAATTTTCGCCACCTCTAGATATAATACTAACTCTCATATGATTTTCTTTAAAGTTTTTCACTAGTTGAGAAATAATTTTCGCTATCTTTCTATGTAGCGTCTATCAACGCCTGGGCGAAATACCTTAACGTGTTGGTCAACCATGAAGTGTTGACAACCTTCGCTAAAGTATGATTGGATCAAGGTGTTTTCTCCAGTGGTTTTGAAACTCGCTAATCCCATGGCTATATCACGTTCTCATAGTCGGTCAGAAGTGTTTTGCTCTAACATGTCAAGCATAAGCCATTGATGGATCGCGCTCACAAAGCGCGGTCCATCGATGGCATGTGCTTGATAAATAAAAATTTTGATACGGGCATGTTTATTTGTTGTTAGTTCTATTGAAAATGTCCTGACGGTCAGTTTTTAATTTTCCGTAATCCGCTTGGTCAGTAATGCTCTTGTAATTCAAAATAGTACAAATGTCAGCTAATCGTTTCACAGAAACTGTGCAAAATGTAATATTTCTGACTTTCAAAAACACTGGGCTTCTGGAAAGCATTATCCGAATTTTATAAATAGAATCACATTTTGCTAAATCTGTAGCAAAACACTCTATTCAATTTTAATGTATTTAAAAAAAATAGACGATCACTTTCCCGAAAATTATAAGTTTATTTTTGAGGTCATAGACCAATTCCCTAAGATAAGACATTATACCTAACTTAAATAACAGCGAATAGTGACATTTTTGAACAGCTTAAAAATAAATACATGTCTATAATTTCATGATGCACTCTCAACGAAGAGCCCTTTTCACTTTTGGTATATTGTCGCTTGTTTGTATATATCAAGTGTATAATGGTCGAAAACACAAACTGAATATATGTGACATATCCGAGGTGTCAGGAGCACGGTTTAGACCAAGTGCACGCGAGATAATCCCCTCTCTCTCTGGTAACTTGTCATGTTCAATCTCTCTTGAGATCCTTCGAATGTTAGAAATCCTTGTTTATTCAGGAATACAAAATATAACCTTCGCCTGATCTGTCCTTGCCCTGGATCACTCAAACATTTTTGACATTTTTTTTTTCTGAAACACGATTTGGGTTTTGGTCATCGATTAACCAAGCTCAGCTTATGTTCCACCCATGCAAAACGAACTTCATGTTGGACGCGAAGGCTCCATTTGTTGTTTTGTCGTATGAATCACAGAAGGGGTGAACCTCGACAGCGCGATAATGTCGGGAATGTAAGCGTGAATTGCAAATTCAACCAATCGGAGACCATGCTCAAAGGTCGGCCATGCTGATCGCCTCGGTGCAGGACAGGATGAAAAGATTAAATTTTAAAATTGAAAAAAAAACTACTGCAAATGTAGGTTTTGCTTTTCATAGAAATTCGCTAGCTAACTCCAGATAATGTCACGTTGCTTTTATCCGGATTTGTCCGAGGCTTGGGAATCGGTACCGGGCATCTTTCACATTAAGAAATGTCCAGATTTAGTCCATTTTGGAAATAGTCCAAATCCGTTTACGTTCTGGACGATTTTCGATCGTGACAGATTTTGTTATTATTACAATTTTAACGAACTTGTCCACAGTTTCCTATATTGTTTACAGCATAAAGCGGTTCCATGATGATTACATGATTACATGTTACATGATCAAAAAAGCGTTGCGTTTTGTTTATATAAGTTCATAATTGTTTACGTGATTCGTTGATATCTTGCAATGAACTACCTATCCCTCCTCCTTGTTTCCTTACAATCCTGGATCCGTGTGTGAGAGAACTCACAAGGATACACGAATGAGATAATATCAAGCTAATATACAAAAATATCATGTTCTCATTCCACAGAAATAAAAGTTTATTGTAAGCTTTCGTTAGAACATAGTCTAACTTCTTCAGACAAGATTAACTTCAATCTTGTCTGAAGAAGTTAGACTATGTTCTAACGAAAGCTTACAATAAACTTATATTTCTGTGGAATAAGAACATGATATTTTTGCATAATTATTTAACTTGTTCTATTTATACCTTTTCCATCCTCTAATAGATGTGAAACGACTTAAGTCAGCAGTTCAGTTTTTCTTTCAAGTTCCACTAAATTCAATAAACGCCATTCTGCATAGTCGAGGATAGGTTTCTATGGTTGGCATTTGCTAAATCTATATTAGAATCTTTATTTTGTTGAGCATGAGCCACAGATGGGTCGCACCTCAACGGTGCGATCCATAAGTGGCTCAAACTTAACAAAGCGTAAATAAATTTCCTAAATTTTTCCCAAAGGTAACATTGTTTTTTCTAACTCTCCACTGAAGATACAAATAATAACAAATTGTCTCAATGACGGCGATGACTTTTCATTTTCATTTCTATTAATATTGTAATTCATTATCCTTAAAACTAAACAACTATTCTTAATATATGCAAAATTCCCAAGTCTCAAGATTTGGTTCTTGTTGCACACTATGCTAAAAAACAACTTGATTACCGTCTTTTTGCGAACACACTACAGGTACTGAATCAAGGCAATAAGACCTCTATCCCGCTATTCCCCGCGTGTTCTCATTGATATTGGATGATACTCAATATACGCAGAATTTTACGCTTTAGGATTTTTTCCAACAATTTTCCTCAAAACGAGGAACCTGGACACTCTTTCTGCTAAATATACTACTCAATTTCGACCTAAAAAAAGACCTTAATTTTTTTGAACGTCCCCACTCGCTATCGCTCACGTTTTGTTCGTTCTATCTTTACCATTGGTTTCAGTGGCGAGTTATCTCTGCGTAATTCCAATAATTGGTACTTACTAGTATACCTCCTTCCTATCCTCGGCGTATTAAATCTTTTTTCGAATATATAAAATTAGCGAAACAGTTAATTTGTCTAATAACTGTTATTAGAGATGGTTAGTCTTATAAACCAGCGCAGTGACCGCAAAATTGTTTCGCCGGCGTCATAATTCTTGGTTTAATTACCAATTTCAAGGGTTAGGCACGAACTGTGGCCGAAAGGCATAAAATTGCAGCAGACTTCACCGCATGTAAGTTTCAAATGAAAGCCGCTCTTCTGACGACCATGTTATTAAACCACAATACATGTTTCCTGATTATTCTCAATATTATTCTGCCAGGCAAGTTTAAGCGGAAAATGCGGTTCGATCGAGCTTGTCTAACTGACATGTCTTTTGGTTGATCCTGGTCATTCGCAAATGACAAATCTAATCCTGGTCCGAATTTAAACCTTATTAGCATATTTTCTTGGTTATTTGATCAGCCTGTTGCAGGTCCTGTGTAGAGCTGGTCAAAACTAAATATCTGTTGCGTTCAGAATCGAATCGAATATAGATTCGAATTAGGAGCCGTATAATAAAGAAACAAGTATTTTCTTTTTATCAGCTTATAATTCACGTGAAGTTGACACCTATAGTGAAAAAAAAATTATCAATTTGTTGTTCCAATTTAATAATTCGAAACGATTAATTTATGATTCGAATGTCGCGAATAGGATCGAATATTTTGGACATCACTAGTAGATATAATTTAGCTGTCTACCCGTGGATTCTATGTTCCGTCATTATGACAGATATTGCCAGATGTCGCCTTTTCAAGTTTCCAAATTCGCCACTGTGTTTGTCTTATCGTAAAATAAAACACTCAATTTTACATCCGTCCCCTGCTTATTTTTGATGTTTATGAACTCGAGCTGTCTAAAATATTCGATTTGATTCGGAATATTCGAATTTTTTACTAATCGAATAGATGATGTTTTTTTTTTTTTTTTATGGAAAAAAAATGGGAATTTTCATGTGAATTATAAGCTGAAAAAAGAATGTCTTTATTTGTTTATTATATGACACCAGATTCGGATATTCCATTCAATGCATTAAATTTTTCGATTCGATTCTGAAACCAACACATTCGATTTTCACCAGCCTAACCATGGACTTATGGTTCCAATTCGATCCCAATACAGTTAAATATAGGCCGGCGAGATGTACTCGGAATTAATCGATTAAGCTGTTACCCACAACCTTGTAACAAGCCACAATCATTGTATCGTTTTCGTACTTAACCACATTAAATGTTCCGGGTAGTTTTCACTGTTGTCCTGACTTTCTCAATCTGGAAATTTATATCTCGTTATTTTAAGCATGGGGCAGGGATGGTTCGCACCTTGTAAGCGCGATCCATCAGTGACCCATGCTTAACAAAGTACATTTTGTATTTGGGTAAATAGAGACACATGATAGCTTTGAGTAAACACCTTTTCCGTTTTTGGCAAAGGTTCGGGTGAATTGTAATCAGGCGTATACGTGGGGTCGTCGTTTGAATAAAAGACGACGACTTTTGTAGTTTTGACATTAACCTTCTGGTACCTCAAACACTGCATATTGGTGGGTAGGGTTTCAGTGGTTAAAATTCGTAACTTACTTATGTTTGAACGTCAAACGATTTGGGGAGACTAGTGTAAAATATGCGCTTCTCGGTACGTTTGTATATAGTATCAACTTCTACAAAATGCAATATTTTTCATATGTCTCATTAAACTACATTGAAAATGCCTGAAATGAAAATATAAGGGTAGGATATTTTTTTCATTCCATCCTGTTCTGGAGGGAAGTCGAAAATACAATCTACCCTCACGGCGACCCACTTTCTCGTGTATTTCGTCTAACCTATCGTTTTGTGCGTGGACATCGACTATTTGATAATGTCTTACAATACAGCCAACAACAGTCATTCTTTAATTAATTGGGAATACTTAAATACTAAAATAATATGTGGACCTACTGTACTACCTATCAACTACCTAATCAACTGTCACATCATTTGTGTATATGGTGCCTTCTGGCTGTGGTTTGTATCCTTTCTTATCTAATGATTTGAGCTTATGCCAGCTCTACTTATCAGTTAGCAATATTACTATCAATCAACAAGACAACCAACCTAAGCAAAAATATCTCGCTATTAGGATGTTGTTAAGCATCACTGACTGACAGATAACGACGCCCAGTCTGAAAACTTATGTTGTTGAGTATGAGATACAGATCGACCGCGCCTCAGTGGCGATTTTCCACATTTGGCAAAGCATGCTTGATCGAAAACTTTGTGACCGAGAAGGCGGGATCTGTTAGTGGACGTTGCTTATGGCTGGGCAAAACCGAATCATTTTGAATCCAGATCTGATTGGAATATTGTTTCGAATCGGATCGAATCACCTATATACACATATATATAACAAATATATTAATTTTTCCATTTCCCACTTAATTTAACAAGTTTATGTTTCCTAAAGATAGAAAATTGGGAAAATATATCACTAGCACAGAGAATAATGTCCCAACTCACTCTTATTTACTCCTATGTAGCTGAGCCTGATAACGAATCATACGGACTTAGACATTTCGTATCCATGTTATTAATATCCATCCAATAGAAATACACACGTCGTCAACCTATTGCTTAATAGTTTATTTGTATACGATACTAGAAAAGAAAATTAAAACTATGTTTATTCTCAGTATTGTAGTAATTATAGCCCTGTATGACAAATCACCAATTAGTTTTGAATTGTCTTTCAAACACTTCACCAAACAATCGTTTATCGCAGTAAATAAATACCAAACACACGATAAACAAACGACATTTCAAAACGAAACTGCCACACTAGAAAATGGCCTGGGGCTTGTCCAATCGGTGCCACTAAACAACTGTTATATTCAGATAGAAGTCGGCTACGCTCTCCCTGCTCTATTAAACTGCTCTATAACTTCCAAAGTTCCAAAATTCCACCTTTCCGATGTTGACACAATCGCTTGATTTGTATTCGTATGATATACCGTTTGTTAAAAAACGCCGATGACTACCCTAATTTGTCGCAGAGTAACCACGCGCTGAAATCCGGCGGATTTATGAGCGCCTTATCGATATCTCTATGAAAAGTTTTTTAATCATAGCGATAACTACGACCGACTAAATATCAATGGCGCAAAAAGATGACTAGTTACTACTCACATACTAATACAAAAATTATTATAGTGCTCTTTGATTCTGATGAGACCGTTGTACGTACCTATATTAACTAATTCAACCCCAACTAAAATCACCTGATCGCCGGAAGCGTAAAGACTTCAGATATACTTTTTTTTACAAATTCGGGGTTGGAATTTAGTGACCGGCAGTGCAATTTGGTTTTGTTCTAATCGCACATTTTGCTTTCGGAAATTTATCGAAAACACCAAAACCTAATATATTTGCTTAATACGGAAAATTTTTCGTTGCGAAATAAAACGCATCCTTTTTCTCTGCACAAGTTACTAAAACTAAACACAATAGCCAAAAAGACTGTCTTGAAGTTGATAAATTTATCCTCAAATTAGACATATTTAAAATAACCAATCATTTGTGTTCGATGTATAATCCCATCACCAAACTTCTGATATTCTGATTAATTCTGGTCGTTGGGTTAACGTGGGACTTACTACATATCCTCCTATGCCTTTCTGGGAGTTGATCCGTGTGCTTTACGCAAGATGCAGCTATAGAAATATTATAAACTACTAACCAACAGTTTCAAAAGCCGTTCTACACACGTCACAAATTTATTTATGTAACTTTACAGAAATGAATTAGTGACGTGTGTAGAAGGTCTCTTGAATCTGTTGGCTCATTAATACCAGGAGTTTTATAGCTGAAACGAAGAACATCACAGCCTAGCTCGTCGTCATCGCCGCTCCCCCATACTGACTGTGCATTGCTTAGTATACGAACCTTGTCTAATCTTCCTGCTCCGTATTTCTATCTGACAAATCACAACTGCACGGGTGATAAAACTGGCTACTACTTGCGCAAAGAAGTCTCCCACAGAACACGATACGGACTGACTGCCTGCCCCTGTTTGCTTCTCTCGTTTCATAACATTCGCGCGTTTACTCTCCGAGAAAGTAGATTTGTTTGCTTACGAGACCTTTTTTAAACTCTGAATAAAATCACGCCAAAAGTAAATAATAATCCGTGAACACTTTACAGTAGGGTTGCTACATTCATATACATTTATCCACGAATCGAATATTGATCGAGTAACATCATTTCAAATCTATTCTGATTTCCTGTTTTCCTGTTCACTTTACATATCTGAAGAAATTTTTGTTCAGTTGAATTGTATATTGCTTTCCGTAGCTATCAATATGCATTAAAATATCGTTGAAAATATCTCATATAATTTGTTTCTTTCCAAATTTTTTTTCACTAAAATCTTAAAATTAGTAACATTGGTGGTCACTACCTTTATGTTTTCATCGTAAGATAAATCTATTACAGAAAGCTTCATTCAAACCCAAATAACTTTCAACATTTTTCATGTCTTAACCGACAGAAGTATGTAGAGATGGTTCCAGTGAATTCAAATTTATGATAATGTGGACTTTCAGCCTAACGATGTGGTGGATCCGTTCAGAGTATTTTGGGCGTCGTTATAAAATACGAACCCAATTTTCGAATGATTTGACACTTACATTTGACACATAGGTGTCAGATCCACTTCATGGAACTAGTTTCCGACTCTTCAAATCCCACTTTCTTACGTAAATACTTAGTCAAGAATATTTCGCTGATGCATTTTGTCAAGCATGAACTACTGATGGATCGCGCTGATAAAGCGCGGTCCATCTGTGGTTCATGTTTGTCAAAATACATTTTCTTATACAAATACTCTACAAAAGAATCGGGAAATTTGTATCGAAATTATAATTCTGTTAAAGTGGGAATTGGGTTAGCCCAATTTGAGAAATAACTTGCAACCAGAAACAAAAACAGTAAAATTGTGTCAAATGCTTGTCCATTTTATATAATGTTAAAATTTAAAAGTATAGTACTGTATAGATTCTGTACTTAAATATTTGACTCTTGATCTGCTAAATTATAAAGATTTGCATTTAATGCCTGTATTGAATTGAAAACAGCGGAATTTATTGTGTACAGAAAACGTTTTTCAGGTATACTATATATTTTGTTAGTTTATACTGGTAAAATCATCAATGTTGATAAAAGATGTTTGATTTTTTGTATTTGGATCGTGTTCGGATTCGCTATCCAACTAGTCATGGATTTGAAATGAAAATATCGATAGTGATACGATGGTTTTGTCGCAAAGTATGATGATTGATACATGATGATTAGAACACATCTAGTAAACGTATTGATAAACAAAATTGTAGCGCTAGTCCTTGTGTGTGCAAATTACGTCATTCTCAAGTACAAGTTATAAGCCTATTTGGACGCTTATGTCTTATCTAATCTATCTCCTGTTGGACGAATGTGATAAAAAATTTATGTTGTTGAGCGTGAGCCACTGATGGGCGCGGGGAGGGTCCTCAACTCGTGTTTAGTAGGATACAATTTCAGCTAGCGTGTTTGTCAGGCACTTATTTGTACAATTCACATTGCTATTTGTAGAGTATGTACCAATGATGGTCCTTACGGTATGAAACTTTTATCAACACTGTGACAAAAATTCAGTAAAATGACAGTCATTTTGATTGTAAATAGACTTGATGATGACGAAATAATACTCACTTTTTCGTCCGATTATGGACTGTACACAACCCGTTGTGTTTAATCCCGTCAGTATGAGGGGTTCGATTTTTGGACGATGCGTTCCATCAGTGACCCATACTTGACAAAGCATGGTATGGCAGAAATGTTCTGTCTAGAAAATATAATTATTACGAATTAAAGGTAAATTTACTATATATTTTTGTTACTATTTAGGCAAAGTTTTCGTTTGGTATTCCACGCATTATGCACTCTGTGGGAACCAGGTTGAAATCTGATCCTGATTTGGGTCAAGCTTCGCCTCGATCTACGATCCGTGACGCAAAAAACAACAAAACCCTCATGATGAGATGCTTTTGTTGGTTCATTCACGGCCGGTTCGCATAAAATCTTAAGTTATCGGCGTCGGCTTGAATAAAATCCTATTTTATCGCTTCTGGGAATAATTTTATCACTAAAGTTGGTTTGTAAACACCAAGACAAATGCGACCAGATAATTTCGAAGTATTTTTTCAAAATCTTATCGTGTCGTCTTTCTCCCAAATAGTGCCAGGCAATCAGGTCAATCTGGTCCGAATCGGATGAATTTTTTGAATCGAATCTCTAATAACCTTGATATTTACCTTCAATATTTGCTTAATCATCAGGATATTGAAATCTGTTGCTTGCGTTTGAGTTGAACATATTTTTTCCAGAAACATTTAATGGAAAAATTCTGTTAGGCATAGAACACTGATAGACTGCTCCTTAATGGTGCGGTCCTTCAGTTGCTTTATGAAAATAAAATTTCAGACCACCCGGCATATGACCGATCTTCGACTTTATGCTTCGAATTTAAACGCCGATTCGAATCGCCAAATTGAATTAACTTCCGAATCAGAAATATGTGTATGATGTGATGATGGCTCTCTGTCCGTCTCATATTTTTCAAATCTTTTAAATATAAATATTTTCGATGCTGATAAACTCTAATTTTGGCAACTGACGCATTATTACCCCAATACTAAGTAATTCATTCCAATAAGGGTTCAATTGCGCTCGATGTCCAATCAAACTCTTTTTTTTTGCTGAGGACGAGCCACAGATGGATCGCGCCTCGGCGTCGCGATCCATCAGTGACTCATACTCAGCAAAAGATGCCCGAGATAGAAATTTCTGATTCGACATGGTGCACCTTGTGGTAGATAAGAATGCTGGATACGGGTCATTCGTTTGCAAGTGATTTATTAGTTGTGGTATAACCCGAGGTTCCTTGCTGAAAATAAATTACGCGTGGGAAAATAAAGCGGTCGATTGTGGCAGAGTACCATTATATTATCGTTTTTTTTTGTATTATCTTTGTTTTAACTAGGGCTGGGCAAAACCGAATCATATGGAATTCGAATCCGATTCGAATATTTTTTTCGAATCGGATCGAATCACCATTTCTCTGTTTATAACGAATATCCCATTTTTACTAGTATAACTTGTCTTCATCGTGAAAATGAAGAAATTTATAGTTTATAGTATTTTCAATTCACACAAGAGCAACGATTTTCATATTTTAAGAACGAAATAAAATCGAATTTGTTCAAATTTGAACAATGTGGCAAAACGAGGAATATATATATTATATTCATTTTTACCTCAATATTCTAAATTATCATGGAACAATAATAATAATCATTTTCCGCGTTCTCCGAACAATATTATTTGGCAAAATAGCTTGTCACAAAGAAATTAGCTTATAAACAAAGAAAATGCCGTCAGTACTGTTACCCATCAGTGGTTTATGTCTCGAGAAAACAATTTTTTTCTGTTGAGTTTGACCTATAAACAAGCCATGAACTATCTCGCGCTCTATCGCTGTTTGAACATTGTGTATCATCAAAATATATGGAACAAGACCACCTAAGCTGGCGGTAACATAAATTAACATATGGACGGGGGTGGGAAATGAGAATACCTGATGATTTCAGATAAAATCGAACCACTTAGACCACTTAAAATCGAATCTAATCGAATATTCGAATCGAAAACCATGCAACATAATGATATTTTTTTTCTTTTCCTCACATGGTCCAAATACACAATTCTATAACTAAAAAAAATTGTTATATCATTCACACTAACTATTCCTAACACATCTCGTTGTTTAGCTTGTCGCTATCCCACAAGCTCAATTCGAAACGGGGGGAACTGGAAATACCAAAAATATGTTGAACAAGAAAAACAACGCGCGTCTTATCAACACAATCCTGCCCAACTACGAAAAACATCCCTTTCTATGAGTATTTAATTCATCAGCTCAAAAGCGAATTCTCTTGAGCTTAGCTGGAAGAAAGACTTAGACTGAACCACATCTTGTCAGGTATGTGTCACTGATGGATCTCGCCGTCGAGGTGCGTTCCATATGTGACTTATGCTCGACTAAATGAAACTTCTAATTTGCCAACCTTCATTTTCTAAGCTACTGTGGGATTACATTGTTATATGTTCGTGATATTTTGCACAAAAAACATTCTTAACGCGGCAAAAGCAATATACTCATCTCCACAGTCACTTTGATGTATAAATTTGAAATATTTGCCGCTCCACTGCGGAATATGAATCATTTCTGCATGCTAGATTTGAACCAGTCTTTAAGAAATGAGTTTGAAAAATATTCTGACGTGGTCAGAAAAGATTTGTGTCAACGTGTCGAATAGATAGATATTATAAAAAATTTATTTTATTTTATAAAAGCCTCATTACAAATGACCAAATTTTCTGTCTTTAAATAAATTTAACCTGACTGAAAATTTTGTTGTGTAACGTTAAAGCTGTTCGAAATATTCGATTCGGAATTCGCGTATTCCTAAACTATTCGATTCGTTATTTCGTCTACTGGGACCTACTGAACAATGAGGTACCAGAAAACATTTTTTCGAAGCTTCCAATCTTAAATTGAATTTGATAAACTTACAGGCAATTTAAAAAATTAGTTCTCCGTTAATTGCTTTTACTAAATAGAAGAAATAAAAAACGATTCGCTATACCCATCCTACGTAGTAGATATTACGAAGGAAATGAAATTATGCTAAAGTGACTGGTTAGTTCCTTTCGAGATTTTCCCTTTACTAGAAATCAGTGGCTGCAAAAAAATTTAGCTATTAGAAAAATCACTTTCGATTTCAACCTGTGTTTTCAATTTGTTCAAGTTACGAATAAGAAATCAATCATTACATTATTTGTTTCAGGTTATTTTATTCAAATCTCTTTCACCTTTCGGCACGTGCGTTTTATTTAGAGAACTTCAATTCATTATACATCAACGTGTTTACTTTACTCCGCGCAAAAATATATTTACGAATGAAAACAACTCCGCTATTCGCCATAAAAGTGAGTTGTTGAGCATGGGCCACAGATTGACCGAGTGATCCATCACTGGGTCAAACACGTGGCAAACCTGCTTTTAACCTGGTTTCTAAACAGAGCAGTTTTTATTATGGATCTTTTATTGGCGCGATCCATCAGTGGCTCATACTTAACAAAATAAGTTGAGCAGAACGTTTCTGATAGGATAGACAGATACACAATAAACGATGTCGGTTTCCTAAACCCCTCCCGCCGTTTTAAATTAGCCCGTCTTGGTAGTTCCAGCAATTACTCAACATCTCGTAAATTTCAGATTTTACGTTACGTTTGTCAGCGATTTCCTCGCGAAGATACAAAAGATGTATTACCCATTGGTTTTATTGCTGCATTACTGATATATATTAAACCAAATCAACAGCATTGGCGGTACGATCAATCAATGATTAGGGATATCCATAGTGTTCGATTCGTATTCGTAAAATATTTATTAGATTTGTAATTAAGAAGTGGTGGTTAGTCGCACCATAGCGCGGTACAGATACCACTCGCTGTACCTATTATGGTGCCTCAGTCCACGCAGAGTGTAGTTGCTGGTACTTTATTTTCTACTAGTCAAAAGGATGTTAGTTGGCCCATTCTAGGCGCTGCTTATGGACTTGTTTAAAGCGAATTTCCAGCCTTGTCGGGGGGCGAACTCGTTAAGAATATTTGAACGGTTTTTGATTTTAGCCTAACTCACCAGTGCACCCATAGTGAACAGTATATGTTTAGACCTGAGTTTAAAGCGTCTTTCTACACACATGCAGGAGCAAATTTGTCAAGAGCAGATGAAACCTTACAGAAATAAATTTGTGTATGTGTGTAAAAACGACTCTTGAACATTTTTTCTAGTAGTTTATTCTCTCCCTATAGCATTCTTGCTTTTAGCATAAGGATCTGCTTACGCAAAGGCATGAAAGACGTATAGGTAGTTAGTCCCACGCAAAACCGACCAAAAGCAATACGCATTTAGTCTATTTTTCCGATTAGACCTTTCTAACTATCAACCGAGGACAACCATTAATTATCATAAGGTTTCATTCTATTTATATAGTGAATCCCGAATACCATTTAAACTAAACTATAATGACAACCCTACATCAGAGCAAGTTATAAAGTAATTATTGGTGTATCTTAGTAGTTAATACATTCTTGACCACTTGAAAGGAATAACTTGAGAAATATTTGCTTAAATTAGGGTACACAAATGTGTCACGTGGGTGCATGCTTTATAATTACCCTAACGTATTTCCTGCGTGTTGTAAGTAGGGGTTGCCAAACTCTCATATCTTTTGATTTCCGAATCGAATCGAATAATTTTCCCGAATCGAATATTCGAATCGGAAGTCGTCATATAAAAAGTGAAGAAGTGAAATATGCCTGTTTGTCAGGTTCTAATTTGCGTGAAAATTCACACTTATTTCTAAAAAAAATTCAAAATTAGTATTGTGTTAATTTCGAATTGTTGCAGAAAGCAAATCGAATAATTTATGATTCGAATATTCCGAATCGAATATTTTGGACGGCCCTAGTTGTAGGAGGCGACTAAAATGATAATATAAAGTGGTTTTATCATCGCCCCGGGCTGATACCCTAACTAATCCCACTATAGCAGTTTGGTTTTCTATCGAATATTTTTTTTTTGGAATATAGCTCAGTGCCACGTGGGTAGTGCTTTTTGAAAGCTTCCTCCGACTAAGATATATTTTCTTTCACACGGATTCAAACTTGGCATAAAATTCATGGAACCGCATCAGAAATTTTATTTTTTTCAAACATGAGTCACCGATGGACTGCGCCTCCGCGGCGCGATCCATCAGTGACCCATGATTGAAAAAGTATGTACGAGCACATTTTTCCAATTGGAAGAGTCCAGACCAATTTATTCTGTAATTTATTATTTATTCCCGCCATAACAATCTGAAGCCAAGCATCACAGCCCAGCGGAAGCCTTTGTGTCTACTAGATAGGAAACAGTTACCAGACGATCGTAAATCGCAAAAATATCCTTTCATCGCCTACACCCGTTTTATTACATCGACGAATTTTACCCCTTCTTAGTCTACCACATGAGAAAATTTCTTTTTCGAGCATGAACTGGTATTGTGTCGGGTCTAGAAGTCTTGGTTCATCTTCCCTATCATGATCCACAAGTGGCCTGTGCTTACTGTAGAACTATTTTTTTCTGGTTGTGTTGGCTTGACCCAATTGTTCAAAATTAAGTCGGAGTAAAAGTTTACCAAGTATGGGT
Organism: Styela plicata; assembly: GCA_963675895.2. Lineage (NCBI taxonomy): Eukaryota > Metazoa > Chordata > Ascidiacea > Stolidobranchia > Styelidae > Styela > Styela plicata. Next base: position 19,415,042 of record OZ023148.1, read on the forward strand.
CACCGATGAATCTCGCAAATAAGAAGTCCACCTGCGACGCATGATCAACAAAATAAACTTTCTGATCGAATCAGTCATTCCACCATATGAAAAATGTTCCTTTGTTATGTAGAATTCGGTAACGGGCCGGTTTCTGGGACATATGGTTTATCAGAATTCCTTTACCGATTCGATCAAAAATTTTATTTTGCTAAGCATTAGCCAAAGATGTACCGCTCCGTGGCGGCGCGATCCATCAATGACTCATATGCTTGGCCAAACTTTTTACCAAAGATTTCTGATCGGAGACCCACTATATTTGTCAACATATTTTCTATTTTACATGGAGATTCATTAATATGGCCCAAACTTGCTACATCGTTTCTTAAACATGTTCAGTATTGTTGATAGTAATAAAATATTAATGTCGTAAATCATGGCGATCTCATAAACGTATGATGGAATTCCTTTCTTGTGGTCTGTTTGAACACGCAATATTTTATTTCTTCTTTTGAAAATACAAAATTTGAATCAGTCATTTAACGAATTTTTGAGAAAGATTAAGACAAGGGATATTAAAGACCATTGGTCGAGTCTTGTGAACTTTTGCTTATATTGGCGTGCCACAAAATAACTCAGGGTTTGAGCTGGACGGCCATACGTATGTTTTGTACCCTCATAACGCCGCCAAAATGCCGTTATTACCGGTATGCCAGGCTTTTTCTGCTATCAAAGAGCATGCTATAGCGTTCTTCTAAAGAGCCACGTGGGGCGAGATCTAGTTGAAAACCAGGCGCATACTTCTAAATGCGGGCCGGTTGCTGCAAAAGTTCAATTTAGGCATATCAGCTGGTGTAAGTGGGTTAAAGACATGCTTTTGTCATTATTTGACGCGATAATGCACCAATTTGTAACCATGCGGTATGTAAGTCACTATATATCACGGCAAACCGACATTGCGCAGATTAACACGAAACGATAATTTGGAAAGCTCAATACCGTTATTTACCGTCATACCGATATGCCGCCCAGCTCTACTTAGGGTGTTATTTTTGTTTCTTGAAGGCCAGGGCGTGAGCAGCGTCTAAAAGGAAGCAAGTAACGGCCACAGCTATTTCAAAATATCCTAGCAACTTGAATCTGAGCGAAAAATATACCCGAGACGACTGAACCGCTATGATACAGAACAATGAATGGTATCTGCACTGGCCAATATCAAAACCTGCATCTTCCTTACAAAACTAACCCTTTACGTCTGAAGCGGTCGCTCTCATGTGGCCATGCTTTTCGCTGTAAGAGATTTCCTTGCAAAAAATTAAAAATCGTACGTGGCTATTTCCCGCCCATGGTCGTTATATTTCATCACCTCTAGCATGACGGGTTCAGGGCGTAGTGCACTGTGAACCGTTGAGATCTTTAATATTTCAACACTTACTGTGTTCAACTAAATATATCATAAACAAATGCTACATTTCTGTTAGTTGTGTGCCAACACATGAGCTCATTATTAACCCAGCGTTGATATAGTATAACAGAGCGGAAATAGGAAAATTTTGTGAAACCACCGATTTGGGAATACCAACTTTCAGATACATTCTCTAAAAATCGAATCTCGAACCATATCGTTTCAAATCGAATTTCGAATCTTATCGTTTCATATCGGATGTCGAATCATATCGTTTCGAATAGAAACTAGAATCATATCGTTTCGAATTGAATTTCCAATCTTATCGTTTCAAATCCATTCTCGAATCATATCGTTTTAAATGCAATCTCCAATCATATCGTTTCAAATCGAATTTCCAATCATATCGTTTCAAATCCATTCTCGAAACATATCGTTTCAAATGGAATCTCGATTCATATAGTTTTAAATTGAATCTCAAATCATATCGTTTCAAATCGAATTTCGAATCTTATCGTTTCAGGTCGGATGTCGAATCATATCGTTTTAAATGGAATTTCCAATCATATCGTTTCAAATCCAATCTCGAATCATATCGTTCCAAATCGAATCTCAAATTTTATCGTTTCAAATCGAATTTCGAATCTGTCGTTTCAAATCAGATGTCGAATCATATCGCGTTTCAAATCGAATCTCGAATCATATCGTTTCAAATAGGATCTCGAATCCTCCGAATCTGACATTTTCCGAATCGATCAGAATCGTGATGCTGAACGTGGCAACTCATTTCCAATGTCTGCCATCAGTTGTTATCTGCGATATCTCAAATATTCGGTCTACTGAGGCACCATCCTTCATAGCCCCATACCCAATGAAGCATGTTTTTACACAATATTTCTTCGAGTAATTGATACACTTGCATCTCAGCCACATCAATGCACGGTACCGTAATCGCATGTTTACGCAGGTGACCTTTCTTTGTTTTGCGTTTTGCATCTTCACATTATTACTATACTAAGGAATAGATACAGCGTTAGCGAATATGGATAAAAATTTTGTCTAAAAGTGGCCTTTAGTAAGCTTTTTTTAAACACTGATGCCGTCTCGCTCAACGCAAATATCAATAAAAAGTGGCGACATTCAGGATAGGTTCTGTTTATTTATTATAAGGCTGTGTTTACAATTCTATTCTGCACAGTAACAAAGTTGCGGTAAATTTACTGATCATTTGCAGTAATTGAATATTTTCAAAGTTAAAAAAAAAACATCTTTTTGATGAGATTTATGGCAATTATGGGCTGTTGATGGACCGCACCTTCGCGGTGCGTTCCATCAACACCCCATATTTGGCCAAAAAAGTAAATTTTGAATTTTTTTCAATACCGCCAAAAAAATTACTGTCAAAGGCCGGTGATTTTGTTGCATTTTATGTCACAGCGTGAAAATATATTCGATTCGAGCCATTAGAGTGGTTTTCAAAATAATCAAAACTAATAAATGTGCCTTATTTTTATTGAAGTTTGAAGGCGAATCCCCTAAATCACCGAAGTTCTATAATTGTGAACATAAATTCAATAAATGATTTCGTCATAATGTTTTGGTCAATTCTGATGATAACCAGTAAAATTTGAAAAAAAGTTTCGTCACGTATGAGCTATTAATGAATCTCGCCGCCAAGGCGCATTTCATCAGTGGCTTGTGCTTGGTAAAATAATATTTCCGATTGCGCTAATTCCTCTTCTCTGTTTATTTATGACAAGATTTTATGAATATAGCGTTTCAAATGTTGTTCAATCGACTCATTTCAACAAGAGATTTTACCTCGTAGTTGTTTTAACCATAGCAGTCTGCCGGGCGTCTAACGGAACGGCTCAGTGAAGCTGAAAACAGATTGATCGACATGTTTAACCCTTCTTTGAAGAAAATAACAAGCGGAATCACGTTTTCGCCCTCTTGTTAATCTGGCGTTGAGACGCATGCTTTGTTTTTCCCTTCGACTTGTTCAAATTCTCAAAATGACGTTGTACACATGTTATTTTTCAATAAGTTACTAATATAGTATACAATATTCGATTCGATTCGCGATATTCGAATAATATATTATTGGATTCGATTTCTGCCACAATTCGAAAGCACTAAAAATTTTATTTATTTTTTCAAAAATACGTGAATTCTCACGTAAGTAACAAGAAAAATTGTCTTGGTTTGTTTATTATATTACTTCTGATTCGAATATTCGATTTGGAAAAATATTTGATTCCCATATTCGGTTTTAGTCACCTCTATTTATGATAATTCATAGTCGGGAATTCTTTTCTGAACTTCGAATACCGTTCAAAATAAACAATAAAGAATGAGACGCATGCTTTGATTTTTTTTACTTGTTCAAAAATCGCGAAATACCGTTGTACACGTGTTGTTATCTCTCGAAATAGTTCTTTGGGTCTGTTATGGGTTTCCTTATCCGAATAGTCAGGTATCCTAGACTAGAATTCGCATTAAAAGCGATTTCGTTTTTCGGTTATTCTTAAATTGATTCATATCGCAGTAAAATCGTCGAATATGCCAATTTTTTAAAATTTGCCAGCTGTAAAATTTGACATAAATCATGACTTCTATGCAAAATGTTGTCAAATATTAGCGATTCCGTTTATCTTGCCTGTACAGCGATTTCGATTATTCTTAATTTGATTTATTTGCAGTGAAATCAATATGTATCCCAAATTTTACAAAGTAGAATTTGACCTTATGATTTTGGTGCAAAGTAAGCAGAATATTGTCAATAACAGTAATTTCGTTTATCCAGCCTTCTCGGCAATACAGTATTCTTTCGCAATCTCACGGTCAAATCCAATTATTGATTTCAATTAAAACATAGTATGCTTAAACTCCCACATTTTCACCAACAGACTAAACGGTTCTCGCTTGTGGAAATTTCGAGTCGTTATATTTTACGATGTCAAAATGCAGACCACCAGTAAAGAAGGCAGAGGAAGGAAAACCACAAGATTTTTTATTTATTCAAATGCTCTAGTCCCGAGGTTTTCAACCTATGGGCCATGGCCTAGCAGTGGGCCATGACGCTATTTTTAGTGGGCCACAGAGCTTGGCATGCAGTGATATCAAAAATCATGTCATTATGAACATTGAACACATAAGAGTCCGACAGATAACTAGCAAACAAGCTCGAATGGGACTTGAATGAAGTTTTTTCTTTAAACGTTAATGGGCCAACGCCATTTTTTACTAATTTAGTGGGCCGTGAACAAAAAAAGGTTGAAAACCCCTGCTCTAGTCCAATAAAGAAAACTTAAAAACCGACTAAAATTTATCATAAGCAATTGAGTAGGGTGTGGGCTAGTGTTGGCAATAATTATAGATAAAAGTACCCAGTTTAACTAGTATACCTAGTATGCCAGGTTTTTTTCAAAGTACTTTTACCTGGTTTCAAGAATATATACCTCACCTAGTTCAACTTTTACCGAGTTTTCTGTTTGATATTTCACCTAGCAAGTTTACTAGGTAAAATAGGTTAATTCCCCCTTTTTTTAACTAGTTACCTGGTTGAAAAAAATATAGGAAAAGCATATTTTCATTATGACTAAAGCTTTCAAAATAGACTATTTGGAGATTTCAACCTTCTAATTTGTCAAAACGACAAAGGACCTACTTTGCTCGGTTTTCAATCAATGCACTACCTAGTTTTAAAAGTGAAGCTAGGTTACCTAGTATTACTTTACCTAGTGGTGTGGTATTTTTGTTCCACTTTACCTTTAAAAAGTAACTAAGTTGCCATAACTAGTAAGGACCACTGATGGAGCGCGCAAGGTAGAATGATCCGCCATCTCAAGACTTTTCAAGTGCTTAGAAAATAGCGTTTTTTACCATATACGAACGATACAAATATTCACGAATATCAGCAAATTCGTTTATCTCTAATGTTCAAACATTACTGTATTCATGATTATAGTGAGTTCCGAATAGTGTCGGTAAAGTAAATTACTACAAGGAAAACCCTAGCACTAATGCTAAAGGTCATGCATACTTGGTAAAGCGACAAACATGGAACTGTCACTTTTCTAAGCTGAACCACCACGCTCACCCGACCGTATTTCTTGACTTGGCAAACCACAGGATGATCGAAAATGTAAACAAATTATCGTTCTTGTAGGAACCCGGTGCATTTCATTAACCTTATGTGGATTGAATGGTTGTTTGTTTTTGAGTCTCGGACTACAAATTACTTGCACTGGAAAAATTTTGATGGAATAATTAGATTCATCTGACCAAAGTAATTTTTAGCGCAAGAAAGCCCGTCTGTCTGTGCGGTCAGATCTATACAAAGCAGTATATTCAAAGCACTGCCTGTCAAAACTTTTATGATAGATTGCGATGTATATCCGACAGACTAGAAATTAACATTTCGGAAAAGGTGCCCACAGTCAACAAAAATTCTGAACAAGAGATTCCATCTGATTTCTGCGCTGTATTCCACTTTCAAAGGCTTAAATATACTACATATTCGTAGTAGTTTAACGCGTGGCGATATTGCAAAATATGCCGACATTTTATTCATGAAATTTGCCATAAATCTAGCTATCGATTTTTTTTTTTAAATTTGTGGGTCAAACATTAAAATTTCAAGCGGATTCAGCTGACATACTTTTTTTTTTCATATGTTTTTTTTCAAATGTGAGCAATATTCATAGTTAGACCATATTTTTCAATCCATCGTCAAATCGTAAATCGAGTCTTTTTATTATTATTTGGTGACGATTTTTAAAATGGTAAATGGGAGTAAGCAGTGGAACTATGAAATGAATAAAATCGACTGAAAAATACCGTACGTTTGAATAAAGATTACGTGTTGACGACATACAAGTATGAAAGATGATTTCTTAGAACACAGTTGGTAATGATAACACCATAACATGTGCCATAGCACGACTGTGTGTTAGAGATATACCGAGGCTTTTCGGTGGATCTAATAACTGCATTCACACCAAAACAAGTCCTAAAATCTCAGAGGAGTCCATTATTTTACCAAAAATGAATCATTTTAGATTTTAGAATAATCGAGAAAATTTTAAACGCAATTCCTCTATACCAAACCAGTTTAAAATAAAACGTTTAACATCCTACTGTTGGGATGGGCAATTCGAATTGCTTCGAAGCACAATTTATTCGAATCAATAGCGAATCGTTTATAGGAACAAAAACTTGCTAAATGAACTAGAATTTTCAGTTTTAATGAGAAAGTGCAATAGATTTTGGTCCAATTTGACGCAAATCGATTTTATTTTGTCGTTAAAATATGAAAATTGTTGTCCTTAGACACTGGGTGAGAATTGAAAATGTACAATAAACTATAATCTTTTTGATTCTCACAATGGGGACAATTTTTAATACTATAAATGGGATATTTGGTATTTACTTGGAATTAGTGATTCGATCCGATTCGAAAATAATATTTGAATCTGCTTCGAATTACAAATGATTCGGTTTTGCTCAGCCCTACTACCTACTGTATTAGGGAATGTACAAAATTAATTCGCATCATTTTACAGGATCATTTCATTTCAAATAATTTCAAATAATCAAAACAAAACCTAATGGATCAAAGTCAAACATCGGCTGAGCGATTGTAATTACATTCGAAACAGGGTCGGCACTCAAGCATTAGTCACTGTGGGCGCACGCTCCCCCACGTGCCGTTTGTTATTGAATAGTCAAAGATACGCCCATGAAAGAACCTTTCAACGCTAAAATTATCTTCCATCCATCAAATATATCCCGTAAAAGCATTCCAACCGCCTATTTGTTTTGTTTATTTAACGAACCTAGAATTTCCATCATCAAACCACCCTTGTAATCTCTATTTTTGCATGAAAATGTTAAGCCGATTTTACAGAATTGGGGGCATGCACTCTCAAAACAAACTGCCCGACAAAATCTATTTAACAGTAGGTTACCAATCAGAAATTTCTATTCGTCAAGCATGAGCCACAGATGGATCGCGCCTATGCGGCGCGATCAATCAGTGACTTATCCTTAACACAGCACGCTTGGATAATATTTTTCCCAAATATGTTACCTCTTTTATATGGGTATTTAGTATGGGTCAACCATGGATAGTGTCGATGAGACGTGGTTCATTTGTGGGTCGTACTTGGCAAAATATAATTTCTAATAATTTGGGTTAGACTCGCTTATTCCGAGTGAATATTCAACGAAGCATGTCTAGCTGCCATATCTGGTAACTTTTTCGTATCTGGCCACGACGAAGATACTGATTAAAATAGCAAGCTATAGTTTGGATAAAAAGATGTTGCCAATATATCTTTCCTTACGAATTCGGAATATCAAATAATACTCTGTCCTAATTGATCGAGCTCCTCCAACTACTTACAAATCTCCCCCTGTGTACAGTACTGTCAGTGAAATGCAAACTTTACAAACTTAATTTACAAACTTGCTGACGCTTCCTACATTCCGTTTTATAAGCCACATTCACCCGCCATGAACGAGTGTCGCAAGCCCAGGAACCACTGCTCCGCCGCGCCTGTGTAATGCGATCCATCAGTGACCCATACTTAAAAACGACATTATTTCAACAAAATTCCTCGATTATTCCCAAAAGCGAATTGCCCACGCTATAGTCAAAACACTTGTGAAAACGATTTTCATTAATTGTTGTGATCGTCCCAGTTACATATATTATGATCATGTTTTGCCAAGCGTGAGTCACGTACAGACCCCGTTTTTGCGACGCTATCCATCAGCGTCCTATACCTAACGAGCCTTCGGTAAGCAAAATTATATCATGTCGCCCATTACTGTATGGCCGAATGCTTGGCAAATTGAAACACTTACCTCGGCTGCAGGTTTATTATACCTCAGCTATATAGCGTACAAGTTAGGAATATTTTGATCATCTTTTATCGAGTATGAGTCATTGACAGATCGTTCGGTGTAGGTACGGTCAATCTGTGGCTAATACTTTGCAAAATAAAAAAAATATTGGGATACTGCTACTACATTGTTTGTTTGGCCTCCAATTATTAGTCTTGTTTACTATGACCCACTCATGGTCGCGCCGTGGCGGCGCGATCCATCAGTGGGTCATACTCAATCAAGCATACTTTTCCTAAAATTCTCTGATAGTGAATTGTTCGAGTTTGTATCAATTTCACGCGTCGGTCCAAGTTATCCATGAAATGTGGTCGAATTACTTGAAAAGCGTGAAATCTGATATATTTAATCTTATAACGACCTCCCGGTTGTAGGTGAAGTTCAACACTTTCACGGAAATATATATTACTGTTGTAAAATATTTAAACAGAAGTCTTACAACTGAAATATATATATATAGAATGCTTAACAGAAATTGTCGCTCTCAGATACATTGCAATCAGAATTTTGACAGAATTGAATTGCTATGTGGAATCGGACTGCGGAACTACAAATCGTTTAAATTCATTCTGAGCTAGGTAGAAAACATTGTCTAAAAGGTACCAACTATCGACCAATATGCAGAATGCATCCTAATCGGAACTGAACCGATATGGTAAAGTGAAGTGAGTGGTATCTTTCCTGGGCGACGGTAAAACCATCTACTTCTATAAATTTCTGCTCGTAACATTTTTTGCTTCATTCTAAATCAGGGAATTATAAAAGAACAATCATCCGAAACTTTAAAGTGGCTTCCCCAACACAGTTTATAATAGCTTGTGTAACCAGTTCAATAAGTTAAAAATTATTGCGATCTGCCAGAAAAATCATTTTCACGTAAATTGTGTAACTCAGCATAATGAGCTTAACACGTCGATCTACTATTTGATTTGTATAAAACTACTACTCTGAGACTTTTTGAACTATTGCAAAATCTGAATAGATTCCAATCTAACTCTAAACCGATTAGAAATTATATCTTGTAAAGCATACCCCACAGATGGATCGCGCTTTGGTGGCGCGATTCACCAGCGAGTGATGCTTAACAAAAAAATGTGCATACGCGATATTTCCCCGATAGAGAAGCGACATTCTTTTCACAGACCTACAAGTAACAGTAAATCAATCTTTTCAGTTCAGTAACCTGTCATCATATTGCTACATCCCTGTCGGATACACTTTTGTAAACGCATATTTCGTTAAGTATGTGTCATTGATGGACCGCGTCTTTTAGACGCTGTCCATCAGTGACACATACTTACAGAATAAAATTGAGATTTCTGGCTTTCAATATCTCGATTTATTTATATCAACTTGCCACGTTATCAAATCCAATTTCATGATTATTTACGGTAAATTGATATATTTATCAACAAAATAAATTTGAGGTCGACCGTTCTTTCCTTGTAATCAATACAAAATATTCGTCATATGAGATGCGAAACGACACACTTTTCTCGGAGAGATAATCAATTTTTGAGTTTTTTTATTACTGAGGCTTGATCTGAGCAAGGTCGTAGGGAGATTCAAAAAGAACTCAACAACGGCCACTTGTATTGTGGAAACGTAACAAAAAATTCACTGTAACAAAAATGCAGCATAGTCACTGGTCTTGAACAGTAATTTTACTTGGCGTTATTGAGAAAAATTCAAAATTGACTTTTCTGGCCAAATATGGGGTGCGTTCCATCAACAGCCCATAATTGGCATAAATCTCATCAACATCGCGTTTTTCAACTTTGAAAATATGCAATTACTGCAAATGACCTCGTACCTAGGGCAATTTATTTCTGTCAATCGAATCGAACTGAACCACACATTATTCGAAACAACGTAAATTTTTCATAGGTACAAAATTTGCTAAAAATTGCTAATTTGAAAATGCGATCGATTTCGGTCAAATCTGAGCAAAATCAATTGCATTTTGTCATTGAAATATGAATGTTTTTAAACATGGACTGTGAGAGAACATTGCCCCTGTTTTTGCTAATATTAATAATTCGTAACTTTCAACAGCCGAACGTTCCAGTAATAGTCGCTCCAAAAAGTCATTATCATAATTTAATTTCACAACATTCATCCATTTGGTTCATCTAGTTTCAAATCCTCTGTATATTTTTGTATGAAGTCAAAAGAAAAATGTCTTTCTTTCTGTAAACGTTCCCTTCATTTTCAACTAAACCGCATTATGTAATGCAGTTGACCTAACTTAACACGATTTGGTTAAAAATATTAAACACACCAGAGCAATTGTAGATATCTTTTCAAAAGGCGCAAATTCCCAGTTCAATTAAATTTGTTTTGGCGTTATTGGTTGTGTTTTGAGAAGTTACACTTAAAAACACAACTGTACTAATTAGGCATCACTGATAATACAGGCGCGTGCGCAACGGTTCCACATGGTCTGTCCAAAAGAACAGTAAATTTATCATAATTCGCAGTCATTGTATGTTTTCAAAATTCAAAACCGGTTAAAACCGAGGTGTGCCAGTTGTGCCCCGTTGATGGTCCGTTCCTTCCCATCAACGGCGCATAACTGGCATAAATGGGGTTTTACGGGTTTTGAATTTTGAAAGTTTATTATGCATCAATATCAACGTGAAGAAATACAGTAAAAATGGCGGGTTTATTTATTCCAAGTATGGGCTGTTGCTGAATCGCACCTTTGTCGGTGCGTTCCATCAACATTCCATATTTGACCGATTTTATTGATTTATCCCAATATTACTTTATAAAATTACTTCACTTCACGGCGGTTTTATTCCTGCCAAGTATGGATTGTTGATAAAACACGCCTCATGTGGCAATTCCCATCAACAGTCCATAATTGGCCATGGAGTAGGTTTTAAACATTTATTTCAATAACAACCCTCAAAATAACGGTTATTCTACAGCGTCTTTGTTACAATTTGATCCCATTGAACTTGAGGAAATTATGATTGCCTGGATTTTGTTATGGTTTTAACACATGAATGCGTGGTACACCTGCGCTAGTTTGCCTAACAAATTTTCCTGGAAATCAATTTTAATATAATTTACAGTCCCAAACATTTTGAGTATTCGTATTACGTAATCGGCGCAAACCGTTGGGTTCACCTGTATTTTTTATGATGTAATAATAATCATAATAAATTGATGCTTTCATGAAGCCATATGGTTTAGGAAATTATGTTCACACATGTATTGTTCAAGTAAAAATCACTAATGGATTACGCCGATGTAGGGCCTGGTACTGAAACGAAAACAGCGTTACATTTCTCCCTTTTTCTATTCTGATGTTGTCGTGGATATGATGGTAACAATGATTTTACGTGGGGTGTTGTTGTTGTGCAACGAACTGTCTATCCTTTGCTACACTCTTCTTGCGAAGATGCATATCCGTGTGCGACCAAGGTCATAAGGATACTTGAATAAGATAAAGTCGATAGTCAAACAATAAAAGATCAGAATCTTATATCACATATGACAAGATTTATTTACAAAGCTTTCGCTCGAACATAGTCTTGTCATGCTCTAATTGTGAATACCTTACGTAGCTAGGCTATAACATAAGCTTGGTAGATGAATATTGCAATATGTGGAATAAGATTCTGATCTTCTGTTGTTTAACAATTATTTTGTTTTAAAATTTAAAATTTTAATGAGTTTACTTCACTTGTGCCTCATATAATATAATCTTTTGACTTCAAAATGTACTACTAGCTTCTGTCATCAAGGACGTCTCGGGTTTATCGGATAACTTTGCCCCACATGGCGTTTTCACTACACTACTGTTGCTTGACATATACATGTCAAATTATACGTCGTTGTTGTTTTAGGCTGATGACAAAACAATCATTGGGGAAAGATGATTCATTGCCCAGTGAGATTTTATGGACTGCAACATTGTTTTTGTTGGAAATTACTTAATGAGCGAAATGCTTAGTAAATCCCAGGTGTATTAAAACATCGAGTGTGTCACTTTTACCACAACTCGTTAAAATATTAGGCGGGAAATCGGGGATGCTAATAATGATTGTTGATAAAAAAAGGCTGTGGTTTGTTTTTGCTCTGATCAAATAATGTTTAATTGGCATATTAAGATCTCTTTAACTAGATCAGATAGCTTGATATTTTAAAATAAATCATACTTGAAACCTCTTTTGTTTTACGGTTATCATATTTATCGTAATCATAAATATGTTGCCAAAACATCGCTCCTTGGCAGCGCGATCCATCAGTGACTTGTTTACGTTTAGACAAAATTTCTGACTAGGAACAGAGTATTCTGTTCTAGACTACTTGTGAGCGAGATGTTTAGTAGGCCACATATGTATTATAATGTGAGTGTCTCACTTCCACCACAACCGTTTGTCACATGAAAAAAATTCATTTACTATTTCGGGCATCATGGAGAGAAATGATTTTAAACTTATTTCAACGTCTAGGTACCTATGCGATTTGAAAAAATTATGAATAAAGTTTACTTTCACTTTCCAATTATAGTGAAAAGAAGCATTTTTCCGAAAAATCACCGCGCATGCCAAAGTTTAGGTTGTTAAGTTTGAAATAAACCGTGATTTTGTTGGGAAATATAGGCCATATTTACTTGATAAACAGTTTAATTTCGATTATCTTTACCTTAATTTTGAGGCTTATCATGTTTTATATCGAATCATTACCGATTAAAAAGCTAATTTTCAACATTCAGCATAAATGTGAAGGCAGGAAAATTTAACTACTATGGACTAATTATGAAAAAAGTCGATGGACCATTTCCTCTAATTTGCCAACGTATTAATAGCATAGCTTGATATCACATGCCTTTGATAGAGCCATTGCTATGACGCCTTTCCTCGTATGAATGAACAACAGAAACTCAAATGTTTTTACAAGATTAAGTCGGCTTTGTGAGCAGAGTAAATGGACCGTTAATGTCCCAACGAAACGGATTCAAGTTTTGATATCTTAAGAAAGCGTAAATGTCCGAATAATGTCAGTAAACCTATATTACTTTCCGGGTGTTCTAAACCAATTTTATCTAATATTTTAGTACATATTTTGCGTTTTGGCGTAATATAATGCATTGGTTACATAGCGGGAAAATATGATAAGTGTTGTTCACTTATTTTTAAACTTTTTATATTTCGAGATACACTGAATTTCGGACAATGTTTGAAGCAAATTCGGTCCTGACACTTTATTTGAAAAATCAATAATTTTAGGTAATTGAATATTCTGAATTCAACAATACCCATTATTCAAATTAATAAATAAAATCGCTTACTCAGCATCGTCACGCCTTTACACAAGACACGGTTTTCATAGGCAATTTATCACTTTACAGTCAATAGATGTGGATTTTACTTGTCGAAAAATGCAAATATCATGCAAAATATACCAAGTCTGAAATTGAAATTCCGGTCGCCAAAAAAATCCGAAATATTGAACTCGCTGCACATTCCTTGACACTGAAAAGAGATTTTTGGGGAAATTTAAAAGTTTTTAATTTGTTTCAATCATGGCTTTTTCAACAAAGCCAAGGCTTTGTTTTGAACATGAAATTCCGTTTATTTGGCTAAAGTACACTGTTAAAAACTTTCAGTACATTGACTGTTAATTCGCAGTAATTGTAAATTTTCTAAATTCGAAACCATTTTGACGACGAGATTTAGTTCAAGTATGGGCTGTTGATGAACCACACCTTGGCGCCTTGGCGGTGCGTTCCATTAACAGTCCATAATTGGCCAAAAAGACGATTCGGTAACTTAATTCTAATATCACCGAGTAAAATTACTGTCAAAGAACAGCTAATTTACTGCGGTTTTGTTACAGTGTGTACCTCAAACTTTCGTTCAAGGGAAAATTGACCAAGTAATTTTGCAAATATTTTCAGTAGCGGTTCGTATTCTGATTCAATTATTATTGAGATATTTTAATCCAATTTGAAGCTGCGAGTAGAAATTATGGTAAAATTTTCTTTTATCTTCCACTAAAAGCATTATACACTGTTAAAAATGTAGCAAAATCGCTGCTCTTTGACGGTAATTTTATTTGGTTATATTGAAAAAACTATAAAAATCAACATATTGATGAAATGCAGCGCAACAGCGTACAATTGGCATATATCCTAACACTTATTATCGATATTGATAAAATTGCTGAACAAATTGGCTTACTGTTAATTTTCCTGGCATTCGACAAATCGCAATACCTATATTAGAAAATTTCTTTGTTTTATAGTTTAATTAGAACAAATAGTGTAACATGAAAGGAAAACTTCTCGGACTGCCTGTGTTAAAAATAGATGTATTTCTTCCAATACACTGTGAGAAATAGGCAGTAAATTCACTGCTTATTTCCAGTAATTGCGTATTTCCAAGATTAAAAACAGCCTTGTTGATGAGATTTATGCCTCGGCGGTGCGTTCCATCAACAGCCCATAATTAACCAAAAAGTCGATTTTGTAGCTTTATTTTAATATCACAGAGTAAAATTCCTGTCAAACAGTGGTAATTTTTGTTTACTTTTGTTACGGTGTAGAGCCTGTGATTTGGCATAAGTTTAAAAGTTGAATTAGGTCTCGAATTTCCGATATTCCCCGTAGGGAGTAAAATTGTCCTAATACCAGCCGCTATTTTTGAACGCAATTCAAAGTCACTCATACAATTGTAAGCTTTGTATCTTGTGTTGAAACATTGTTTTGTATCCCATTCAGTAAAAAGTTTGATCAAAATAATTACTTTTAAAGTAAAATCCACCGCAAAATGTACCAACAATGCAGTCGTGAATAAGAAACTATGGGGCCCGTTTTAACATTCCCGACAAATATATTAAATACATTGTCAACTCAATGTCAACTCTCAACAAAAATAACATAACAGCATAATATTTCAAAGAATTTCTCATATTCAGGAGTTGGGGAAAATATCTCCAATTAAGCGTGCTGGAAGGACTTAGTTTAATAGTAATTCGAAATTGAAACGTGCTCGCTGGGATTTTACTCTCAATTTCAGATAATATATTTTTATAATAATAATGGAAATACATCTCAAATTCTGGAAGGAAGATGTAAAAATAATTCAAGAAAAATGTCTGCGATCCATCAAAATAAAAACACATGTCGCTGTTTCGGAACAAAGACGAAAACAATATGATAGTTGTGGATACATTTCAAATATGTTACATGATTTCTTTATTAGTTTATCACAAGTCTGAATGCGAGAAACCTTGATGGTGCTTATAATAATCATATAAAGCTATGTCCGCGTACCACAAGTACAAAATATTCTCCACAGTGCTAAATGAAAAACCATGAATATGTGTCTATGTGTCAGAAAGTGAAACTCTTCCTCAATTTTCCAGTCTACAGGACCAAATAATGTGATTTGAAAAAGCTTTCAGACCACATAATAGACCAAAGGCCGAGAAAGATTACAACGTGTAATTATGTCACATTGTGTTCTTCATTTGACGGAAAATTTTCATCCATATTAGTCATCAAATGAACTTTTTTAATCTGCTTTACGTTTTTCGAGTCGGATCCATTCTGTAACTTCCTTTAAGCAGAAACCACTATAGTCTGCCTCCAATATTAAAACCAAAAAATCTAAAAGTGTTCAGATACAAAATGTAGGAGGCAATATACTTCATTTCCGGAAGCTCTAATAATTTTTGTCCAAAATTTTTGGATGTATTTTGTCCTTACAATATGTAAATACTACTTCATTCGTTAATTTTTCTCCCTGTAGATAATTCACGGCTGATTCAAATGATTTGTGCTTTGAATCACAGAAATCAGTTGCTCAGTCTTCGCCATGACCGGTTTAAAGTATATCTTAAACTACTTTAAAAAATCAATCAAACACTGATTAAAACAATTTTTTTTATTGATCTTAGGAAAATCCCAAGAGCACTCTGAACCAACGTGGACGTGGTATTTTGTAAGATTTAACTGCCGTTGCTGGTACTACATCTTGTAGTAGCTCTTTGGTTTAATGTGGCCGTTGGTTTGTTCCTTTTAGGCACTGCTTCCGGCCTTGCCCAGAGATTGGTACAATTTCAAGATGAAAAATGCTCGTATATTAATAGTTTTTATTAATAGTTTAGTTTTAGGACTTGCGCGAACATGTGTTAGATAACTATAATAACAATAGAATATGAAAACACCTATTTAGTTGACCATATCTTGCTGGAAAGCGATTTTCTTAAGTATGTTGCTTTCTCCATAACACGGGATTAAGAGCAACCTCTGGGACCATCCTAAGGCTTTTGTTGTCTCTTTTTTATTAAATTTAATACTTTTTCCTTACTTTCGATAGCTCAGCGAAATCTATGCGGCGAATTTGTGCGTGCGAAGAAGATCGGTGGTTTCAATAAACAGCCGTAAATAACATTTCCAACAGACAGAATGATTACGAGTTATGAAAATCACGATACGGTGCGGTTATTTGGGTGGTAGGCTACAACAACACTACCCCAATTCTCGGCTCGTGCCGAACAATCTGTCTAAATTCTTGACTCACCCACGTGATGATAGAGGCGCTTGGATTTAAACCGCATTAAATTATCATAGGGCGTTGGTTTTTTGATTAATATTTTCACTCCCAATCCTGTCTTTGAATTTAACCTAAGCGGGAAAAATTGTGGGCTAACATGCTTTTTAAGCATGAGTCACAGATGGATCGCGCTGCTTAAGCGCGATCCATCTGTGACTCACGCTTAACAAATTATAATTTTTGATTAACCTTGGCGTTGGTTTTGTGATTAATTTTTTGCTCTCAAGTTTGTATGTTGATCTATGTGATGGATTCAACTACTTGACCTTAAATGTTTATACATTAGAGCACTGTAATGTATTATTATAATTATGAATGAACTGTTAATAATAACATTTAACCCCATCACAAATGTTTGTCAAGTATAAATCATGGATACGCCGTACAGTTCTTTATTTATTGGCAGAATTTGTACTGGGAAACGATCGTGCAACACGTGGCAAAAATCAAAAGTTTTCACCTTACACCTATTTTTTTCAAATTTCACAACCGTTTCTTAGTTTGAAGAAAATTGCGCTGCGATTGGAGACCATTCCATGTTAAATGCTCTTATTTACACATCTTTTGCTAAGTATGATTCACTCACCGAGGATCGCGCCACCGAGGAGCTGTTATGATTGGTGTTAGGTACAATGTAAAGACGGCATCTACAAAGTAATAACTCTCCGTAATATCGCGAATTGGACAAATCATGTATAAAATCGTCGTCATACGCATAAAAAAATCGTCTACCTTGTGGACACTGGTTATTACGAACCCAGCGTAGAAAGTAAAATGAAAGAATTTCCAAAGACTCGAACATTCCCAAATTAAATTAATGTTTGAATTTCACCAACCAGTCTTGCGCAATATTATTATCGTAGTAATCTGCAAAAGAACCACAAGCCCCACGCATATTCAGGAAGCTATTGGGTCATCAAAACGAGCAATCATGCGTATTGCACCGTATATATCCAATAATAACATGTTATTTCCAAATCACAACCCACGATTTGTCAAGTCCTGGCCTTTGTTGGATCGTGCCAAATTGGCACGATCCATCAAAGGCCCATACTTGACAGAATTCCGACTCAAATTCTTATTATATATCGGACAAAACAGTTTTAAATCCAGATCTTTGACAGGTGTAGTGGTGAACCCTATAATACCATGCTACCCTCGCTCTATTTCCTAGTCTTTTGTTTAGCATAAGACCAGTGTGAGGATTTACAAAATACCTATTCCTGTTTTTGTTTTCATCGTCAATGGGAAAACCGCATTGTATTATCTTCACAAATGAGTGTCACCACTTATATAGTTTTCTCCAAACGCACTATTACTAAACTGGTAAGATACAAGGATGGCTAATACAGAATACCGTAATATTTACTCTTCCGAATTCCGATTACAAATTAGTGCCACCACTACACATACATTAATCTTTGCTTTTCCTAATCAGAAATTTAATTTTGTCGAACTTGAGTCACTGTATCCCGTGCCTCGCCCCAATTTTCTGACTGGGTTTGAATGCCAGGTATACATGGTGAAGTCGGGATGGCTGTTTTACTAGTCCAAATACGTTGACATTTCGAATTCGGTTTCGAATAAGGATATCCTTCTTGAATACAAGAGCAGTAACCACACCTAAGCACAAATCAGGATATAATAACATAAAAGCGTAAAATTATCTATGGGTAACTACTGACCAGAACTGATAATCACCGGGACTTCTACTTAGTGACATCTCTCCATATAAATATCTATTACACTCTCAAAGCTGATGTTGAGCTATAACCCCGGCTTTAGTTGGCATTCAAAAAAAGACATGCCAACTTCCTCAATCTGTATTTACTCCGAGAAAGGAAACCAACTGACGACCATCATTGTGGCAGATAGTTATATGAAATGCAAAACTAGAAATTGCAGCCCAAGGTTATAACATTCCATACGGAACGTAACCGCTATGAATGCAATAAGTAATATCTGCCCTGGGCGATAGTAGGATATCTACAACGCTGCGTTTCTCTGCATGAACACATCGTTCTGTCTTTTACTGACCATTATACAGAGCGAATAAGAATTGACCTCATCCGAATGTTCGGATGCTCTAGAACCCTGATCATAAGTAATTTCGATTTTCGATTATAGCGATTCATCATGCAGTGAAATCATAATATATGTCAAATTTTACGTTGTGAAATTTGACATAAGTCATGATTTCGCTGCGAAATAGACGAAAACTGATCAAATTGATTCATTTTGCAGTGAAATCATGATACTAAATATTTCTGTAACATTTTTAAAATGCTTGTCTGAAGAAGTCTGACTGGTCAGAAGGAACGTTACAAAAATAAATTTGAAGTAAGACTTTGAACCTTTCTAGTTAGTCATAGTTACTCTTGCTACTGTATCTTTGCATTTACTACATACGGATCCGCTAACAGAAAGCCACTGGGGAGGGATAAGTAGTTGGTCCCCGCCCCCCAAACCAACAGAAGTCATGATATATGCCAAATTTTTCGTTGAAAAATTTGACATAAATTATGAGTTCGCTGCAAAATGGGCAAAATATGGTCAAATATCATATCAGACAAACCCATTTAACAGAAATGTGATGTAAAATATTATATTTACATAGTGAATTTCGAATACTTTTTAAACACAAGTATACCGATAACCCTGCTACGAATAATTGCGGCCGAATTATTAACTATGTTACCAATTGTTACTTGGTTTGAACAAGATCTTATCAATCTTCTAAAATAAACTTTGAGATAATAATGTCACATTATGTACTTTGGTTGGGTTAAAAAGAAATGATATTTACGTTTTTTCCACTCGATATTGATCAAGTATGATTTGTTAAGCGTGGGTCATTGTTGGATCGCGCCATCGAGGCGTGGTTCATCTGTGGCATATGCTTGATAAAATAAAACTATGACAAAGTTGATTCAAATCGTGCGGAAAATGAACATCGCTGGAGAGTGATTGCACAAAACTGGACTTAGCAGAAAAATGGCAATGCCATTTTACCATAATTTGAAGATTTATTTGAGAAATTGAGTAGCTCTGGTGGCAGATCACAAGATAATGTTATATTTTAATGAGCGTGTACCGCTATGAATCGCTCGACCACGACTTAGGCCATTTATTACTCATTTTCGCTAAAAAAATCCAAACATGTATAGTACGCAAGTATGGACGACGGATGAATCGTGCTACCAAGTTCAAACGTTTATGCATTTGATATACCACGCGTGGCTTCTTGTTTAGTCCCAGATTTTTTGTCTTCATTCTTGTTCTACTCAGCTGTTCCAAAGGAGATTATTCCAATGATATTTCCATATAAAATTCCAAAAGTATTGGGGATGGTGCTTTCGGAAATTAATGTACTAACCAGTTTGAAAGACTTAGCTTTTAAAATAACCAAACGAGTTTAATCATCGTGCATTATGAATAGGGCTAGGCAAAACCGAATCACTTGAAATTCGAATCTGATTCAAAAAAATTGGATCGAATCACTATTTCATTTGTAAATAACAAATATCCCATTTTTACTGTTATAACTTGTCTCCATTGTGAAAACCACGAAATTTATAGTTTGTAGTGTATTTTTAATTCACACTAAGAGCAACAATTTTCATCTTTTCACGACGAAATGAAATCGATTTTCGTCAAATTTGACCAAATCGATTGCATTTCGTCGTTAAAAATAAAAATCCTAGTTCGCTTAACAAGATTTTGTTTCTATGAATGATTCACGACTGATTCGAATAAATTGTGCTTCGAATCGATTCGAATCACCGAATCGAATATACCCAGCTCTAGTTATGAACGAGAACAGCTGTTTTCTACATGCAAAAAATTTATAAATTTTACTTCCTTCCGCGTTCAATCTTGTTCAGATAAATGTTAAGCGATATTCTATTTCCAACATCGTCGTAAACAGTAACATCCTATGTTCTTGGTATCAAAGCTATGATTAACATTGTCCCCAGAGTCGACATCTCTCTCTGGGAATAAATATCATTCCTCCCTCGAGAGATGATTCTTATGAATGAGAACTATTCTAAACAAACAAAGCCTTGAATCTACCGAATTTGTATTGTGACGTGATGCAGTGGGGATTTAAATTTTGTTAAGTATGGGCCACAGATGGACCGCGTCTCAAAGACGCGTTCCATCAGTGTCCCATACTTAACAAAAGAAAGTTTTGACAAATTAGAGATGCAATCATTGCGACTTTGTTCTGATTCTCTCCTTGATATGATTTCAAACGGAACCTTTCTCAGAACAGAAGAGCCTTTCTCTGCAATTGTTTAGTTTTTATTTATTAAATGTACCGTAGTTTGTTTGTGTAGTTTAAGTTTCTCAACGTGTTTTTTTTCTTACTTTTTCTTTACTCAAAACCACACCGATGTGTGGTTATGACGGAAGGGTTATTAAATCTACTACGATATGATAGATATAGTTTATTTGTGTATCATACATGTACCTTTTTTATATTTTTTTATTAAAAAATTTTCAAAGCAAACTTATAGTAACTCTCTCTCCCATGAGAGATGTTTTGTGCGAATGAAACTCATTCAAAACATAAGTTTTTGATTTTACTGAAATTGTTGGTGGCGTGGTTCCATTCTTGTTACTTTGTTCTGATTCCGCCTTGATACGATTTCAAACAGAGATGTTTCCAAACCAGAACCCCAGATCCTTTTCCCTGTTACAGTATTTAAAAATTTAATACTGTTTTTTGTTTATATTAAGAAGTGGTATATGGTTTTTACCATTGTTCAGGGAAGATACCACATATCTCGCGGTGAATGCAACTAGGTGGTGCTTTGAACAATTTAAAAACAATTCAAATTTACCATTTTTTGTTTTACTGTTTATTCGATTATTGGCTGGCGTTTGTAATCCCATTCATAAATCTTAGCTTACTTTCAAGGATGTGTCATACTGATTTGAGTTGATTAAACAGTACCAATCATGGCGTTTTTAATGGAAGTTGTAAATGTGTCATCGGGTCCCGTGGAAACACCTGTTTTAACTGGGGCAACATGGATCTGTGCTCAGTAACCTATATCAACACGGGTATACAAACAATATCTATAAAAGCTATCTCTGTGTATGTTTACGTGGAATCGTTTATATA
Organism: Styela plicata; assembly: GCA_963675895.2. NCBI lineage: Eukaryota > Metazoa > Chordata > Ascidiacea > Stolidobranchia > Styelidae > Styela > Styela plicata. The sequence continues at coordinate 19,437,045 of OZ023148.1, forward strand.
GATTACCGTTAAGATTTCAAAGCTCGGAAAGTACGGAAATTATTTTGTTAAAAGTTGGATGATGCGTAGATTGTTCCAAGAAATAAGGTTAACTTGCAGACAAAAATTATATATAGGTATTTTGGACTGAAAGTATAATTTTTTTTACCAATGACTGGCTAATAATAACTAATAATGGAATACGAGATCCACCAGCAAGCAAATAATACTAGACACCATCTCGTCAACATGGCGATCTCTAATTTTGGAAATACACAAATATTGCAAATGCACTGTGGATTTACTGTACTTTTATCACAGTGTGAAGATTATTTTCTATAAGTTTAAGTTTTTCCCGTTCTCAACAAGTCGTCAGTTGGTGTCATTACCTAGATTACAGTCCATCAGTGACTTAAGCTACACTAGGGGTCAAGGGTAACTATTGCATAGTTTTTAATTTCAGAATCAAATCGGATAATTTTTGCGAATGTTAGAGTGATTATATTCTTAACAACAATCAGACATTAAAGAATCGAACCGAATGGTTTTTGAATTCGCGAATCACGAACCCAATCGACTCGTACTAAATGGGGATTTTGTGTCAAAACATTTTTTGTTATGTTTGGGCCACTGATGAATTGCGATGCACCTGTGGCGCTCATGCTTGGACAAAAAAAAATTTCTTTGGGTATTTGATTTGATGAAATTTCTGATTGAATGGAAAGTATAGGGAATGCTTCATGTAGATTTACGTTTGCGCGTGTTCTCCTCGATAGTATAGACGAACTTGTTTATTTGCCACCGTTATTTATTTACTCGGTAAATCGGACGTTCCGAACACATGTTGAGACAAGATATGGCGAGTAAAACTATCTTGTTCGTTTAAGCATCACGTAATCAGTTTGCCTGGGAATTTAACGAATAAATAGTTCATTGTGAGAAATGAGAAGGACTTTGATTCACCTCGGCTATGATTCTATGATATGTTTGTATCAAATTATGTAAATTTATTGAAGTGATAATTTCGAATAAGAAGGTAACCCAGTCAGAAATTTTATATTGACAAGCACGAGTAAAAAATGCACAACCGACTGTATAAAAACGTCGTTTCAACTTTCAACAGTTTGCATTTTATCTTGTCACTACTTGGACAAACAAGATGGCAACTCATTTCACTATTAAATGGAAATGTTGCATCAGTGGATACTTTTTCAAAATTTTCTGAACATACGGACAGTTTTAACTCAAAATAAATATTATTGTCATCATTTTTTTTTTAAAAAAACACGCTCGATGTGACGAATAGTCGTAATTTTTCTATCTCGTAATTACCTCATAGAGACCTTGGTAGAATATTAAAAACGAGAATCGGGCACAAACAAAACGTATTCCGGCAAAAATTTGAAAAGCAAACTTTCACTCCACACGCTTGGCTGAGATATTTGAATCCTTAAACCGAATCACAAACAAAGTACGAACAGACGACCTTGAATCAACAAAACATTCAATAACGCGTGTTTTTGTGGCTTGTTTTCAGATCAAATATCAAAAGTATTATAGGCGGTAGATTTCTTTGATGAACTACCATCTGCGAAGACACCCGCAAGGTTGTCTGCGTGGCACGTGACCTTGCCACTTATTAAAATTCCGCTGAGACCAGCCAGGATATAATATATTTTGGGTTCAATTTGTTCGGAGAACTTATGCCCAAATATGATTCTGATAAGCGTGGATGTCACCGACGATGTGCGGTCCATCTGTGGCTCATGTTTGACAAAATGAAATTCCTGGATTGGGTACTGGAATAAAGTATCCCAATCTAATGTGAAATAATAAATAAATCAAAGCTGTAGTAATTCGTTTACTGACACCCGCTTGTTGTCGTCAAGATAAAGCCCTGATTGCATTGGTCCTGATTTGTAATGATTGCGAGTTGCTGATCACCAATGTTCCGAAGAAGCAACGATATCAATCAACACTTCTCATTCAGCGTTCGATCTCGTAGCACTCAAGATGTGGTTTTGTTTGGACTCGTTAATGTTACTCTTTGTGTTTATCTTTTATTTAGTGCCTAATTTTAAGTAGAATAAAGCCTTAACAAGCAGAGTTATAATTCGTGGTTTTTGATAGAACTCACAACAAACACAAAGATATCTTTTTACAAAATTTCCAATCATTTTAACGCTTTCCGTTTTTCAGCAATGCATTTTCAATTAATTAGTCTTTTGAAAGTGTAAAGTAAACTCGACCCCGAAGACTTTGGGTATTTTTATACTTCGCGCTTCACGTTAAATGAGTTTTTCCCCAATATCAGTTTTATAGAAAAAATTTCAATAATGAAAATACATACAAGTAAGGGTATTTATTTGCCACACACTAGCTGCAACGGCCTTGTAGCTACCCGTCTCTGATCAGTACTGGTATTTTTTTTTATTTATAGCTATATACATGCTTATCCAACGCATATTTCCTTATGCGACGAATAAACATGTTTAAACACATTTTTTTTGTTATAAAATGAAATTCAAAAATATATGTTTTTTTAGAAGTCAGAGATTCTATTTCGTCAAATAGCATGAATTGTGATTTCCTGCGTTTTCAGGTTCATATTTACCACGCAATAACCATCGATTGTTATGTCACACAATTTATTCCCATTGTTGATCAAACATATTTTGTCAAGCCTGAGTCACTGATAGATCGCGCCACTAAGGCGCGATCCATCAGTGGCTCATGCTTGAGAAAATAAAATTTTCCTCCTCTGGCAATAGTCGATTGTTATGTCACACGTTATTCCTGCTTTATTATAATTATTCGCAGACAAGGGCCCTTAATACACACAAGGCCGACGCTTTAAGTGGTTGTCGAGTGGCTTGGGGCCGATTTCGCGCGCGTTTCTGCGACTCGGACCAAAATATATGATGACATCATCATAATATATATTAAAATGATTGTGTATTGGTTGAGATTAATTTACGTCATTCGTACATGGATTTTTTTTTTAATTAGCGCGAACTGTATGCTCCGTGAGTACGGGTATTAGGATTGCCATAAGAAGCAATAGGAAGAAAACAAAAATTGCAGATGGTTATATAATCGCCCTCCACTAAGCCGTGGTCCAGTTTTATATGAAATGTTCCCCGTTGACGATTCAATATTTTATGTAGCTCTGTGACCATTTCAGTGGTCGATGGTTTTATTTATAGCCACTTCATAGAGTGGATCGCCCTGTCCAGGGCCCTGTAACAGCGGCCACTTATAGACGGACAGGGTTACAATTGCTGGAAAGATATGATCTTTTACTGTTCATCTTAGCCTCATTATAATCGGACATCAGGGTTGTCTTCATAGTTTATTTTAAACGATATAGGAAATTCAATATTTCCACAACATCAATTGTTGTTATTTGACCATTTTCTATCAATTCTGCAGCAAAAACGCTGTAAAATTGAAGTAAATCACGATTCACAGCAAAATAAATCAATTTAAGAACAAAATCGAATTCAAACGAAATGATTTTTAATCAAAATTCTAGATTTTCCGAATATTCAGTTAAGAGCGTCTCTATTGAAAATGTATCGATTCGAATCTCTAATCCAAAGGTGATATCCCTAAAAGTAATTTACAACAAATTTCGTCGGGAATATCATGCGGTCATAAAGCATAATATTCCATTTCGGTGTCAAGCCAACGCGCCTACGCTGTAGGTTTGCGCAGGAGACAACTTGAAGTGTTGTGGAATTTGAATTAGTTTTTGATGACAATAGACTGGAATGCTTTATTGAACGCCGACAACAACTAATTACACCATTACATAGTGGTTTTAATATATGAAATGGTAGATGGGTTTACTTCGCCCAGGGCGGATACCATTCACTGCACTTCTCTATAGAATTTTATTTTTGTACTCCATTTTTCGCTTAAAGCGTAGTAACTGATGATAACCACTAATACTGCATCAATCATGTTGCTGCCCACAAACCCTCGTCTTCCCCACACAGCTCGATAGTGCTGGCTAATGAGTAATGTCTTATTATTATTTTTTTTATTGAAATTCAATCTGAGCAAGCCCTGAAGCAGTGGCTAAAAGGAACCAACTAACGGTCACTTAATAGCAAAGAGCTACTAAAAGGTGTAGTAACGGCAACTGCGCTCGGAAAACGGAAAACACCCCGAACTGAATTGAACCACCATGGTAACGTGCATTTCGTGAGTGGTATATGCCCTGGGTGAAACCACCTACCACTTTTTTGCTTTCTTTTAGTGGCCTCTTATAGTTTGTCATACATAAGCCACAGGCGGCGCAATCCATCAGTGACCCATACTTGTCAAAAGATGCTTTGATGAAGAATTTGCGACTGGGTAGAACTCGAGGCGAACGAAAATTCGTCTTCCAGTTCACATTTTGTTCGGCTCTTGTTTATTACGTCATAGTATGTTCTCATATTCTCTCGTTTTGCTTTTGGCATAAAATTCTCTAGCTTGCCAATTAATCCGTTGCAAATTCTAAAATACAAAAGGCTGCCTGGGACCAACAACAACGTGCCTTCAACATAGAAACATATAATTAAAATAATATATTTAATAATATATTCGTGATTAACCAAAAAGGTAAATTCCTACAGTTTTATTTTACCTAATAAAATCACTGTTACCAAACGCCGATTTTTCTGCATTTCTTGCAGATTGCAGTTATTAGTCGATTATTTTGATTAACAAATATTAGTTTTAGTGGAGAATCGGGACTAGAAAGTGGCAATCACGGGTTTCCGATCTTTAAACTTCAATATTCTTAAATACTAAAATAATTTTTATTACACCGAATCCTTTTACCGTTCTGAACCAACTCATTCCTTTGATAAATCCTCACTAATCTAATAGCTATACAAAATTATGATGAATATCGCTTACGCAGTCACAAAAAATAACACCTGCCCAACCTGGGGCCACTGATGGACTGCAACGACAAGATGCGGTCCATCCATGGCCCATGATTAGCAAAACGAAATAATCTTTTGATTGCACTGCGACAAAAATGCAGTAAATTTACCGTTGATTCACAGTAATTGGAATATTTTCAAAATTCAAAAACGCGTTGTTGATATACATGTCGAGTATGGGTTGTTGGTAGACCGCACCTCAAGCTGTGCTATCCATCAACAGCCCATAATTGGCCGAAAAAGTCGATATGATAGTCTATTTCAATATCACCAACAAAATTACTTTTAAAGAACGTCGATTTTGCTGTGTTTTTGTCACAGTGTTATGGTCACCATATACTTTGAATTAAAGTCTTCTATTCACCCCTCGAACCCTCGAACAAATATTGACTTAATTTTTACTCCGCGCGAAAAATTAACATAAATTATCTTAGTGCAGCGATCTATCACGTGTACGAAGACAACCGTGTCTTCTATTAACCCTGATTATATTTATAATATACGCGAAGTTTCGCCATGGCGTGATTCAACGCATTTCCTGTGACTAAAATAAAGCATTCAAGTAGAAGATGGTTCATCATCGCCCAGGGCAGATACTACTCATTTTAGGAAGACTTGCGCGCGGTCTATCAGTCTATTAATGAAAGATTGGTATCACAGAAATTAATTTCATAATGTGGCATTGTAATACGGTTCCCATATCCGAATAACTGGGTATGCAATATTCAAACAAACTTTCTAGCACAGCTAGAGGTAAGCAGTATTGACGATTAGGGCTGGGCAAAATCGGATCATTTTATATTCAAATCTGATCGAATCGCTAATTCCATAAAAATATCAAATATCCCGTTTTTACTATTACTATTATTGTGTCCATTATGGTAATTAAAAAATTTACAGTTACGAATCACAAATATTAGCATAAACAGAATTAAAAGCGGTGTATTTTTATACACACTCCCGTCTGAAAGCGAACTTTTTCATTTTAACGACAAAATACAAATCGCATTTTGTCGTTAAAAATGAAAAATTCCACTCCGTTTAGCAAATTTTTGTTTCTATGACCGATTCACGATTGATTCGATAATCTGTGCTTCGATTCGATTCGAATCATCGAATTGAATTGCCCAGCCCTATTGACGGTGCAAATTTTCCGATACCGATACTAAAAAAAGTTGGTGATACCGATCCATCGGCACATTTATAGCTCAAACTAACATTCCATACTTTTCGAGTACAGAGTTTACATTAATTAACTCAATCTTCTATCTGGATCTGGTCTTACGTATTTTTGCGGTTCCTTGATTGATTGCCATGTTTCACCCCTGGATTACTATTAATTGAATGGAAAGTGTAGTCTATGTTATGATAAATGGTTTGCACCGACAGTGATGAATCAATTCCAAAGTCTTGGATTTATTTAAGGCCGATAATATACGAGAAATGTACTTTAGGATGCGTAAAGTTATGCCTTTTCCTCAGCAAGCCGGTTATATCACAAAAACGCCGAAACGGCCGTTCTATATAAGCGCGGGATTAAGCCATGTTTACTGGAATAAACTAGTTGCGGACGAAAGCGTTCCATATATGGGAAGTCGTAAATAATGCTAAATTCAAAAAATCAGTCAAAAAAAGAACGTTAATTTGCTGCCAGCGTGCAATAATTTTTTAACTCTACACTTCAAAAAAAAGCATGGAATCTTGCACAACCTGAGATAATCGGGACAGATCCAATGTCCCAATACATTCGGAAAGGAATATGTTCAATATAGTAAATACCTCTTATAACAAAATATATACATTTTTAAATAAAGCGTTCAAAATAGTGAAATATTCACTATTAAGCAACCACACGTGTGTAAATATACGAGCCTGTTCTTTCATCATTAACTTATATGCATAACCAATTACTAGGAACTGATCGCTCACTTTTACGACCTGCGTTGCTGGAATGCTTAACCAATTTGCTACGAAAATGTTTTAATAAGACAAATATTATTTGTATCCTGAACATATTCCAGTGAGGTCTAATCCAAATCAGAAATTTCGTTTTGTCAAGCATGAATCACTCGTGAATCGCGCCTTGAAAGCGCGATTCACCAGTGACTCATACTTGACAAAACTCGTTCCGACAAACTGTGGCGTATAGTTCAGACAAATATAGCGTGAGGACAGGAAAAAAATCTCAAAAATATTTGAGAAGCGGGATTTCAGGGCCTAAAATTGTTATTAATTAATTGTATTGTTAAATTGTAATTAATTGCATTTAAATAGAGGGAAATAGCACATTCCGTTAGCTTGCACAGCAAATCGTTCGGTTGCGTTGGAAAACTTGGACGCTTTTGCAGCATTTCGCTGGGTAAAACGCAAAGATAAATAAAACAAACGCAAACGTATATTAACTGTAACAAAAATGCAGCAAAATCACTGGTCTTTCACAGTAATTTCAATTGGCGGTATTGAATAAAAAAATCAAAATTGACGTTTTTGCCGAGTATGGGGTCCATCAACAGCCCATACATAATTGGCATAAATCTCATCAACGTGGCGTTTTTTCAACTTTCGAAATATGCAATTACTCCAAATGACTAGTAAATTTACTGTATTTTTATTGCAGTGTATATACCTTAAAAAACAAGCTTAGTGACTCCACATTTCACAGTCTCTTTGTCTACATTGCAAGTGTTCATAGAATCACAAGTTTCAAACTCAGACTATTGAAATATTTCTACACCTCTCTGCATTGTTCAATCGACTTAATCGCAGATAAGAGTGCACGTCCGTCGTTAATTATTGACTGTTATAAGTGCGACAGAGGTTCGATAAATTTACCGTGATTTTGAAGTACTTGCCTATTTCCTTAAAAACACAAACGTCTTGTTGATCTATTCCAATTATGGACTGTCGAAATGACCGCGCTCGACTTCCCATAATTGGTTGGAAAAGTCGATTTTATAGTTCCATTCGACGTCATTGAATGAATTTACCGTAAATAAACATTGATTTTACTGTTTTTTTTGTTACCGAATGTTGTAAGTGTGGCGGTTCTTTGTTTCTTCCACTTGAAAAATCGGAACGAATTAATACACATTGTCGCTGCTTTACGTCACGTCACGCTTTTAACCACTCGGGAATCACTTGAATCCGCTTAATAAGATAAGAGATGAAAAACGCACTTTCATGGTAGTGGTGATTAGGGAATTCGATTCGGAACTCAATTTCTCGAATCAATCGTAAATCGTTTATAGGAGCAATAACTTGCTAAATGAATTGAAATTTTCATTTTTACCCAAAAAATACGATCGATTTTGGTCAAATTTGTGTGCAAAATACGAACAGAATCGATCAAAAGAGCCGTTTTCTTTCCAAATTTTACCAAATAAAGGAAATTTTCATTTCTTAATTTGAAATGTATTCAGTTTTCCACATTTCTTTTTTCAGAGATTTAAATATAAAAGTGGCATCTTCTACCTCTATAGTGTGTGGAGCATTTCTACACAAAGTAATAATAAAAATATATATAGATATACCGTCCACCATAATTATAAACATTCAAAAATGAACTATTATAGTTCACAAACCGACTGAACATATATTTGTTTCACTATTAGGAGTAATCTTGTAGATGAACAACCAATTAGTGCTTTTGCCCGCAAATATTTACTGTTAATTTCGCCCGATGTAAATTATCGAAATTGTCCGATTTAGGGATTTTAACCTCGGTTTACTTTAATGCTCCAATAATTTGCTGAACTTTCGACCTACATTGTAACAAAAAGCAACAAAATCACTGGTCTTTGACAGAAATTTCATTTTGCGGTATTGAAAAAAGTTCGGAATTGACTTTTTTCGGCCAAATATGGGGGTGCGTTCCATCAACAGCCCATAATTGGCATAAATCTCATCAACATGGCGTTTTTTAACTTTTGAAATATGTAATTACTGCGAATGACCAGTAAATTTTCTGCACGTTTGTTATAGTCTACTATTACTTAAGTCATCTATCCGGTCATTGGTTTTGTGTTGCAGCTTCGGTTAAATATTTTGTACACAACTTTTTTTCGTTTTCTCTGAAAATTTCATCTTCTTATCTACGGGTTCTTGGTGGGCCACGATGATGCGTTTCACAAGTGCCGCGCGCGTTCAGTCCAAGCGTTAGATGTTTTGTGGTGCGTATAGAACCAATCGATTACCTCAAGCACTGAAAGCCCTGCGGAACGTGCTTCAATCTACTCGTCCTCTCGTCGTTCCGGGTTCGAATTCTGCATAGCATAGTGGAACAGTTGATTCATTGTCGGCGTACATTGGTTCACCTTACCCCCAACCACGTTCAATGCACCGAAATAATCAGTAAAAAGTTAAGCAAAAGCTTTAACCCCGACTTGGAAACTGTATCTGGTGGCTAAGCCCACGAGTAAAATGGAACTATATCCTAACGCCACCATCAGAGTGCGCAAATTTTAAAAATTATCAACACCAATCAATAATCTAATCATCAGAAAACTTCTTAGTAGATAGCAATTCAAGACATTCAATAACATTCAAGAATAAACCAACAAAAAAGTTTTAATGAACCTTATTGAAACTGAAATCCAAGGGACACTTTTTACAAATTCCTTCCTGCCAATAACAAGTTTGTTCTTCGTATTTCATTAATAGGCAATTCTTTCATTTCATGTAATGTTTGTTATTTAGTGACTTCACGAAACTTTTTAAGTATGATTTGTCTCCTGCAGCCTTGCTCTGATCGAATTTTAATAATAATAAAAAAAATCTTTAATTGGTGATGTTTTCAGCTACGAATTCCCAACATTTGTGTCCTGATATTTACTAACCACCGATTAGTCCTAATTCCATGTTTTGCCAAAAATAGACTTCGAAGTTAACAAAGTATTTTATACTGCACTCGCTCACATAGGTAAATATAGGTCAGGTCAAAAGGTGGCGGACACTTGAACACTGGAGTTAACCCGTTTTATCCCGTTGATACGTAGATTTTTTTAAAAAAAGGTGATTTTATAAATTAAGTATTTATAAAAAATTTTGGTATAATATGCTTTGGCATTTGTTTAGTCGTAATCAGAAGCTTTAATTTCTCAGGCTTTAACCACAGATGAAACGCGGTAGATCTACTCGAAGCACAAATCTACGCTACGGAGGGAGTACTTTCCGTTAGCTTGTTGCGTGCCATCCATTTAGTTGCGTATGAAAACGTAACGGAGATTTTTTATTATTTATTATTTGTATTATTTATTTATTATAAACGTAACGGAGATAGTATTATTGAAAAAAAATGTTGGTATAATATGCTTTGGCATTTGTTTAGTCTTAATCAGAAACTTTAATTTGTCGGGCATTACCCACATTAAGCACAAATCTACGCTAGGAAACCGAGTACTTTCCGTTAGCTTGTTACGTACCATCCATTTAGTTGCGTTAGAAAACGTAAGGAAACACATACGCAGTGTTGTGCTAGCGCTAAACGCAAGGTTAAAATAAAAAAATCTAGAAAAAACGCAATATACGCAAACGTTTGTTGCGGTCTTATATAGCCTAATCGCTTTTTTTTTTAAAATACGAAATATTTTTCAAATGACTTATTCTTTACGACATGCTGCCCAAAGGTTAATGTAGCCACCGTAACATGACCAGATATTCACACTTTCCCACACTGACCGGTAATTTCACGAGGACGTCGATTATAAGGTCAAGTTCCGGTGTGCGTGACGTCGATTTTTTCCGAGCGACGTCTGTACCTAACAAGAGGTTCAGATGCCTTAGTTCGGAGCGACTTGGTTGTTTAAATTCTAAACCGTTGACGAAAATTATGTCAAATATGGTCTGTTGATGGGCTAGAACTTGTGATCCATCAACAGCTCATAACTGGAAGAAAAGTCCATTTTATAATTTTATTTCAAATTTTACTGTAAAGAAAGGCACTTTTACATTACATTCGACTTATCCGTAGGGCTTGGCAAATCGAATCATTTCGAATTCGAATCTGATTCGGATAATTTTTTCTAATCGGATCGAATCACTTATTCCACTAAAATAACAAATATCTAATATTCCATGTCTAAGAGGGAAAATTTTCATTTTTCATGACAAATAACAATCAATCAAGGTCAAAATTGACCAAAATCGATTGCATTTTTTACGTTAAAAACGAAAATTTCTCTTCATTTTGCAAGTTTTTGTTCCTATCATCGATTCACGATTAATTCGAATAATTTGTGCTTCAAATCGATTCGAATTAACGAATCAAATTGCCCAGCTCTACTTATAAGCTGCAGACACTCCGGTATGTCGAATGCAGACGCTTTTTGTTACGAGGCTTGTTGACTACCTGTTGACCTTCCAGATATTGACGTAATACAGATGATAATTAATTCGCTAATTATATATTTAAGGTCACGAGTATTGCTTTTATTTATCATGTAATTAAGACACCAAAATATGCAAAAATTCTCTCCTATTCAGTGCCAATGCTTAGTTAATGTTTTTCGAACATTAGTCGAACATTTCTAAAACTTCGAAAATTTTTGAGAAAACACAAATTGAATATATTTTTATAGTAAATCGATAAAGTGGTCTCTGGTGGTCTCTTTGGAAAGAACTTTGGTCATGAAAATGCTTAGAAAGACGGGATTGGAAAGCAAGTAGTTTCTAACATGGAACCGTAGTTTCTGCAACAGAACCGAATATTTTCACGAATCGCGTCAAATATTCGAATCAAAAGTATCGTGATGAATAATCAATGACATCCCGCTTTTCAAGCATTTCGGAAATTTTATAAAAAACAAACAAATATAATATTTTTTTATAATAAATCGGTAAAGTGGTCACTGGAAGTCTCTCTGGAAAGAGCTTTGGTCATGAAAATGCATGGAATAGCGGAATTGGGATATTCTTCTAAGTCCAGCAGTTCTGAAATTTCAAAAAAATTTTGAAAAAAAAACTTACAGAACCGAATATTTTTTCGAATCAAAAGTCTCATGATGGATAAACAATGACACCCCGCTTTTATTATACATTGAAACATACATAGAAATTTGCACCATTTTTATAATATTTTCACTGGTTTGGCTTTTCAAGTCCTATGCCAGAAGCAAGGACATGTTTTTCTATGCAGCGGGAGAGGAAAGTGGAGAACACGGCCTAATCATGTGGCGAACCACGAGGTTTCGTGAAGATGCCTCTTTTTTCCCGTTGCTTCCAAGTCACTACACCCTGGGTTGATCGAGTGGGGCGAATGGATTTACTTAGCCGGACTCTATTAAGGCCACAATACACGTGAAGTTGTCTTACCGATGCGTTGCATTACATTTAGGGTAACAAAATAAAAACGGCAATACACATCTCAATTGCATTGTGTTAATCGCGTTCACATGCCTACAAAGCACAAACGCAAAAAAACGAAACGAGCACTCTGCGTTAGCTTTCATAGCAAACCATTCTTTTTCACTGGAAAACGTAATTAAAACGCAAAGCATTGCGCAAGCGTAAAACGCAAGGGTAAAATAGAACAGACCTAGACAAACGCAACCTACACCAACGTGTAGTGCAACTTTGAGGGGTCTTCAGCGGGCGATGCGGACGTGCGAACTACCAACCATTATGCGCCTCCATAACCGCGAATTAGCGACTTTTTCATGCTCAATAACATGCATATTATGTATGTAAATGAGTTATACTCAAGAATTTAATCTCGGTTTGTTTATTTGTTTAAAACGCCGAATAAGTCGTTGTGTTATAGATAACATCTAAATACGAGTTCGAGCTAATCGTGGGTTTTCAAACATTTGCTTTATCTACATGTTTATGATGAAAACGTCGATATCTCAGTTATGAATGACCAAAATATTAGATTCGTGATTTGCGAATCATACCTTATTCGATTCGATTTTTGCGGTGCGTTCCATCAACACCCCATATTTGGCCAAAAAAGTCAATTTCGATTTTTTTTCAATACCGCCAAGTAAAATTACTGTCAGAGACCAGTAATTTTGTTGCAATTTTTGTTACAGTGTAGGCATTCTGGAATTCTGATCAATATTGCACGCAAAAAACGAAACGAGCACTCTGCGTTAGCTGTCATAGGAAACCGTTTTGTTTCATTGGAAAACATAAGTAACTGCATGCAAAGCATTGCTCTAGCCAAGTAAAATTACTGTCAAAGACCAGTGATTTTGTTACATTTTTGTTACAGTATCGGAATTTTGAATAAAATTGGCTTATTGAAATCGAAAATCTTTTGATTTCAGAATCGAATATTTGAATTTAAAGTAAAACCATATACCACGCTAAATTCACGTCTCTCCGATGTTATTCATGGTTATCACGCCCAGTATATTCAAGCAAATCCCCGTCGAGAAGGTTTGTATTCAGCATGTTTTGTTAGCATCTATGGCCCTTGCTTGACATTCGAAATATAGTTCCTGCTATGACTGAAATTACCGCTTCTGAAGATCTGCTACTCGACATAAAACGACCACATTTTCTCATGTAAAGTAGAGGGTTTTACGCCCAGGGTAGATACCACTTAATGCACTCTACGCGTTGTGTTTCACATAACAAAACAAAAACGGCAATATACGTCTCACAGAACAAAAACTTCACAACAAAACGAACACTTTTGATTAACTTTCAAAACAAGCCATTCGGTTGCGTCTAAAACGTAAAGAAATGCATGTACATCTTTGCGCTGGCACAAAAGGCAAAGATAAAATAGAAAAACAGAGGAAAACGTGACCTAAGCCAACGTCTATTGCGATCGTAACGTAAGTCTGCGACGAATAATCGCCGTCAAATTATTCTATTTTTCTCGTAAAAGACAAGAATTTATTTCCGTTTTAATATTCCATTAATAATTTAGACCTGACCTTGAATTATGTGGATTCGGCATAAGTGCTGTGATCGAAAATAATGACTAAGAAATCCCAAAATGGCTCACTTTACGAAGAGTACGGAATACGGATACGGAAAGAAAAACAGGAAATATACAGTTACGAAAATTTGTTAGTCGCTTGCAGTTTTTGTAGTTTGTTGTAATTCTGGCAACAGTTTTTTTTTTCAAATTATATACATGACTTGGTTTTTAGGTCTTGCAATACACCTTTCTCTTTCCCTTTTTTATAGCCTTTTTCCGGAGTGGATCACCCTGCCCAAGGCCCTGTACCTGCGGCCACTTGTAGACGAGCAGGGTTAGAATTGCTGGAAATATATGATCCTTTCCTGTTCGGCTTAGCCTACCCACGTTATTACACCCTGCGTTGAGTGGTGAGCATGGATTAACGAGTCGGACTCGCTGGGACTCGAAGCCTAGATCTTTAACCTGCAATGCCAACATAATTAACCACTAGGCCACCCACAAAACGACGGCCACACTGAGCTGTACTTTGAGTGTCCGTTCATTTGGGGAAAAATTGCATCGTATCTGTATTCGGATTAAACATTGACTGCAAATCGAGATTTTTTTTTAATCAATTACGTCACGCCCAATCTCAATATATTTGATAAAATGAAGCTGACAACCTGATTTGTCGAGTATGTGTCACTGATGGACGCGTCTTTCAGGCGCTGTCCATCTGTGACCCACGCTCGACATGTTTCTGATTTGGGATGCGACCACAAATACACCCAGCATCGACCAGACGATCCTTCTTTGGTTTTTGTGGTTAACGAAACGTCATATTAATCTAATTTAGTACAGACCCTTATCTAAACATTGCAATAAACATCTGCGCTATTTTATGCATTTTATTTTCTGTCCGAATTGAGATTTTGATTTAGTAATGATTCGTCCCCCTAATACGCATCTAACGGCCCATAGCGTGAGATCTGAATCTTCAATATACTTCATATCATATCTTTAAAATTATTTTTTCAGTTTTTCTGGAGTGGCCTAACATTATTTATTATCTGGCGATATTCGCCGTAAGTTACACCAAAAGTCCTGGAATTGAAGATATGTTTCAACTATAATTTCATCCTGAGCAAAGGCTGGCAGCAGCGTATAAAAGGGACCGTATAAGGACCAGTTATATTGCTCAAGGCCAGCCTTAAATGTATCACCATCAACTCCACTCTAATTGGAAAACATCGAAAACTGAACCATCAAAATCGCGCTTGGAGTGGTAGCGCCCCTGGGCAATGGTGAAACCGTCAAACATTACAAGCGCAATCAGTACCTAATCTAACTAATGAAGAAAAAGAATACTGAACTCTATCGATTAATATTATAAGAATTACTCACCAACTTTATCTTTCATTAGTGCTTCCAATCCGAACGTCAATACCTATAATCCACCCATAAATGAAACGAAGTCCACAGAAGGTTCTGTCCACACTTCCTGTTGATGAAATATTGTCTATCCTCGCACAAGCGTACTACAATCTACTTTTATTTTATAAATAGTTTATTTTGGATATTGAAACTTTTTGAATTCTGGTTATCTGGAATAAAATTCATATATAATCTAATTTTGCAACAAAAATCATGAAATATTTCAAATTCAACCCTTATCATGATTTTGCTGCGTCATGCGTCCCGTACGCACAAACCAAATAACTAATCTTACTTCTTGCTAATAAGCTTACTTCAAAATCGGTTTAAACCTCAAACTAATGCACTTCAACATGTAGTGTAGCGAAATCATGATATATGTCAAATTTTAAGCTGTAAAATTTGACATGAATCATGATTCTGCTGCCTAGCAGGACTAATACACGAAACATACCTATCCACCCAATTTTATATCTTGTTCAGAATTTCTAATCTTGAAATAAATCTTGCTTGAACTGAAACATATTGAGACATACCCGGTGAATACCCAAAAGATACAGTAGAGTAGTGCAACGAAATCATGATATATGTCAAATTTTACGCTGTAAAATTGGACATAAACCATGATTTTGTTGCGTAGCAGAACTAAAACACACAAAACATCCGAATTTGATATCTCGAAATAAGCTTTTTTCATAATCGGTTTAACTAATGCACATCGAAATAAAATACAGTCACGACACCTCGCCCAAAACACGTTCAAACCTGCCTTAACACCGCAACCAGAAGAAACTTTCTTAAACGAACTATTCGCCATCTGCTCTCAAGTCTCGCACGCTCCATCCACACTTCATCGCCGAGGGCAAAACTTTTTCGTTATCTCCTGAAACATCAGACAACATCATTGCCGTGTAACTTGATGTATAAATATCAAGTTATACGGCTATAAGTTGTACAAGGTACACTGTGAAAAAACTGCAGAAATTGTACGGTTATTTTGTAGTAATTGTATAGTTATTAAATTCGAAAAAGGCTTTGTTGGCGAAGTTCGTGTCAATTATAGTTTGTTGATGGATCGCACCTCGGCGGTGCGATCCATCAAAAACCTATAATTAACTGAGAAGTCGATTATGTAGTTCTGTTCCAATAAATCCAAGTAAATACTATTAAAGAGCAGCGATTTTACTGCATTTTCTTTATAGTGTATTCATATTATCAATAATAAGTCGGATTTGTCATTTTTTTTTGATTAATAGATTGAAATGGTTTAGCCAAGAATATGAGCAATTCCGAATATATTGGTGATTCTTTCAACGTACCTAATGCGTATTGGGCTTGTTTCAAATAAATGCAGCTGTTGTAATGATTTCCTACAGATAATCAGATGCTCGATGTTCTAGTAATCAGTATTCATATCTTGGCATATGCGACGAGGAAATCAGTTATAATCTTCGCTTTAGTAGTGTGGAAGGGCGAAATTGAACATTTGAAAAATATTTGGTTTTTATTTCTGAAATACGATCGCGAAGAATTCGATAATCGAGATTTTTCTTGTTGTTTTTGTCTGATATTTGATTTGCTATTCAAATTAATGCCAGATTTATGAAATGCAATGTTGAAATATGATATTATTGAACTTTTATTTGCCAACTCCAATTGCTTCATTTGACAACAAAAAAGTGTGAAATACGGAATACGGGTGGAATTAGTTAGCTCAATCGGTAAAGCGTTGGGAATACGCTTTGAGCAACCCAGCACTAACGTCCTGGGTTCGAATCTTGTGAGGGATGATTACGGCTCCTCACCCACACACGGTGGTTCACGCAAGCACTGCTTACGTGTTTCTCTACCTATCATGTCCATGCGCTGGAAAAGGAAAACTTTAAGCCAAAACTTTCACCCGAACTGGTGTCTGCACGAGAGGCCTTGATTAGCCACATGGTTTGGCTAAGCCGTATTTTCGGATTTCCTCTCCCACATGATAAAAATTAAATCCTGTTGTAAGATAGAAATAACGTTAATAAGTATCGGATGACACTTCTTAAATCAATCTTTGAATGGATAAGGAAACGTGTCAGAATCGGATGATGGTTTTTCATGTTAGGATTATTCGACAAAAACTTTACTGCATGGTAGCTGACATTCCCCTGTCAAAAATGTTTTCGTTAAGCTTGAATCAATGATGGATCGCGCCGCCGAGGAGTAAACCTGTTTTGTTAAGTATGAGTCACAGATGGGTCGCGCCGAATACGCGCGGTCCTTCTTTGTCTCATGCTTGACAGAGTAAAAATTTCTGATTTGGGGGTTTATCAGTTTGCAATGGTCTATCTATCCTCAGGGATTTCCAAAACGAATCGGATATTCAAGCATATTCGATATAGTAGGCTTCTTGATTTTAGATATATTTTTGAATAGTTGCTTACAAATCTATATATATATATATATATATATATATATATATATATATATATATATATATATATATATATATTGTATAAATCCAGATCCAGACAGAATAAATAAACTGAAACTCCATTTTTGGTCTTCAAATTGATCCACACGCATAAATAGGGCAAATTGTGGGCTTTTTTTCAAAAACTGAAATTAACAATTTATTTGATATTTCATATTCGGGATATTTTTTTCAGAATGTATTCAGATAAGTAAAATATTCTAAAAATATCCCTTGCTATCATACAAAAATATAAATTTAGCATTTTTTTGGTTTGGGCTATTTTGTTCAACATTGTGACATTATAACACCTCGCGAAACGCGTAATACGTGGTGTTATACAGACACAGAAATCAGATAACACAAAATATGACGCTCCGGGCTGTTTGGATTATTTTCCGCAAATTCCGTTTCTTTCTGGTGCGGTTTTGCATAGTCAATAGTAACAACAAACATCCATAACTAACACTGATAAAAATGTGGCAAAATCGCTGTATTTAGAGAGTAATTTGATTCCGAGATATTACGTAAGGCAAACATACTCGATTTTTTCTAGCGTATTTTTTGGCGATCACCCAGAGCAGATACCATTTACTTCACTTTGCTAAAGCGGTTCAGTTCCATTTGGAATGTTTTTCTTCAAGGGTGAAGGTCTCGGAGGAATTTTAATATGAAATCGCCGTTCTTAGTATTTAGGGCTGGTGATATCAAATAAAACTAAGGAATCGAGTTTTTCGGCAAATTAAAAACTGCCATGATAATGATATTTATGCCAATTATAGACTTTTTATGAAGTGCGTCTCAAACGGCAAAAATGCGATACTTATAACGAACGATTCGATTTTTCCCAGCCCAACTTACAGGGAAAAAGTCGTAAAAAATGTAGTGTCCACAACTGCATTTTAAGGGCTAAACATTCCACGCAGAACTGAACCGCTACAGGGAAGTACAATGTGTGGTATCTGCCCTGGACGATAGTAGAAGCAATCGGTATTTGCATCTTGACTTGTCTTGATTCCTTGGTTATTCTCATAGACAGAGTGATATCTAATTTCTTAAATATACAATTACTGCAAATAAACAGTGAGTTTACTGCTACTTTGTCACAGTGTAGCTGAAGTTTTCTAGTTTACGAAAAAGGCATCGATTTTTCTGTTACAATCCTAATATATGCGCTACATTAATGTCCAGGCAAATTATCCCGTTGAAAGCAATGGACGTGAACTAATGAGGGATCCTATTTAGTAGAAATATCATTATCGAAATTTACCATGTTAATTCTTAAATGTGGATTAAAATATTGTCGTTTTCATGGATATGTTTATTTAATTTGTGAAAATTGACATATCGTTATATGATAGTATCGTTTTCCAATTGAAGTAAAAAACGCTGATCTATTAATATTCTGAAACCTCTGGACAATTCACGTAAGTACGAATTGAAGACAACCTGGTGAATTTTGCTAGAATTTACTTGCGCTACCAAAATTTATATTTTTAAATAAATAGATAGCGTTTTTCAAATATCTTGTTCAACCAGTATGTCGAGTTACATATATAAACATTTCCTTAGGAGCTGAATTCGATACATGTGCGCAGAGGATCAAGAAATATTTACAAAAAGAGACGGAAGATCGTAAAATGCATGACGTCATAATGTGCACCGTGGTACAATTTTATCAGCAAATAAAAAGAAGCATACAAAGAATCGCGCCGATAATTTCATCACTTTTTGTGGTTTTGATATACTTTTAGTTTTTAAAACCCCGTGGAAGATCCCTCGCCCGCCTGGGCACAAAGTATTCTCAGATTAGTTCCGTTGACGCGATCCGACGCTTCGCTTTATATTGTCGGGATAGCTGTGGAAAGCAATGAACATACGTTAAAGAGGATTCCCATTATTCAATCACTCAAAGTCACGGCCAGCTGTCACCTGCTAGGATGATTAGAAAATGATTGTTCAGTGTAAACTTGTCGTTCGTGGATGTAAACACTGTAATAAAAAATACAACAAAAACCTGATCTTTTACAGTACTTTGACAGAGGTATTGAAAAACATTCAAAATTGACTTTTTTGGTCAAATATGGGTGTCGGTGTAACGCATCACGAAGGTGCGGTCCATCAACAGCCCATAATTGGCATAAATCTCATCAACATGACGTTTTTTAACTTTGAAAATATACAATTACTGCAAATGACCAGTAAATTTAGTGTACTTTTGTTACAGCCAATAAAGTCAGAAAATGGTTGTATTATGCGTTATTGTGATCGTAATTTTCGTATACTCTCTTATCTCCAGCTCGTTCATAGTAAAACGAGCTCTGAAGGATGATATGAAAAAAGTTGAATGAGCAGGTTGTCAATATATTCCCCGGTAAGGACATCTCTCTACCACCGCTTATGACTTGATTGGTTGGTTTTTCTTTTATTTCGTCATTTCGGAGGATGTATGCCATGATATGACCCAACGTAATATTTATTGTAATGTGTTTTGATGATTTTTTGAGCCGTGTGATACATATACTCTGTGTTTGACCCCGCTTTGTTCGACTTTACAATCACTTGAAAATGAAAGTCAATTCACTGCCTTTTTCAACTTTGTTGTTTACCCAAAATACGATGCTAATGGATATTATAGGATCAACAATTATATGTGTTTATTTCCCTTTGCAGCCATTTTGATTTTTTTTTTGAAAAAGTTTGCGACTTCTGCTTTTGGTTCAGTTTGCGTGAGACTAACTACTTGAGGTCGCAATATACGTCTGCGTCGGTTGCGTTTTTTTTTTGAACTCTGCGTTTTACGCTGGCGCAATGCTGTACATGCGTTTGTTCACGTTTTCCAACGCAACCGAACGGTATGCCAGCTAACGAAGAGTACTCGTTTCGTTGTGTATATGTGTGCTTCATAGGCATATATATGAATACTATTAATGCAAGGCAGTACTAAGTGTATTGTCGGTTTTGTTTTCTCAACTAAAGCACCAGTAAGGCAACTTTACGTGCACCGTGGTCTTTATCCTTCTATACCTATGTGTAAGTGGATCTGTATGAAAAAAACTATGATACTATAGCAAGAGAATATACTACTAAACAAGAGGTAGAAGATCTTTTCCACACGCATATGTGTGTATGAATATGTAAAGTCTCTTGTACTTGTATAGTTTGATACTGTTTTTCCATTGCATGTGCTTTCGTTAGGGGTGGCCAAAATCGAATATATCTTTCGGTTCCAGAATCGAATTAAATAATTTATACGAATCGAATAGGATAATCGAATTAAAAGTCGTATAATAAACAAACTTAAAGGCTTCTTTCAATCACTTTCTCATTTACATAAAAATTCACAGTTATTAAAAAAAAATCGAATTTATTTATTTCTGTTCAATTCGAATTGCTGCCGTAATAGAATCGAATTATTTATGATTCGCGTATCTCGACTCAAATATTTATTTCTACCTTTCGTAACAACATAAGCGTAAATGTTCGTCTGATATTTCACATTTATTCGTGAAAAGATGAAGCGATTTGTACCTTTCTTGACAAAACGAATAATCTTTCCATTTATCAATTTGACTTAGGATTAGACAGGATTGAAAAGCGCGGGAAACCGTTTGTGACGTATTCAATAGTAAAAACGCGTATATTTGATAAGGGATTATGGCGACACAATGCTGAAATAGCATTCGTTTCTTTTTCTCGTGGACAGCATTATCACGTGAACAATAGGGTCTATGAAATCACAATTGAACGGAAATATATCGACATGATCGAATGTCGAGCCGGTATTAGCAGTTATTCATCACTTCATAGAATCTTGTGACCGCTAATCCTACGCGATTTATGATCTGTAAAGCGCGTTTCATCAACGAACAATTTATTGTCGAACATGATGGGTTATTAGACAAACTGTTTCCCTCGCTATTTATTTTAATATAATGCATAAAACTCTGGCGCGCATTCTTTTTCTTAATTATCTGGTTTTAATCTCCAAATGATAAATTACCAAAATGAGAAAACTGATTGCGCAAAAATTTTGATATTTTAATGTAATTGTAACCCAAATAATCATCCAAAACTGTAATTTTCTTTTTAGCCTACGTTTTTCATGGAGGCCCACTTCATTGGATCAATAGCAGGCCTGAGCTAGGGATTTCAAAAATATTCAATGGTGATTCGCAAACTCATAAATTTTTCGATTCGTTTTTCCATGATTCGAAATCAACAATATAAAAATGCATGAATTATCAAAAGTATTTGTGCTTTTAAACTTATTTTACAATTTTCTGGAAAGACCTCTTTGCTTGTTTATTATAAAACAAACTATAAATCGATTCGAAACAAAAAGTCAGCAAAATCAAAATGTGAGGTGCAAAGCTTCTGAACTTATTTTCTAATTCCCACACGGAAGCGTAATAATTGAGCACAGTGAGTGCCATCTTCCATGAAATTAGATTTATTGCTTCAAACAATATCGTTTTGATTGCGTCGGCACGTCGTTTCGGTGCGGTCCGCCTTTCAATGAATCCTAATTATAGATTTTTGATTTTGTCAGGCATGAGTTACAGACGGCCCGCGCCTCATTGGCGCGATCCATCGGTAACTCATGCGTGATAAAAAGATGTTGGAAACCTTTTCTCACTGGAAATATCATTTCGATTGCGTCGGCTCATCGTTTCGATGCGGTCCGCTTTTCAATGAGATGAACCAACAAATCCTATCAAGTATATTAAATGCTATTGTATATATTGGAACCCCCAGAAAGCTTAGTTATTGATTTATCTTTTTTAGTTCGACTTCAAAACTGACTTGAAAGTGAAGGTTTTCAGAAAATTTAAAAATCCTTCAGTAAATGTTTCCCAACGTACATTGTAGCTAACGGAGAGTGTTCGTTTCGTTGCGTACATCTGTGCTTTGTAGGCTTGTAACAACAAGCACATCAGCCGCCGTTTTTTTCCGTTTTTTTTTCTACTACAAACGCAACGCATTGCATCAGTGAGACAGTTTCATGTGTATTGTGGCGTTAAATGCCTTTATTTATTTATTTAAATTTGCCACAATCGAACAAACGACCCAGATACCGCTCATTGCACTTTACCATGACGGTTCAGTTCCGTTTGGAATGTTTTCAGTTTAGAGTGCAGTTGCTGGTACTACATCTTTTAGCAGCTCCTTGCTATTGAGTGGCCGGTGGTTGGTTTTCTTTGGGAGCTGCTTCCGGCCTTGCTTATAGTGAATTTCAATACGAAAAAAAATTTACAATGCAGTTTTAGGCAATATCTGTCTCAGGAAATTTGTCTTTTTCGTATATAAATTGAATCGGCAGCACTGGAATGTCTGTGAGGAAAATCAAAACTTATGATTTTGTTATCTTCTCTATCGAAGTCTCCAGATCACTTGAAGACTGGTCTACCATTCGGTTAACGCCCGATTGAAAATCTCAATATTGAGAAACAGATTTATATTTCCACTTATCTATGTAGCATGCGCAATGTCAGTTTATGGGGATTATATTTCCTTCATAAATCACGGTATTAATTTTTTAATATTTTTATAGCCCTTTTCGGAGCGGATCACCCTGGCTAAGGCCCTCTTTCAGTGGCCCCTTATAGACGGACAGGGTTATAATTGCCGAGTTCGCCGGGCCTGGAACCCGAGATTTTCAACCTGAAATGCCAACATGTTTAACCACTAGTCCACCGCACCCAAATTGCGTGAATCTCCGTTTGATAGTTCTTATTACGCAGTAATTCTGTTGCCCCGCCGTTGCGCGATCCATCAGTGACTCATGTTCGACGATGTCGTATACCGTCAGAAACGCATAAAAACATGTATATAAATCAAGTATAATGAACAGAATTTCTTATTTTTTCTCGTTGCCGCCGTTTTAGGCAACTTTTAAGACCGATCTACCATTCAGTTGACGCTCAATCGGAAATTTCGACATTGAGAAATAGATTTAAACTTCCACTTCGTGGCGTGCGCACGGTACCTTCATCATAAATCACCGTTTTTTAAGTAAATTTATATGACCGGCGATTTTGTAGCAATTTGTTCGATCAAGCATGGGTCACTGATGGATTACGCCGTGGAAGCGCAGGCCATCACTGATCCATGCGTGCCGAACGAAAATTCTGATCGAGATACAAGTCAAAGCCATACGTCTCTCCTTCTTCATGGACGGATGACGAATTATATTATTTTTTAGTAAATGCTTCCAAAGATAGCTTTTGCGGGCGCCATAATCCTCGCTCGTCAATCACGGGCGGGTGAGACAAGCAAAGTTTTTATTCTGAACAGACATTAGTGTATTTAGGGCTTTCCATCTGAGACAAATCACAGGATGGCTTGAAGTTTGACTAGTGTGATGGCACAGTTGTTTCATGTTGGTATCGCGGGTTAAAAATTTCGGATTTGTGTCTCGGCTAGTCCGGCTCATTATTCTATGCTCGCCATTCAACCCAGGGTGTAATAACTCCGGTGAACTTGTAATTCATAGATCTACAAAAAAACTTGTTTCTCTAGAGGCGGCCCTTGGTGTAAGGTTTGTCCACTGAAATGAGTGGCTAAAAAAAATGGATAGGGATTTTTTATCTGAATTTTGGGGCCGCAAATCTCATTCGACAGACCTTTGTAGTGGACATTTGTACTATACATGTTCTGTGCAACAGATATCCGCAAAGTTCCTTGCCTAAGAGCATGCGAGATGGTGAAGCGGTCAAACATCGAAACAGCGACCTCTCAGACAATACGATCGCATCCGACGGAGCCACCGAGCAAGACAAATATCAGTCAATATATAGTTATATTCACCGCACTTTAACATGGAGGTTCAGTCGCATTTGCCATGTTTTCTGCTTAGATTGCTGTCCCACCGTACCATTTTGTAAGGCGATTTATTATATCTCCATTTTGAGTTAGTTGGTTCGTTACAGTCACTGCTTCCGATCTTTTTGAAATTGAATTTCAATAAGGAAACAGCAAGTCGACAAAGAATTTTTTTCTTTAAAAAGAAAAGAAATAGTAAGTCGCCGGCGATATCTTTTGCGGGCTGATATAATCCAAGCCTGTCAGTCGCGGTCGAACGAGACAAAGCAATCTTCAGTTCTAAATAAATAAGTTTGTTTTTGTGCGCCCCGTCTGGCATTGGAATGTTTTACTCTGTATATAAATATGTGGGATCCTTTCTCTTTCAGATACGTATATTTTTCGAATCGAATCTTGGATAGGATTTCATTTTTATCCTGGGAGAGAGGAAAGCCGAGAATACAGCTTAATCATATGTCAAACAACGCCTTCTCGTGCAGATACCAGTTCCGAATCGGGGTGAAATACTTTGGCCTATCATATTTCTCATTTTTCTTGTGCGTAGACTTGGTTGATGGAGGAAGTCCTAGGCAGCGCTTTCGTGAACTACCGTGCACAGGTGAAGCGTCCATCAGACCTCTCGCGTATAATCATCATCCCCCACTGCATTCGAACTTGCTTCTTGATGATCAGAGATACTTTACCGATTGAGCTAACTATCATGTGATAGATCGACATCTCATATTTACCATATTCTATGGATCTTAACAAAGCTTGAAGCTATTCGAGTTACAACGAAAAGCGCATCTAACTGTGCAAATCTATAAATTAAAATGTTCATATCAACCGGAAACAGGCGTTTGTCACTTTTTTTTTAACTTTTTAACCTGGTTGCGGTGCCCGTTAGCTCAACGGGTAAAGCGTTGAGAAAAGTCATCGAGCTACGCATCACTGATCGTCCTAATGTAGGTTCAAATCCCGCGAGGGACGGCGAATCCATGCGAGAGGTCTGCTGGAGGCCTCGTCGGCGCACGATGGTTCACGTAACGGGTGTTTACGGCTTCCTCAACCAACCAGGTCCATGTACGACAAAAAATGTTGAGCCAAAATTTTAAACCTCGATTTGGAGCTGGTGTCTGCACCAGAGGTCGTGGTTTGAGATATGATTAGGCCGTATTCTCGGCTCGAATGTACAAGCGCGTTTTATATTGTCATACTTTCCATACCAGACGATGTTCTACTGAATAAAAATTCATTAAATCCTCTTTGTTGACGGATTTATGTTCAATCTCTCCGTTCAGCTAAATACTTGTAATATTTGGGTCAAATATTTCGACCACACATATGCACACACTGCGACAAAAGTACAGTAAATTTACCATGCATTTGAGGTAATTGTGTATTTCTAAAATCCGAAACTTTCTGTTAATAAGATTCATACCAAATTTTGGGATGTTGATGAATCGCGCTTCGGGAAGCGCGGTCCATCAACAGCCCATAATTTGTTAAAAAAGGTCGATTTTGCAGTTTTATTTTAACATCTCCAATCAAAATTACTGCGAAAGAGTAGTCATTTTACTGAATTTGTGATGCAGTGCAAAATTATAGAGTTTGGATTAGATAAGCGGATCGCGGGATTTATTCCGAACGAAATCGGAATAATTTTTGTTTTGTTATGTGCGAGCTAGGAATAGGGGTGGCCAAAATCTTTTTTGTTTTAGAATCGAACAGTTTTCTCGAATCCAATCGAATATTCGAAAAAAAAATATATAGTAAACACTAAACAAATAAACATATCCTTTCATCAGTTTATAATTTAGTTAATAATTCACGCTTGTTCTTGAAAAAAAATCATAATTATCATTTTGAATTAGATAATGGATTGCCGGATTCATTCTACGAAACGAAATTGGATTCTTGTTTTATTATGCGTGAGCTTCAAATAGCCAAAATCGAATATATTTTGTTTCAGAATCGAATCGAATATTCGAAAAGGAAGTTATATTATAAACAAACAAAACAACTTATTATCAGCTTATAATTCCTGAAACAAAATCAGCATATTTGTTTTGTTATGTTACGAAAAGGTTGACCAAAATCGAGTATCTTTTGTTTTCAGATTCGAATCGAATATTCGAAGACGAATATTACTTCCGACCGAACTAGAAATAGCGCTTAAAAAGAACCAACTAATGGCCAATTACCATAGCAAATATACCATCCCAACAGAACTGGACCGCTAAAGTTAAGTGCATAAAGCGGTATATGCCCTGGGTGATTTGAATTTTTTTACAGACGATTTATACAATCGAAACTTGTCCTGTGAAGAATGGGGCGCTGATGGATCGCACCAGCTGGGCGATTTGAGATTATCTGGGCGCAATTTGTCAGTGACTCATGCATATTTAACCACAAAGATTAACTTGCTGGATTGTATCAGATGTATTTTTTATGAAGTAGCCCAGAGCAGACACCACCCAATACTCTCTCTACTCTAGTGGTCTGGTAGTGTGGATTGCTCTCGCTTGTGGTGCAGTTTCTGGTGCTGCATTTTGCAGTCGCCAATTTGCATTGTAAGTGGCCGCTCGTTGGTTCCTTTTGTCGCTGCTTCCGACCTTGCTTACATTGAATTTCAATAAAGAAAAAGTTTTTTTACTTACTCATGCAAATGAACATGTTGACTTATCTTATCTGTGCAAAATCACAGGGATGAGTTTTTTGTATATTTTCTCCTTTTTTGAATAAAATAAATAGTCGAAAACATACAAAAAAGGGAAATATCCCTCTAAGCGTGATGAATATCTACGCATAATGCTTATAGCTTTCTCTAATCCCGCGCTGTCAAGTTTTGAAGTTGAATTTAAATCCGTAAAATAGCGCTTGGATTTTTCTTGTCAATTTGATGGAAACCATTATCATAACGCATAACTTGCGGTGAGTAATGTTTACCTACAGGTTATTATGTCAAGGTCTAGGATTTTGTTCAAGAATTTTTGAAATTGAATTTTTAAGGTTTTTTATTGTTTTTATTATTTTTAATTTTTATAACCACTCATTATAGTGGATGACCATGTCCAAGGCCCTGTATCAGCGGCCACTTACAGACGGACAAGGTTACAATTGCTGGAAAGATATGTTCTTCTCCTGTTCGGCTTAGCCTACCCAAGTTACACCCTGGGTTAAGTGGTGGGCATGGATAAGCGAGTAAGACTCACAGGCACTCAAACCCGAGATCTTCAACCTGCGATGCCAACATGTTTAACCACTTGGCCATCGCCCACTATGTTTCCAAATTTCAAAACTCGCTTGTTGATGGGATTTGTGCCACATATGGGCTGTTGATGGATCACGCCTCGGGATGCGCGTTCCATCAGGAGTCCATATTTGGCCATAAACCGATATTACAGTTTTATAATTTCAATATCACACTGTGGAAGTGCTTCAAAAATGACTCTTTTACCCCAAAAAGCCTATATTATATTAGTTTCATTTCAATATCCACAGGTGGAATTACCGTTAAATAACGGCTATTTTGCCGTATTTTTATTGCAGTGTGCATCAGAATTTTTGTTTTTTTTTGCTTTTCATTTTATGTTTTTATGTGGGCGCGATGGCCTAGTCGTTATCATGTTGGCATCGCAGTTTGAAGATCTCGGGTTCCGATTCCGGCTCGCTTATCCATGCTCACCACTCAACTCTGGGTGTTGGGTAACTTGGGTAGGCTCGCCTCGGAAGGCGCGTTCCATCAATAGCCCATGCTCGGCCAAAAATGACATTACAGTTCCATTACTTCATTATTATAGAGTGATATTGCTGTCAAAAATAACCCTTTTACCACACAAAAGCGATTTTATATTACATTATTTTCCAACGTCGCCAAGCGAAGTAACCGTTGCAGAACGGCTATTTTTATTGTAGTCGAATCATATTTGTTCGCAGCTCAATATGTAGAGGTCTAGAATTTTGATGCAGATTTTTTTTGCTTTTTCGTTGTATAGTTCCAAATTTCGAAACTGCCTTTTTGATGAGATTGGAGGCGCGTCCCATCAATAACCCATAACTGGCCGAAACGATATTACGATATTCAATATAACAGAGTGAATTTGCAGTCAAAATGACACTTTCACTCAAAAAAGCCT
Organism: Styela plicata; assembly: GCA_963675895.2. Classification (NCBI taxonomy): domain Eukaryota; kingdom Metazoa; phylum Chordata; class Ascidiacea; order Stolidobranchia; family Styelidae; genus Styela; species Styela plicata. The sequence goes on from OZ023148.1 coordinate 19,465,644, forward strand.
GTTGACGCCAAAAAACGACATTTTACCGCAAATAATTCTGTTGATGTCGAATCGCTTGGAAAATCATTTAATTAGTAATTAGTGAATTCGAGAATCACAAATCGAATCTAATATTTCAGACAGCCCAAGCTACAATATCATCCACTAACTAATCTAGTTCTAATATAACTCATTTCTTCTGCGGAGTGAGAAGATGATATTTTTGTTTGTCTGGATTTCAGTGAAGATTTTTTTTATTCTGTTTATTTTTTCTAGCTGTTCTGTTGTTGGTATTTATTCCGAATATGGGCCATCTACGGACCGATGGAAAACGGTATTACAGATACCATATACCAATAACGCTAGCTAAAATTACAGCCAAAGAACAGAATGTTTACAGCAGAAAATTCTGTTGATTAAATATATTGATTTTGAATCGCTTCGAGTCGAGAAGCACAAATCGAATCTGATATTTCAGATAGCCCCAGCTGCAGTATCAACCATTTTTTAATATATATCCTTTCACATTTTAAACCTCTGAACCATCCTCCATGCCCATTGACATTGGATCAAGGCATCTGACTAAATGTTTGAAACTTTCTTCTGTTCCAGGATTCCGATACCGTTCTATGATGAAGACACCGGAATGATGTTTGTGGCAGCAAAGGTGTGTTGATTTGGTCTTTATCTGTGGTTCTTACGTTATCGTTATTCGCTTTCAGCACTAACAACAACTCATAATAATATATGAGAGTTGCTGCGAAATGTACCATCAACTGCGCTTTAGGTTAAAAACGATCCATATAAAACTGACCCATTATAGTAGAGTGCAATGAATGGCATCTGCCCTGGACGGTGGTAAAACGACTTACCACTGCTCTTAAATTTTATAAAATATGTGAAAAGCCACGGTTTACGTATTTTAGATTTGAATATTTTCTTTCCCACGAGATGATTAATGTTTTCATCACAATTGTATGAACTAACCACTGAGTGTCATAAATGAAAAAATTGATATTGGGAATTGGGACTCTTTAAAATTCGATTCGATTCGGAATATTCGAATCAGAGGTTATTCGATTGGTTTCTCCAAAATTCGAAATCAACAAAATGATAATTTTGAATTGTTTTCATAAATAAGTGTGAATTTTGACCTAAATTATAAGCTCATAAAAGAATGTCTTTGTTTGTTTATTATATGATTTCGAGATTTCGATTCGATTCTGAAACCAAAAAATATTCGGTTTTGGCCACCCCTTGGGGGAATTCTTTATAAAAGTTCGCCGTAAGCAAGTCCTGAAGCAGTGAACCAAAATACGACCACTAGAATGGCATGAAGCTACCACCTGATCAGAAATAGTATGACTCGTTGCTGGATCGCTCCTCGGCTGCGCGATCTATCAGAGACTCAAACTTGTCAAAACATGCATTTACCGGAGCGGAATGTCAGCAACTGCACTCTAAGCCGAAGCTAAGCTAACGTTCAGGTCGCAAGTCATTAAATTGGTCGAGTTCTTGATTTGTTAAGAATTAGTGATTTTCCCTCTTAGTGGTATCGAGGTTCAATATTATTACATTCTCTCCTCTACTGAAAGTTTCGCAAAAAGTGATAATAAATGACAGTTTAACAACTTCTGAAGGCAAGTTTTTCTTATATTTTAGGGTGACTCCCAAATCTCATTCCTCGAGTATTCTGAAAACAAGAATCCACCACTTAGTCTGGGTAAGTTGAATTTTTTTTATAGCCACCTCTTGGGGTGGATCACCCGGACCAAGGCCTGTACCAGAAGCCACTTATAGCTGCACAGGGTTAGAGTTGTTGAAAAGATATGATCTTTCCTGTTAGGCTTAGACTACCCAAGTAATTACACCCTGGGTTGAGGCAGATTAACGAGCCGAACTCGCTGGACCTCGAACCCAAGATATTCAACCTGCGATACCAACATGGTAACCACTAGGCCATCGCGCCCACTAAAATTATCTGAATAAGTCACACGATGTCAACCTCTCATAAACAAGCTTGTTCGTAAGTATTATATAGTGATCTTTTTTTTATTGAACCAAAATTGGTCACAACCAGAAATTTCATTGTGTCAATCATGAGCCATGCTCCCCTTCGGCACGATCCATCAGTGACTTGACAATAAATGTTACTATTCGCAAGTAAATTTTAAGAACTGGTGGATGCTTTTATTATCGCTCAGGGCAGATATTACTCACTGCTCTTTTACCATAGTGGTGCAAATGCTTTTTGCTTAAGAGTACATGGTTCGAAACTGGGGAAGTTGAAGTTGTTAATCCTCACCACCACTCCACCTCTGGATGAAATAAATTCATAAAGAAAATCATGTCTCTCCAACAACATAGCCCTTTTCGTCTCTAAGTGGCCTTTGGTACAGGGCCTTGTCCAGTGGGATACACTCAAACAAGTGTCCATTAAGAAATATTGATAATCTCGTTTTCAGTGACTCAACAACTACTACCCAACCAGACCAAAGGAATGTGCATGGTATCTAAACTAGGAGTGAAAGCCGGTGAATGTGAGGTCAATCGTTTGTTTCAACTCACACAGAAGATGTTGGTGCCAGTACCGTGGGTTGTACCAAGAAAAGTGAGCGAATCTTTGTTTACTCCAGTGATGTTTTATGTCGCCAGTTTTTAAATATTGTTGGGAAATATAAAAAAAGTTTATCTATGTCAATCCAAAGTTAGTGTACTTTATTCGCTACTATGCTATACAACCCAAGTAACATATCAGCGAATTGGGGGTCGATTGACTTCGATGACCAATTTTGGTCGTATGGTTGTCTCCCAGTACATACCAAACCAACAAATTTTGTGTTGTTATATTATCCTATTTTCAATATTTTTTTATTTTATTTTTTGTTGAAATTCTTAGAGAGAAAGGCCCGAAAAAGAGCCTAAAAGAAACCAACTAACGGCCACTCAATAGCAAAGAGCTACTAGAAGATGTAGTACCAGCAACTGCACTCTAAGCGGAAAACATCCCGAACGGAACTGAACCACCACGGTAAAGTGCAGTGAGTGGTATCTGCCTTGGACGATGGTAGAACCATCTACCACTACTTTGGTTCCTTTTAGCCACCTCTTGCGACACGCAGGAAATACGTTTGGACTATTCTAAAGCCTGTACCTACAGGGTTAAAATTATGCTAATATGTCGTTCATTGATGGGCAAAATTTTAATAAATCTCCCTCTCTCTCTCCATCAGTGACCCTTAACAGAGATCATGTCCTAGATTTCTTAGACCCGTCGGGTGGAAAAACAAAGTGGTTCCTTCAATGTGGTCAAGCTAAAATTTCGATGCGATAACTACATTTCATCACATGGTGCCCACAAGTTTAACGATTTGCACTTAATATATTGAATTGCTACAGCTAATACCGAATATATTTATTTTTATAGACTCCTAGGGATTATGAGCTGAGCTCCACTGCTGAAACTGATTATCACGTGGTACCCACGAGTTATGATTTTACTTAATATATTGAATTGTTACACAGCTGATACTGAACATTTTTTTATATAGACTCTCAGGGACTTCCCCTCAGATCTCTTCCCCGACACAGCGTCTGATCAGCCAGGTTTATCTGCAGAACAATGGATTGCAGGAGAAAATGGAATGGTGAGAGTGATTTTACTTATACACTGCTTGATCGAGGATCACAGAATCTTGTTTATCCTCGGGTGTCTGAAATATACAAATCATTTTTGTCATAGCAGTATTGATGATTTTACTACAGTTCGGCCTCTATCAGACATTCAAATATATATGAGATATATCAAGAAACATCAACCATTTTCAAAATTATCTTCTGATAGTTTCCATTTTCTTTGATCATTAGAGTAGCAGACATTCTATCAATAATAGAAGTTGCTACTTTTTGAGAAGGTTAACACATTTTTTTCTCTAAATTCACTCTACCCAAAGCCTGGAGCAATATCAAAAAGAGAACCAACTAACGATCACTTAAAAGCTAAGAGCTTCTGAAAGATGTAGTTAGTACCAGCGACTGCACTTTAAATGGAACTAAACCTTCGTGGTAAAGTTCAGTGAGAGGTATCTGCCCTGGGCGATGATAGAACCATCTACCATTTTTTGTTTCCTTTTAGTCCTCTTACGACACGCATGGATTATGTTACGACTGTTCTAAAGTCTGTGACTACAGGGCAGGAAATGAGGCACAGTAAGCAGCTTTAGAATTTCCTCTTGGAAGTTTCTCTCATTCATAATTGACAACTATTCCACCTATTGCAGAGAAACAGAACCAGTCTTGAACCATCAAAACGAAAACCACTGAGACTCGGATCCACTGATGATACAAAACCTTCAACTACTAAACAAACTAATGGAGCGGCTGGGGAGGAACCTGTCCGAAAACCAACACCGAAACCAGTACCCAAGGAGTCACCAAAAGAACCAGCAAAGACCACCGTCAAAGAACCAGAACCTGTGGCTGCTGCAGTGGCATCAAAGCCCAAAAATGCACCGTTTTCCGGTTAGTAATTCTAACTTTTTTTAGATACTTCTTATACTTTAAATACAAATTTTTTTATTTGAATTCACTGTAAGCATATTTCATGAGGTAAATTGAAAGGAACGCCTAAGTTACTAACATAAAGATTGAGTGATTGCCACCAGGGATATTCATAGTGATCCTAATTGCTCAACTGCTGATGTGCAAAAGATGTTTTATTTTTTGCCAACGTTTCGAATGTTACAGTAACTAACATATTATGCCATTATATCTAACTGGTGAAGAGGAAAGCTTACTGATGGCTTCAAGTAGTGATAATACTGCATCTGTCCCATCAGGGCTGATATGTTTTTGATTTGAGTTGATAACTATAACCGTGGTCACTTATAGGTGAACAGGGTTAGTGTGAACTTACCGGTTCATCCAAGCTCACCCCGGTTATTACGCGTTGGGTTGAATGGGGTGAGGAGGAGCACAAGCATCCGAAATTTCCTAGCCCATTTGGATTATTACACTCTGGGCTGAGCAGACGAACGTATCTAATTAGAGCCGATACAGGAGTCACCAGGTTGTAAAACAAAGAGCAGGTAAATCGGTGGCCTCGAAGTCTCGCGACTGCAGCACAAATTTTTGTGAATATTTTTGTAACGTTTTGTCTGGCTAAAGTCGGATAGGCATTTTGGAAATTTTTTGTCTGAAGAAGTCTGATGTTTGTCAGATGAAACCTTTCCAGTTAGTCATAGTTAATCTTGCTACTTTGCAATTACTGCATACGGATCCACAAACACAGAGGCATATAGGAAGGATAGGACATCATTTTTATCCTGCGGGAGAGAAGAGCCGAGAATACAGCTTAACCATAAGGCGAACCACAACCTCTCGTGCAGATACCAGTTCCGAATCGGGGTGAAGATTTTCGATTATCGTATTTCTCATTTTTTCTTTGCATGGACCTGGTTGGTGGAGGAAGCCGTAAGCAGCGCTTACGTGAACCACCGTGCACCGGCGAGGTGTCCAGCAGACCTCTTGCATATATTCATCATCCCTCCAGGGCTTGAACCTGCGTCATGACGATCAGAGATGCGTAGCTCGAAGCGTATTTCCAACGCTTTACCGATTGAGACAACCGGGTGCCCTAGGATAAGTACTGGTGGTTAATCCTGCCATATCCTCTAGTCTAATCGCAAAGTCAGTGACAATGCAATTTCTGGATCTTCACTTGTACAGTGTAATGTTTATTTATTGTATTCTAACATTGTTACAGGTGTACGATCATCTAAATTTCGTCATTGGAAGTGTACGATCGGTCATCCGTCAAGTCATGTGACCAATGTTGAACCAATCAGTTTGACTGTATCAACATCTTCCGATGCTTTGAGATGTAATCATCTTTATGCTGCTGTTCCTATTAAAGGCCCTGGAGGACAAATCGCTATTATTAAGGTGAAAATTCGTCTCTATTTTAGGTATTTACTCTAAGTTAAGTATTCAGAAGCGGCACCTAAAAACGCAATAACTATTGACAACTAACATGGTAAAGATAAAATAATAAAGATAAAATGTGTGCTGGAAATATACAGGGAACAAGAGATATCTCACCTTTGGGATCGGTATCTCCTATGCATTGTGATCTTTTGTATCTATACGCTCTGGTCTCTAGCAAAGACCTTGGAGAACAGATTTGCCATTATCAGGCGACAAAACTTGGACTGAAAACTGACATGTAACTGACACTTGTCATGTACAAGGTTTTATAAACGTTACCTATTAGTTTTTCATTTTTGATGTTCACTTTATGCAAAAATGAAAACAGTGCCGAAAAGGAACCAACTAACGAACGCTTAACATGAAAAAGCTTTTACAAGATGTAGTACCAGCAACTGCACTTTAAGCGGCAAATATTTCGAGCAGAATTGGACGACTATGGTAAAGTGCAGTGAGCGATATCTGCCCTATGCAATAGTAAAACCATCTATAACTTCTTTATACTGTTTTTTATGCCCTTTACACCCTATTATGACATGCTGGATATACATTAAGACTATTAAGTTCGTGACTACAAGGCATTGATATCAATATGCTCCCTTATTAACATTGCTCGCATTGTTCAAAATCCTTATCCCTCAGCTTTCAGCACCGGGAAGAATGAATGACGAGAATTCACTGATTCTACAAAACTCAAAGGTTGTTACTGACCTCCAGTGGAATCCTTTCAACCAATCAAAGCTTGTCGTGTCTCTTGAAAACGGCCGAATCAAGATCTGGAATATTCCGCCGAATAAATTTGGGGAAATTTTGGAAGAACCAGAGCTACAGTATCAAGGTAAAAATTTAGGATTTAGTTTTTTTGGTGGTTTCTGTGTAATAAAATATAGGATAGGATTGTATATATAACCAAGCAGGAGAGGAAAACCGAGAATCGGACGATGCGGTGCTTAAGTGAACCACCGTGCGCCACCGAGGCATCCAACAGACCACTCGTAAAAATCATCCATCATGGGATGCGAACCTTCGTCAGGATGATCAATGAAGGTTCGAATCGTGTGAGGGACGTTTATATGTACAAGGCCTCTGCTGCTATACGTAAATGAATAAACAGGAAATACAAATATGGCTATTTTGTCTAGCTGAATGTATGTCACATGGCAAAGCGCAACCTCTTGTATAGAGAGCAGTTCCAAATATTGGTGAAGGTCGAGCAAAGTTTTCGCATATAAACTTTTCTCACAGGATTCGAACACACTTCAGGATGATCAAAAATCCGTAGCTTGAAATGTATTCCCGATGCTCATGAATCAGAGTTCGTAGGGTCTTTACATATAAATTTGAATGTAGTACTGGGAAATTTTTTTGAAATCTTACATTCTGATCTGTCTTGTAGTTTTTTTTTATTGAAAATTCGCTCTGAGCGAGGCCGGAAGCAGAGCCTAAAAGGAACCAACTAACGGCGACTTAATAGCAAAGAGATGCTAAAAGATGTAGTACCAGCAACTGCACTCTAAATGGAAAACATCTCAAACGGAATTGAATTGCCATGGTAAAGTGTATTAAGTGGTATCTGCCCCAGGTGATGGTGAAACCATTTACCTCTTCTTTGCTTCCTTCTAGTCGCCTAATACGACATGCAGTAAATTCGTTAGGACTGTTGTAAATCCGTACATACAGGGTACGAGTTTATTTGCTTTTCAGGCATGTAAAGTTTAGAATTACACTAATGTATTCCGTGCGTGTCGTAAGAGGTGACTCTATGAAGTGGTGGAGGATTTCATCACCACCCGGGGCAGATACCGCAAAGTGCATTTCATTATTGAGGTTCAGTTTTTTGTGGGATATTTTTTGTTCGTGAATGCGGTTGCTGGTAGTACATCTTCTAGCTTTCTGCTATATAAGTGGTCGTTGATTGGTTCATGTCAGATGCTGCTCCTGATTTTGCTTAGATTGGATTTTCCAGAAAATATTACCAACATGGGTCTTCATTGAAAATTCCGTCTAAGCAAGGCTGAAGGTAGGATATATTTGTGCTCATCTCAATTGGTAAAGCGTTGAGAATATGCCCCGAGCCACGCATCTCTGATTGTCAAGACGCAAGTTCGAATCTTGTGAGGGATGATGATTATATGGGAGAGGTCTGTTGGACGCTTCGCCGGTGCATGGTGGTTCACGTAAGCACCGCTTATGTCTTCCTTCACCAACCAAGTCCATACACAAAAAAAATGAAAAATTTGATAAATTAAAATATTTTGCCCTGATCGGACGGAACTGGTATTGGCACAAGAGACCGTGGCTCGCCATATGAATAAGCTGTATTTTTTTTTATTATAATTCACTGAGAGCAAGGCCACAGGAGACAAATTAAATGTACTTGAAATTCTCCTGTATTCTCAGCTTTCCTCTCCTGCAGAATATCCTGAATCCTAAATAGCCAAAGGTCATTTGAGTGGCAAAGATCTTTTTCAAAATAATATGGTACCAGCAACTGCACAGAGGACTGAGACGATATGATAAAAGGCAGTGATTGGCATCTACCACTTTTTTCAGCTGGACAGCGCCCTTTATCTGGCATTTCTAAGTTATTGAATTTTATTTTTAAGATCATAACTACAAGCCAATGGTCCTCTCCTTCCACCCATTGGCAGAAAATATTATCGCATCAGGAGATGTTGAATCTAATATATTGATCTGGGATACCGCAACAGGAGGAACGGTAAAATGTTCATGCTTTATTTTTTTCTTGCAGAATAAGCGATAATATATAATGTTGTTCACTGGACTGGACTTATTTTTCTCCGGTATCCAAAATGTTCATTTTGTTCCGATGGGCGAAAAAGTTCAAAACCATCAACACTGCTATTTCATAGCAGTATTGATGGTTTTGAACTTTTTTCTACAATTTGCTCGCGACCTAACGCTTATAAAATTCTTTCTGATAGAAGCATATTTCTTTGGGTTACTGAGTAGCAGAGAAGCCAACATTCTACCAGTCTGAATTCGCTCAATAATAAAAGTCACCCAAAACCACTGTTATGCAAAGAGCTACATGGGGGCAGAACCAGGTCCATGCACAGGAGAAGCCAAATACCTTCACCCCAATTCAGAACTAGTATCTGCACCAGAGGTTGTGGTTTCACCATATGATTAGGCTGTATACTCAAAATAACATAATATCTCTATACCCACCACCAACCCAGGGCGTAATGACTTGAGTAGCGGAACCGGGAAGATCATATCTTTCCAACAACACTAACCCGCCTGTAAGTGGCTGCTCGTACGGCGACTTGTTCAGGGTGATCGGGTGAATTTATATTTTACCAGAATTACGCAATAGCGGTGGAATTACCTGATGCAGCTCACCTACGTAATTAAGGTATAAATACAGTTTTTAGGATGGGATATAATTTTTATCCAGCGGGAGAGGAAAGCTGAGAATACAGCTGAACACAATGGCGAACCACGACCTCTCGTGCAGATACCAGTTCCCAATCGGGGTGAAGGGTTTTGGATTATTGTATTTCTCATTTTTCCTGTGCATGGACCTGGTGGGTGGAGGAAGCCGTAAGCGGTGCCTACGTCAACCGCCGTGCACCGGCAAGGCGACCAGCAGACCTCTCGCATATAAGCATCATCCCTTACTGGATTCGAACCTGCGTCATGACGATAAGAGATGCGTAGCTCGAAGCGTAATCCCAACGCTTTACCGATTGAGCTAACCGGGCATTCCAAATTGCTTTTGTATCAGTGCTTCCGATCATTTGTGTTGATTACATTGATTAAGTTAAATTGTTATGTCAATTTTGGTTTTGAGAGTACAATTTTGAGGTTTCTAATATTGTCATAGAGCAAATGCCTTGGATTATCGCCTCAAACATATATTGTTTAGGAACGAACATATCAATCAAAAATTTGCAGGAGCCATGAATGTTAATATTTACGGAATTACTAAAAAAATGTAACGTGGCGCCTCCAGCAATTACAACCCAATTCTCGTGATCGACTACAGAAGAGAGGCTATACAAAAAATATCCTCACATATTCTGACATTTGTTTATCTTGTTGCAGTACCATGAACTATCGTGTGACTCTGGCGAAATAATGAGTTTGGCCTGGAGCCAGTGTGGAAAATTCATCGCTGCATCAACTAAGGAAAAGAAATTGTTGATTTTTGAACCAAGGAAGAGTAATAAGCCGATACAGGTGAGGTTGACTGAATTCTATTTTCTTCTGGTGTTGTTGCCACTTTCTCCGCATGGGCAAAGAAGCTTCAGAACCATCAACACTGCTATTTCATAGCAGTATTGATGATTTTAAACCTTTTTTTACAGTTTGATTGTTTTTTTTAATGGAATTTAAACCGAGCAAAGACCTAAGCAATGCCCAGAAGAAATAAAGGAATTACAAACAGAATCGAAAGCTGTGGTAATGTGCAGTGAAGAGATCTGCCCTGGGCAATTTTAGAACCATTCACCACTTTTGTTTTTCTGTTAAATTAAAATTACACGCAAGTATATCTATAAAAATTTTTATTCCTTCACAGATGGGGCCAGGACCAACAGGGACTCGAAGTTCAAGAATGACCTGGGTTTGCAATGATAAGTTTATTGCAGTTTCCGGATTTGATCAGTAAGTTTAAAGTATGAAATTCCAGAATGTTGTACAATGAACCGTGAGTTCTTATTTTATGTGTACCTGTGACCTTGGATCCGTATGTGACTCTTGTCCCAACGTTGCTTGATTGAGCAAATATTAAAGTCAAAAACTAAACTACATGATCTTTTTCCACTGGATTACAAGCGTATTTGCAAGCTTTCGTTAGGTCATAGCCCAAATTCCTCTAACAAGATTTTACTTAATACCACCAAATACTTTTTAATTGGAGTATTTGGTTGTATTAAATTATATCGTGTTTCTGTTTGAGGAAGTCAGGTTATGCCTAACGAAAGCTTATAATAAATATACTTATAATTTCGTGGAAAGATATTGTGTTGTTTTTCTTTTTTAAAAAACAGGATATTATTTTTATATTGGGAAAGGACAACTGATTGATAAGGCACAACGACTTCAAGCGGATACCATTTCCAAATCTGCCATTAAGGTTCTCGTTTAACCGTTTACTGACTTTCCTGGGCATAGACTTGGTTGGTGGAGGAAGCTGTAACCATTGGTTACAGTGATTGTCCATTAGTCCCATCGCACATAATCGTCAGGCTCCTGTTTCGAATCAGGAGCTATTAGATATGAATATCCCGAAGTGTGGAACTTTTTTAATTGAGCTAACCACACACTCTCTTTTATATTTGAGAGGAAAGCCGAGATAGGCCCTAAATGCCTTGAGCAGATTCCAGAGCTGTGCTGGTGAGTTGACCAGCAATCCTCTTTCACTAGATTGCAACCGGCTTCTCTTATAGAAATAATAGTTTTTTCAAAGCTGACAGAATCATTAATCATAGAGAAATAGAATTATTGTTTGTTCATCAACCAGAAAATAAAAACACCTATTTTACAAAAATGTAAATGCCCAACAACGGTTTCGGTACAGATTTAGAGATTGCTATACGACCTCTCGGTTATCAAAGTTATAGTTTTTCATGTTTTTGTTTTTTTTCTCAGAAATATCCCAGGTATGATGAAGCTATGTCTTCTGAACGCTTTTGCATGATAATCAACCTATTGAATGTTAAAACATTCGATTTGAGAATTCATGAACTTCTATTCCTCATAATATGCAATTCAATGACAAATAGTTCGCATATTCATAGTCATACTTCTATGGCTCTTGATTTTCCTGCATTGATGCTTCCGACTCCGAAATTTCCTTGTCACCATCTTGATCATGATTACTTTTTTCATCATTTTACGAGTTAATCGCATGTTAGGAGGAAATTCGGGTTGTGTGACATTAAATTGATTCAATCAAGCTAGGTAGGCACCAACTATTTGGCAAATAAAACAAAGTTCTCTATTCAATTTGTTAGGCTCATGTGAGACTGATTACTTACCCTTCTTCTATGTCTTTAAAGTGCATCTGCGTGTTTGCTATGCTATAAAAAAATACAAACTAATAAACAAGAGGCTTAAGCATCTTTCTACACTCAAGCACAAATTTATGTCTGTAATATTTCATCTGACCAAGGCCAGACTTCTCCGGACAAACATTTTCAAAACTGACAATTTTCATATCGTTAGTCAATGTTTTTCATTGTCATAGCTTAAAATGCTTTCCTAAAAAGTCTGGCCTTCGTCAGACAAAACGGAAAAATGAATTCAGATTAAAAAATGAAAAATCTGACCATACTATTTGGCGCTGGGCTTTTCTTTCTTTGCGGCATTTAATGGCATTTCTGATGAACAAGACATCACTATTTATTTAAGGAGTGTTGATGATTTTGAAACATTACTTCTGAAACTTAAAAGCCTTTTTTCAAGCACCTGATTGTACGTTTATTATTGGGTAGTGGACATTCTGTTATGTTTTCGTTATCTTTTAATAACAAGGTTTAATAGATAGACCTTTTTAACCATGGATGCGTGTTTTAAGATGCTCTATCACGATTTCCTTGTGTCGCGAGGTTGACTAAATGGAAACATGGAAGTGGTAGGTGGTTTTGACTATACTCTGAGTAGATACCACTCACTGTACTTCGTTTTAGAGGTCAAGTTTGGCTTTGAATGGTTTTCCCTTGTAGTGAAGTTGCTAGCACCCAATATTATGTAGCGCTTTGCCATATAAGGGGCTGTTAGTTTGTTTCTTTTTCGTTTTACTTCGGTCTTGCTCAGGGTGATTTTAATGAAATAGGTGCATTTCAGGCAAATTGGTTTGAAAAAGATTGGTTTTTGGTTAATTTTCCGGTCATGGGATACGTTGTTTTGGTGTCTAAGAAGAAGAGTTGCCGATATTCTGCTAGTTCGCTTTATTCGATGATAAGAAGCTGAATATCTATTTAATATAATCTGAGTAGTCCAACAATTTCTCATGTTAGTATTCCTTATTAAAAAAGTCAGTTTTTGAACTTTTGTCTCGTTTGATATCTACCCCTGAACACTCCAAAGATGATACGCTTTAACTTATTGTTAGCGTTGTTCTTTCCTTTATGTGACCAAGTAGCAGAGTAACTTAAATTCTACCAGTATAATGAGTATCTATTCATGTAATTGTCTTTAATTTTCACACAGCTTGAGTGGTCGAATCATCTCACTTCATTCAACAAAAGATCTGGCAAGTGGTCCTGTATCGAGCGAGTACTACGATAATTCACCATCTGTGCTGATGTCGCATTATGATCAAGAAAGTTCGACATTGTTCTGTGTGTCTAAGGTACGTAATCAACTTTGTTTTGAAATTTGACAGCATTACGCGATGGCCTAGTGGTTAAACATGTTGGCATCGCAGGTTGAAGATCTCGGGTTCGAGTCCTGGCGAGTTCGGCTTGCTTATCCATTTCCACCACCCAACCCAGGGTGTTAAAAGGCTGCTGTTACAGGACCTTGGGTGCATCACAAAATCTAATTGCTCAGCCCTACCTATACCGTATAGGGATCGTGCATGTGCCATCATAATGCACTATTTCCCAAAAGTCTGAGGGCAGGAAGCAAAATTGCTGTGCTGACTAGCTGTTACTTAGGTTCTTTGGGCTTCCTGTGCCCGTCTGCCAAGTTGGTATGCACTCATGAATCTAGGCCACACAGAAAAAGTCACCAATCACATAAAAATGTAGTCAGTGACGATAACGATTCTGCCTGACTTCATGTATAAATACGGTATCTTTTTTGTTTCGAGAACGCTTTTTGCCCTCTCATAGTTTTTCGTTTGCATGCAGATCGTGAATTAGGTGCGAGAGCGCTATAGTAAATGGTGACATGACATCAAACCTCCTTGTAGTATACCCCCCAAGCTGTTCGCACTAAATTGTTCAACACAGTATACTGTGGGGTACTCAGCTATGAGCATATTTCTTCTAACTTACTTCCAAGACATAGCAGATAGCCATTGTCCAGGGCAAACCTACTCATTGCATTTTAATATTGTGGTTCAGTTCTCTTTGGATGCTTTCCACTTAGTGCAGTTGCTGGAACTATAATTTGTAGTAAATTTTTACTGCTTTCATAATTGACCTTTGGTTTGTTCCTTTTAAGTCACTGCTTCTGGCCTTGATAAAGCGAATTTTCAGTAAAAAAATATTTACGGATGGGACGATCGGGTGTTTAAATTCTCTCCAATTGTTCAAAATAATTTCCTGATGCCTGGTAAGCTCAGTTGGTGGTGGCATTAGGAATGTTTTATGTGCTGAGCCTCACAAGCGTTCCGGATTTGAATCCTTTGCGGGATGATTATATGTGAAGATTGCTGAACGCTGATGCATGCTGGTTCACATAAGCAGTGGTTACGGTCACAGTCCCGTAGGTCACGTAGGATAAAAATAAATCCCATTCTCTCCATCCTATTCTTTTTGTATTTCCAGGGAGACACGACTATGCAATCATTGGAAATCAGTGAAAATGAAGCCCCACATTTATTCAGAATTGCGACGTTCAGTAGCGATGTGCCGTTTCAAGGAATTTCATTCTTGTCCAAGAAAAATATCGATGTTAAGAAAGTTGAATTTGCACAAGCATGGTGCTTGACCAAGACAACACTACAGCCGATGTCATTCACTGTTCCTCGAGTAAAGGTGATCACTACTTTGTTCTGCTATTGGCCTGGGGGACGTGGACTTTAGTGGGCGAGATGGCCTAGTGGTTAAACATGTTGGTGTCACAGGTTGAAGATCTCGGGTTCGAGTCCTGGTGAATCCGGCTCGTTAATCCATGCCCACCACTCAACCCAGGGTGTAATAACTTGGGTACGCTAAGTTGAACAGGAAAAGATTGTATTTTTCCAGCAATTCTAAACCTGCCCGTCTAAAAGTGGCCGCTGTTAAAGGGCCTTGGGCAGGGTGATTCACTCCAAGAAGTGGCTGTAAAAAAAAACTACTTATCCTTCCACTGCGCCTTTGTGTTCGTGGACCCGTATACAGCGCACGCAAGGATACAGTGCCAAGAATAACTATGATTAACTAGAGAAGTTACAAAATGTTTTTTTAAGATGCTTGTCTGAAGAAGTTTTGCTTTGATCAGACGAACATTACAGAAATAAATTTGTGTAAACGTGAAACAAGACTCTGAACCTCTTTATTGTGTAAATTAATGATTCTGAGTGTCTTGAAGGAATCAAACTACAAAAAAAAGATCCGAAATCATCAACACTGCTATGAATTAACAGGTTTTGGCCAGGGTAATCCACCCCAAGGAATGTCTATAAAAAAATTATAATCTTTTAATTATTTTCATATCTAGATGGAATATTTCCAAGATGATCTCTTCCCACCAACCTCCGTAACCTGGGAGAAGACATTATCAGGATCTGAATGGGTGAAGGGAACGAACAAAACACCGAGGAAACTTGATCTGAAGCCAACAGGAATGAAGCCCTGTAAGATATAATTTGCACTGTACCTTAGAATTACCTATTTCCTGTTTTCTGGTTATTTGGTTCAACCTTTTCATGCTATCTCAACCTCGATTTGAAGAGAGATCATGGTTCGCTACATAGTTAAGTCACATTGAATATGATATGGATATGACATCATAACTAAGTGTAACAACGACAAATATTTGAACTTTCTACATTTTAAAGCACTTAGAAGGCTTGGTGGCCCAGTCTGCTAGGCGCGATCGTATTGTCCGGAAGGTCGATGGTTTGATGCTTGAGCGCTTAACCATCGAGTGTGCCCTTCAGCAATGTACTTCGCGGGTAGCTGTAACATAGAACAGATACACAGTCACTGCAAAGGTCCGCGCCTAGTGATTGGTGGGTATAAGGTTTACGGACAGGCCATAGCAAATAATTCGAAAAACCTAAACAAAAGGGAAAAAGGGGCATTCTGCATTTTTTTTTGGTCGGCAAGGGGAGGGAGAATGGCGCCATGACCCCCACCCACCTCCCGTGACTACAACATGGTTTGAGATTATTCACCTATTTGCTCTTTATTGTCTTCTAGTAAGCCAAGCCCCTCCGGAAGAAGTAAAACAAAAGAAATACGAATCATATGATGCATCGACGTATAAAACTGATGAACAAAAGAAGGATGAGGTACTAGAAATATTTATATATTTGTTTTTTCAATTAAATATGTGCTGTGCAAGGATATGATTTCATTTTTATCCTGCGGGAGAGGAAGGCCGAGAATACAGATAAATCATACAGCGAAACACGACCTCTCGTACGGATATCAGTCAAAATCGAGTGAGGGTTTTTTTTGGCTTGTCATATTTCTTCGTATGCATGGACTTGGTTGGTGGAGGAATCCGTAAGCAGTGCTTACGAGAACCACCGTGTACCGGCGTCCAGCAGACCACTCGCATATAATCATCATCCATGTTATTCAAACCTACGCCATGACGATACGAGATGCGTAGCTCAAAGCGTATTACCAAGGCTTCTACCGATTGAGCTAATCAGGCATTCCGTCAGAAGGTCGGAAGCAGTGCCCAAAAAAACCAATCAACGACAACTCAAATGTGTTATCTGCCCTGGGTGATGTTAAAATTATCTACCAAATCATTCTTTCAATTTTGTTTGCTGTGAAAGTTAAATTTTATATATTTATGGACTTTCCACGCTTTTCATCGATCGCTGAATAATTTGTTATTTTCATTCCAGTTACTTGAAGCAATGTCAGGGAAACTTGATCTCGATAAAGGACTTGAACAGGATACTATGGAAGGTGTTGATGAAGACGAATGGGTGAGTAGATTGTAATACCTGGGTTAGATTTTTTCCAGCCGCTCCATGGAGTGGATCACACTGAACGAGATCCTGTGCGAGCGGCTACTAATAGACAGATGAAAATCGATTGCCTTTTGTCGTTAAAAATAAATATTTCAACTCCATTTAGCAAATTGTTCCCATGAACGATTCACGCATGATTCCAATAATCTGTACTTCGAATCACCAAATCGAAATGCCCAGTCCTACATACAGCGTTAAGAGTTGTTGGGAAAATCTGATCTTTTCGGTTTGGCTTAGTTTACCGAAGTTATAACTTTCTGGATTGAGTGGTGAGCATGTGTTAACGAGCCTGACTCACTAGAACTGAAACCCGAAATCTTCAACCTGCCATGCTAATATGATATTCACCATGTCACTAGCGGGTTATTTAAATTATTTATGACCTTTATTCGGCTATGACACAATATTTTTTTTTTCATTATCAAAATTCACTCTGAGCAAGGTTGGAAGTAGCGCCTGTGAGGGACCGACTAACGGCCACTTAAAAGCAGAGAGCTGCAGAGATGTAATACCATCAACTGCACTCTAAACGGAAAACATCCCAACGGAACTGAACCGCCATGGTAAAGTAAAATGAGTGTTATCTGCCTTGGGTAATGGTAAAACCATCCACTTCTTTGCTTCATTTTAGTCGTCTCTTACGACACACAGGAAATACATTAGGACTATTCTAAAGCCCATAACTTTTTTGATAGAAATTTGCCCTAAGCCAGGCCGAAAGCAGCCCCTAAAGGAGCCAACAAGCGGCCGCTTGAATCGGAAAAGCCAGCTACAAGCTGTAGTGCCGGAAACTGCACTCTAAGTGAAAAACATACCATGCTAGAATGAACCGCCATGGTGGTAAAGAGCAGTGATTGGTATCTACCCTGGGTGATGATAAAGCCATCTACCACTTCTTGTAACGTAAAATGAAATTGATTATCTCATAGTAAAGTGATTTGACCAATATCCCTTGGCATATTTTGGTAAAAACGAAATATGAATGCAAAATTCAATGTGACCATTTGGACATTTTGACAGTTGTGAGTAGTTAAAAAAAAAAGTTCATATTGGCTTCTGAGAATGAAAAGTGGATAATATTTGCTTCCTACACCAACCAAGTCCATGCGCCGGAAAGATGATTAAAATATCAAGCCAATAAACCTTCACACAGATCACACGATTCAGATCTGGTGTCTGTACGAGAGGTCGTGGTTTCCAAATGGTTAAGCCGTATTTTTTTATTTATTTATTTTTTATTCATAGCCACTTCTTAGAGTGGATCACCCTGTCCAAGGCCCTGTAACAGCGGCCACTTATAGACGGACAGGGATAGATTCGCTGAAAAAATATATTATTTTTCTTTTCGGCTTAGCCTACCAAAGTTATTACACCCTGGGTTGAGTGGGGGCTTTCGACTTTCCTCTCCTATAGGATTAAAATAAAATCCTATCTTTGGTCTGGTACTAATTCGTAGTTTTATTTCTAGGATGACTATTGAGGATGGGTCTGGATATACGACCTTCCAAAAATGTTGAAGGGAAGATATATTTCACAAGTTACGAAGATTCTAGAACTACTGAGGAATATTTTATGATCAACAATCCAATTCTTGTTTTTACTTTATTAATATCATATATTACAAGTAGGCATTCAAGTTTCGCATATTTCTTTTTCAATCGATTCTCTAAAAATATAATTTTGAATATGATTCTACTTAAAAAAAACTCATACCCTACTGTTTTAAGATGCTATATTGGTTTAAAGGAAACAAAAAACATTCATTGTTCGAAGCAACATCGATCAAAATAGCTGTGTATTGAATCGACAACTGGGCAGAACAGAACTGGCAAAAATTTATCATGAAAAATCACCAAAATAATTTAAAATAGTTTGCTTTGAAGGTTTGACAACGACGCAAAGGAAATCTATCAGAATCACAAAGAATTTTCCCAAAATGCTTAAAATCGATTCAAAATTCTAAAACTTACATCACTTGAATTCATGTGAATAAGTTTTTTAACACTCTAAATTGAGGGGGACGGGTGCTCCCACCTTGCCGGATAAAAAAAGAGACTTCAGGAATGAAACTATTAGATTCAAGATTTTTTTTATTGAAATTCACTCTATGTGAGGTCGGAAGCAGCGCCCAAAAGGAACCAACTAACGGCCAATTAATAGTAAAGAACTAATACGAGATATAGTACCAGCAACTGCACTCTACGCATAAAGCAGCGAAAGGTAACTGAACTGCTATGACAAAGTTCAATGAGTTGTATCTGCCCTGAACGACGGTAAAGCCGCCTAACACTCCTTTCTGATGATTCTAATATCCATTTATTTAAATCCAGGTTTTCGATTTGACATATAACATATTTTTTTTTGCAACTAACTCGGTCATAAAATTTTACGGAAAAACCTTTGTATAATTTTAGGAATTTGATTCGAAAATATTTGTACTTAAAAGTGGTGACCAGTTCTGCCTTGATTTACTTACTTTCATAAAAAATTATCATAATTATGTTGACAATGCTCTTACATAGTAATTTTGCTTATTTCTCGTTGTGCATCATCGTACTCCTTAATATGCAATATTATTATCTGTAACTTTTAACCGATATATTCAGTAATAAAATATCAATATTAAATATATATATTGAATTACTCGTTTTGCCCAGTATGTAGAGTCTTTGTAATGTTTTCGAGTCGAGGTCTAGTTTATTTTATTAAAATTCACTCTGAGCAAGGCCGGAAGCAGTGCCTGAAAGGAAACAACTAACGACCGCTTATAAGCAGAGTGCTACTAAAACACGTGGTACCAGCAGCTGCACTCTAAACGGAAAACATCCCAAACGGAACTGAACCGCCTCGGTAAAGTGCAATGGGTCGTATCTACCCTGGGCAATGGTAGGACCATCCACCACTTCTTTGCTTCCTTCAGATAACATGAGCCTCTTTGCCTTATTGATCGTTCTTACGATGCTGTTTCTTTCTTCAGATTGGATTTTATTAGAGAAGGGGAAAGGGTTTATAAACACCCTCGGGGATTTACTATGTTTTAAAGCGCTTGAAAGGTCGTTCTGCCATGTTGGTCAGTGAGCAAATAGATACGCTAGCACGTGCAGGAGTGTCATTCGGATATCTGTTCTAAATTTCTGATTGAAATTGATTTTTTTTTCGAACATTGCTGGGGAATTATAGTGTGTATATGTTTTGTGTTGTAAAATTTGACATTAATATGATACCGTAGAAATTCATTTTCATCCTGCGGGAGGGGAAAGCCGAGAGTACGGCTCAACCATATGGCTAACCTCGACCTCTCGTGCAAATACCAGTTCCAAATCGGGGGTGAAGGTTTTTGCTTATTTTCCCCTTACATAGACATGGTTGGTAGAGATAGACGTAAACACCGCCCACATGAATCACCGTGCACCGGTAGGACGACCACCTCTCGCATATATGCATCCTTAACGGGATTCGATCCCGGGACGTTGGAGATGCTTATAGCTCCTGGCGTAATCCGAGCGCTTCACTGATTGAGCTGACCGGGCATAATTTTACTACAAATTTACTTGAAAAGCTTCAGAATTTTTAATAAATGCGATGAAAGTTTGGGTGTCCAGATCAATATAAATTCTGAAATTTATTCGTCGAAACTCAACCCAGGGTGTAATAACTTGGGTAAGCTTTGCCGAACCGGAAAGATCATATCTTTCCAACAACACTAACCATGTTCGTCTATTAGTGGCCCCTAGTACAGGACCTTGCTCAGAGTGATATTGACTCAAATAGGTGGCTGTTAAATAAAATATAAAAAAGCTCCTACTAAATAAAAGTTCCTTCTAGTCATTTATTAGAGCAGACAAGAAATTAGCTGCTTCTAAATATATGTTTTGTTAAAAGTCAGTTTGACACGGAACGGCGCTACACGATATGGACTTTTAGGAAAACTGCAACAATTATTAGCAGTCTATGTACATCGCAAAGCCTGCTTTACGGTCATGGTTCAGTTTCGTTTGGGATGTTTTTCGTTCAGTTTAATTGCCGGTACTACATCTTGTGGTAGCTCTTCGCTGTTAAGTGGGCATTAGTTGGTACCTTTTAGAAATATCTTGCGGACTTGACCTTGAAAAATGAATAGGCGGCTTGACTTGGGACCAGTGATGACAACATAGTTATTTCCTAAATTAGGTATAGTACAACAAATTTACCACGAAACTAGGCAAAGTGTTATAGGTGACCTAGTTTCACTTTCAGAACTAGGTTGTAACTAGATTAAAAATCAGGTAAACTAGGTAACTGTCGTTTGATAGCATTTAGGGCATTTTTAATAGATTTGAAATTTTAAATCTTCAAATAGTCTATTTTGAAAGATCATTTTATAATGTTAAAGTCGGTTCCTAGTTTTTTAAACGGGATACCTAGTTGTAAATTGAATTTACCTATTTCACCTTGTAAATTTACTAGGTAAAATTTGAAACACAAAACTCGGCGAAACTTAAACTAGGTAAGAGATATATTTTTGAAACTTTATAAAAGTACTTTGAAAATAAACTCAGTAAACAAAGTATACTAGGTAAACTAGGTACTTTTACCTAGAATTGCCAAAACTACTTAGACTGGAGTCCGAGTCTGCAATGAGCTATTAAAGTCGAGTTGTCTGCCGTCGTGTGACACATCAGAGAAGAAAACACGCCCCCCAGATGATATGAAAACAAGCCCTGCTGTGATACAATAATGATCAGGAGATTGTGAGTTCCTATAAAGTGGGAAGTGGCAATTTGTCCTGGCTGCTGAATAGATTAAGAGATCGACTCGTGACTTGACTTGCGACTAGTAAATGTATGACTCGGTTTAAAAGTAACCTGAGACTCTAAATTTAAATTTTGTTAAGACTTGGACTCGACTCGGGTATCTATGTGCATTAACGTGTTCCCAACACTATTTATTATAACATGTTCAGAAAATGTATTTCTAAGGTATCTTTAAAATGACTATAAAGACCTGGCGGTAGGGCTGGGCAATTCGGTTCGGTGATTCGAAATACAGATCATTTGAATCAATCGTGAATCGGCCATAGGAACAAAAACTTGCTAAATGAAGTGAAATTTTTCCTTTTCAACGACAAAATGCAAACGATTTTGGTCAAATTTGTATTTTGTCGTTAAAATAAAATGTTCGCTTACAAACTGAAGTGTAATTGAAAATACATCGCTTTTAAGTGTGTTTAAGCTAATATTTGTAATTCTTAACTGTAAATTCCTCAAATATTATAATGGAGTAATAGTGAAAATGAGATACAAGCGGGTTCAGTACAGACTTGGAGCATCGGTAATATGGGCACTTTCTGGATTTTCATTATTTGCAAACAGATCATCGAAATCGTGCTCGTGGCAGTGTCGGAAAAAATTTTGGAAATTTACTTGAAATTTATTGAAAAAAGACGAACTTTACGCGCGTATTTATTTTATCAAGCATAAGCAATTGACGACTTTTGTAGCACGATCCAGCAGGGACTCGTACTTTTTCTATAACCTTGAAGTGGATCACCCTGCAATAGCGGTTATTTATCGACGGAGAGGGTTAGAGTTATTGGAAAGATATGATCTTTCCTGTTGGGCTCAGCCTACCCAGGTTTTACTACATCCTGGGTTGGGTGGTCGGCATGGGTTAACGAGTCAGACTCGCCGGACCTCGAACCCGAGCTATTCAACCTGCGACTCTTGTGCTCCACCGGTGAAACGAAAACGAGGTCTCGCAAACGTTTCAAAAATCTATTCTGATTCCATCCTTCATTCTCATGGCTCTGATGAAAACATCTGATTATTTAAAATGTTGGAAAAAATCGTTTTCATTTAACCTGTTGAGCAAAATGTCAGAAACTATGAAAAACTTAGGTGACAAACAACTCGATACGTTAACTCAACAGACCAATTCAAAAAACCTAGATTTATTAAAGAATTCAGTTTCATTTGTGCAACTATACTTAAGTTTACAGGAATAATGGCTTGGGGAGGAGTGGAGATTTTTTATTTGATTGGAACATAGTGTTAATCCTGGTGCACAAAGGCTTGCGAATGCGACCGGGATTCCCCAGTAAGCATGCGACCTGCAATTGCGATAAATCGCGCCGTACATGCACACGGAATACGATTTTTCAGTCTGTGACGGTTGCGATATTATATAGGTCTTTGCTTCCATAAAAATTCATTGCGCCATAAAATTTTTGTGCAACGAGAATGGGCCACGAATGGAAAAAGATTGAGAACCACTGTCCTAGGCCATCGCGGCCACTAAACCTCTGCGGATGAAAGATATCTGAACCACTAAAGTTTCCATTTCCAACATAAAACCAAACACACAGCTGCTTATATCTGCATATAATTAAAACATTGAACTACATCGATAAACACAATGAAACAGATTATAGAGAGTGAAAGTTCAAAACCCCGTAAGTGAAAGATTTGGGACCAACACTTGTCAAACCTGCTGCATGCTCTTGAAATCAGAGAAAAAATGGGCCCCAGACGATAATATATTATGAATAGGGCTGGGCGATTCGAAGCACGATTAATTCGAATCATTCGTGAATCGTTCATAGGAACAAAAACTTGTTAAGAGAACTAGGATTTTCATTTTTAACGACGAAATACAATCGATTTTGGTCAAATATGGCCAAATTTCACCATCCAGAGTAACCAAATTCGGAAGCTTTTACAGTTAAGAGGTTCCGAACTTCCACTCTCATTATGAAAATTACACTCAATATCAATTTTTTTCATCTCGTTTTTTAAATGCCCTTCTGGGTTGCAAGGCTGACTGATCACCAGTCAACGTACTTGTGAGCAGTGGTGAATTCAAAACCCTGCAAAATTTGAAAATATTTCGAGGTCAATTTATGACATCATAATGGGTGCCGCAGACAAAACAATTCCCTTAAAAAATAGCGTGTTCATCATATTACTATAAAACAATCGGGTCGCGACAAATTTTTTGAAAAAATAGATTTTAGGTTTCAAAATAAGATAAATGAGTGTGATATCCGGTATGCGCCGAAAGCTCGCGAAAAATTCCGAGATCTCTAACGCTTTATACCACTTAAAGGTCATTTTGGGATTTTTTCAATTGGCGTCGATGAGACGGAGTTCATCCGGCTTCTGATTTTTTTAATATTATTGTCGAATTTAGAATTTTTTTTGACCCGGGAGAAACGTAACAAATTTTTACAAAAATCAAATAAAACGTATATTAAAGCAGCTTACCGTCTATATCTATTAAAAGCCGAAACTGCGCGACGATGAAAAAACAAGATTCCAGAGAGATCATTTTAGCGACACTCTGGTTTTAAGTGGATATCAACAATTTTCGTGACATTAATACGTTTTTGCTAATAGTGGAAAATTTATAGTAGGATAGGATTTCATTTTTATCTTGTGGGAGAGGAATGCCGAGAATACGGCTTAAATCATATGGCGAACCATGACTTCTCGATAATGGAAAATTTATAGTAGGATAAGATTTCATTTTCATCTTTCGGGAGAGGAACACCGAGAATAGGGCTTAAAGCATATGACGAACCATGACTTCTCGATAATGGAAAATTCATAGTAGGATATGATTTCATTTTTATCTTGTGGGAGAGGAATGCCGAGAATACGGCTTAAATCATATGGCGAACCATGACTTCTCGATAATGGAAAATTTATAGTAGGATGGGATTTCATTTTTATCTTGTGGGAAAGAAAAGTCGAGAATAGGGCTTAAATCATATGGCGAACCATGACTTCTCGATAATGGAAACTTTATAGTAGGATAGGATTTCATTTTTATCTTATGGGAGAGGAACGCCGAGAATACGGCTTTTATTATTGATATTTTCTGTGCATGGACATGGTTGGTGGGGGAAGCCTTAAGCAGCGCTATCGCATAGAATTATCCTCCCTCACGGGATTCAAACACAAAGAAAATGAAAAATTTTATTTTGTCAAGCATGAGTCACTGATGGATCGCGCCTCATCGCCGCGATCCATCAGGGACTCATGCTTAACAAAACATGTTAAGGGAAAAGTTATCTGATTAAGACGCGCAGCATGAAGTGTATTCCAAACACTTTATCAATTGAGCTGTACCTGCAAAATGATAATATGAGCATTTTTCGCAGAGTAACAATGTCGTCATATACGTAAAAAAAAAGATTCCGACTGCACCGAATAATTTTAACAAATCGCAGAATATCAATAATTAAGCACCGTTACGATAAATAAAAATCACTCTACGTCATAAAAATAATTGAAACGAAATACCATACATTTATATATTATTATAGTTCTACAAATATTGTTTTTCAACCATATAAATTGCTTCACTATCGCCCAGAGCAGATATCACTCAATGTACTTTATTGTAGTGGTTCAGTTCCGCATGGGATGTTTTCCACCTAAAGTGCAGTTGCTGGTACTATATTAGTACCAAAAAGAAACTGGTAAATGGTTTTACCATTGCCCAGGGCAGATACCACTTACTGCACTTCACCATAGTGGTTCAGTTCTGTATGAATTAAAAAGTCGTGCAAAAACTAGATAAACTCTTTTGGTTTCTTCTTTCTGAATATATGAAAATTCCTAGCAAATATATTTGGAATGATATTTTCATCGTACCTTTCGTGATAAGCATAAATAAAGTTAAACATCAAACGATACTATGATGTAATAAAACAATTAATAGGAAAACATGGTTACAATATTATGATTTCACAATATAAAATATTTATTGTTCATTGCTGTTACGTCACAATGTGTTGGTAACATAACAAAGGTTTTTTTCTTCTACTATGAAGTCATAATGAAGGTTGATTGTCATGATCGTTTTCACCACTTATACCACCAGATGTCAGTATTTATTCTGGAATTCATGATGCCATTTGTTGAAATCGATACGGAATGCAACGATACTTCCCGATGTCATCCCAGTAATAACAGTCCTAGGAAATATAAAACAATTTGTTACAAGTTACTGGAGGATTCATCCCTGACGAAAGATTGAATCTTGTGAGGGGTATTTATATACAGACAGAGTTTATTTCGACTCAAAATGAGATACAAATAAAGATATCACATTACAGAGTTATCAGGTAAGCAAACAAAACCTAAAAAGGAGGTTGTAAAAGGCCCTGTACAAGCGGTCATTTTGTGAATGGAGAGGGGAAAGATATGAAAGTTTGATGGAAAGATATGATATTTTCCTGTTAGGATTTCTCCTACCCAAGTTATTAATTCTCATAACACATACTATGGAGTGGAGTATCCTTTACTGTGCAACTGCGGTTTTATCACTGAATATTTAGAAGAGGGGGGGGGGGATGACAGCAATGCCTATAGGCGCAAATGTAGGAAATCACAAGAATGATTGTCATTTTTAATTTGTGAATTCCAGGCACTGGAACCGTTTTTCAAATAAAATTTGACGTCTTCTACGCGGTTTTGTGCTGTTTTACTCTTATATGCATAAAAACCACACTTCTCAAGAATGCCCATTATGACATCATGTTTCGACCCAAAAAAATTTTTCAATTTCACCTCCTCATTTTTAAGCTTTAAAATGTGCCACTGGCACATTCACAGTGGTACAGTTCGGTTTGGGATGTTTTTCCCCTGCGATTGCAGTTGCTGGTACTACATTATTGACATTATAAGTGATCAATAGTTAGGTCCTTTTGAGCACTTATTCCGGCCTTGCTTGGAGCGAATTTTCATCAAAATAAAAACAGACTTGCTTATCTAAATATACCGTACTTACTTTTGATCGTGTGACAGGTCTATGTCCCTTATTCCTGCATCACACTGTGGATATGTATACAAATGCTTGAAATTCCATGAGTCCCAAACTTGCAGGATTCCCTTCTCACCCCCTGTTAATATATAGTCACCATCTGTGCTCAGGGTGATTGCCTGCAATGGAAGGGATTATTAGCTTATTTTTTGTTCACAATTTGCACTGGAAATATAACTTTTGAGTGCTGCTGCAAGTATACTTGTGTCCTTCGCAACCCTCTCAGTATCATTATATATGACTAGGATAGGATAGGAATTCACTTTTATCCTGCGGGAGAGAAAATCCGAGAATATGGCTTAACCATATGGAAAACCACTAGCTCTCGTGCAGATACCAGTTGTGAATTGCGGGTGAAGGTTATGGCTTGACATTTACTCATTTTCCCTGTGCATGGACATAGTTGGTGGAGGAAATTGCAGTGCTTACGTGAACCACCGTGCACCGGTGAAGCGTCAGCAGACCTTCGCATGTAATCATCCCTAACAGGTTCCAAACCCAGGACGTTAGCGATGCGTAACTCAAAGCGTATTCCTAACGCTTTTACTGACTGAGCTAACCAGGCACTCTCTACTTACTATTTTAACATATCTATAAAATATGATAAAATAACTTGACTTCAGAATTTTTCATACAAATATTGATGATTTAGAATCGTCTTTTATTACAGAGACAATTAGATGTTGTAGCCACAGAGAATTATCGCCCATTTCGCGAATTTTTTTCTGGTGAAACCCATCTCTAAGTGTCTGAGAAGCAGACCAGGTGACATCTTGCAAGTCTAGCCTCTACTAGGGCTGAGAAATTCGATATGGTGATTCGAAGCACAATTTATTCGAATCAATCTTGAATCATCCATAGGAAGAAAACTTGCTAAACGAACTAAACTTTCAATTTTTAGCGACAAAATGCAATCAATTTTGGTCAAATTTGACCAAAATCGATTGCATTTTGTCATTAAAAATGAAAATTGTTGTGAAAATTGTTGTGTGAATTGAAAATACACTAAAAACTATATATTTAACAATTTGTAATATTAGAAGTTATTCGAATTTCAAATGATTCGGTTTCACCCAGCCCTAATCTCTACACTCTTCACGTTCTTTCTTCAAGCCCCTCTTTAACCCTCTTAGGGAAGAATTTTCACATAAAAAAACAAACCTTAATCCCATCTTCCAGTTTCTTGTGGGTCAAACTCCTTCCATTCATAGTAAAGTTACAAACAAGTCCATTCTTATAAGCAACGTACACGACACCTTCGCTACTGAACTTAAGTAGGTACGGACTCAAACTGATATCTCTGTAGAAAAGACAAATGAACATTATTTTGTTCAGAATATATTTCTTAAAAGTTAGGCGCTGGTAGTTTATGCAGTTTACATGTGTCGTTGGGGAACGTTGAAAAATGCTAGTTGTTATTCAAAAAACAACACAAATATAGTAGATAGGTAAGTAGACTGGTTAGCTCATCGGTGTAAAGTGTTTTACAACGACGCTCGATAACCTTACCGGTTCCTCATTGGTTCCACACTGAATGGAATGACGCAAGATAAATCTTGTATCCAGATATGCTAATCGCATACGGTGAAACAAAGTTCATTTCATTTCAATACGGTTCTATAACATCTTCGGTTCGAATTCGGTGCAGGATGAGTATATATATATCTATAGGCCATATATATTGGCCTAGATACTAGTATCTCTCTCATATATATATATATATATATATATATATATATATATATATATATATAGATAGATAGATAGATATATTTTTTATTTTTGATAGCCCCTTCTTAGAGTGTATCACCCTGTCCAAGACCCTGTGATAGCAGCTCCTTTATAGATGGACAGGGTTACAATTGCTGGAAAGATACGATCTTTTCCTGTTCGGATTAGCCCACCCAAGTTAATACACCCTGGGTTTTAGTGGTGGGCATGGATAAGCGAGCCGGATTCGCCGGGACTCGAACCCGAGATCTTCAACCTGCGATGCCAACATGTTTAACCACTAGAGAGAGAACTGCTGAAAACCTCACCATTGTACAATGATTCACATAACCAATGGTTACAGTTTCCTCCACCAACCCTGTATATGCACAGCAAAAACCTTGTACCATTCTTGGAACTGGCATTTGCATGAGAGATTGTGGTACACCCTATAGTAACTTCTATACCGTACACTTTGACTCTCCTCTTCCACAGGATAAATATTAAATTCCATCCCATCATATCCTTCGCTACAAGCAAATTAAAAAAAAAAATATCAACTTACTTCCCATCCAGAGCTTCAACACTAGGCTGTAATGTCCTTAGCAGATCTCCAGTTATAGTGTGCAACAGCACAGGTCCATCCAATGATGCACTGGCAATAAGACCCAACTCGGCACATACACTTGCAGCTATGAGTTCTGTGTCGTGACCCGTGAGAACCGCTCGTGGGGATGGGTTTTCAGCTGAGAAGAGAGAGAGAGTGAGTTTATCGCTTTTGTTCAACAGTAAACAAGGAAATTTTGACATCAAATTTTATTTTGTAAAGCATGAGTCTCCTATGGATCCTGCCTGTGAGTGTGATGGCCTAGTGGTTATAATATTGGCCTCACAGGTTCAAGATCTCGGTTCGAGTCCCGGCAAGTCTGAATTGCTAATCCCCGCCGGCCACTCAACCCAGGGTGTAACCTGAAGATAATCCAAAATACCACTTTTTATCATTTTTGTTACATATTGGACCAAGAATATGTTGTCAAATTATACAGTGTATACCTTGGTTTAACAAAAGATTCGTCGCATGTTGTGCGGACTGTCTGCAGTGGACTGTGTGAAGACGCATCTGTAAACGTCCAAGGCCACAAGGATAAAATGGCGAGGTTGAGAGTTTAATAACAAAAGAACAGGATCTTATCCCACATATTACAAGATTTACTTACCAAGCTTTCGTTAGAGCATAGTCTAGCTTCATCAGGTATTGTGAATACCTGACGAAGCTAGACTACAGTCTAACCAAAGCTTGGTAAATAAATCTTCCAATATGTGGGATAAGATTCTGGTCTTTGGAACCATCCCTGAATTGGAACCAGTAACAACATGAGAGGTCGTGGTTATGAACAAGCCGTAATATTATTGGCTTTCCTCTTCCGTACAATAAAAATCAAATCCTATACTACTCCTCGTGCATCAACAAAAATTCCACTCACCAGGGCTCGAAGAATCTCCAATGATTCTATTCCTTCTACCATTCCAATACCACAGCAGTAACGTAGCATCCCGGGATCCGGAGACGATGTAGCAATCCCCTCCTATGTATGTATCGGATCGAACAAGACAAGTCACTACGTCCCAGTGACCAAATATCACTTGGTTCAGTTTGCCTGTAAAATTAGGTCCTTTTAACAAAACTGCCAGTGATGAAATAATTGGATAGGATATTACTTTTATGCTGAGGGAGAGGAAAGCTGAGAATACAGCTTAACCGTATGGCGAACCACGACCTCTCTTTTAGGCACTACTTGCGTGGACCACCATGCTTATCCCATGCATGGGTGCCCTATTAGCTCAATCAGTAAAGCGCTGGGAATACGCTTCGAGTTACGCATCTCTGATCGTCATGAAGTAGGTTCGAATCCCTTGGGAGATGATGATTTTATGCGAGAGGTCTGTTGGAAGCCCCGCCGGTGCACGGTGGTTCACGTGAGTGCTGCTTACGGCTTCCTCCCCAAACCAGGTCCATGCACAGGAAAAACGAGAAATATGATAATCCAAAGATCTCCACCCCAGATTCGGAACTGGTATCTGCACGAGAGGTTGTGGCTCGCTGTATGATTAAGCTGTATTCTCGGCTTTCCTCTCCCACAGGATAAAAATGATATCCTATCCTATAATGTTCAAATAGTCTATTTTACAGACTGCATAAAAATTTTATGTCATGTTCCATATCGCTTGAGTCAAATAGTCAAAATCTCTACGAAAAACATTTTTCTTTTCAGATCTCACCAAATTGCAAATCAAATCGACCTTAAATATACTTGCTAAATATATGTAATTGAGCGATTTTGGAACGAAATCGTCATTTTTTACAAAAACTAATTTGAGTGGATTCAATTCAATATACAAAAACATTACATTCACTCTTGGAATAAGATATTTTGCCATCCTGCATAGACTCACCAGTATCAGTAGCAATGATTCGAATGCTTCGATCCCAATATCCACACGACACAAGGTATCTGTTATCGGCCGTCACCACGAAGCATGAGCTGAGAACACTGACACTTTGGTCCAACATATCACTGATCTGGCGGCGATTCAACGCTCCTTGGGTGTCTGCAATGAAAGAGAAGGTCATGTAAAGGCGAAGGACAGTGGTGACTTTTCCATTTCCCAGGGCAGATACTCCTCATAGCACTTTACTACAGCAGATCAGTTCTGCACATGCTTTCCACTTGAAGAAACAAAAAAATATGCCTGGGATTTATCCACTCGAATGTACAGCCATGAATAATAAACAAAAAGTAATTTAAAGAAACTTACTCATCAGTTGATCAGGTTCAATAGGTAGAATTTGTTTCGTTTGATCGTTTGGAGTTTGTTTGGATTGTTGACCTGGGACCTGTCGCAATTTAAAGTAAAATTGGATTTAATTTCAATAAATACCAGACAAACATAAGAAAAAACATGTCAATCAGCTGTTCTTTTATTAAAAAAAAATATCAGCCGTTAGATATAAATATGCTCAGAGTAGCGATATTTAAGTAAGATAATTCCATGACATGAAGGTTAAATTGTTTTTGTACAAAATTCTTTATAATCTTTGGCCTTTGGCCTTTGTTCCAGTCTGGCCCAAACGCTCAATAAATATCTATTAGGAATTAAGATTTCATAGTTTCCATCCCTGCATTTATGTGATTGTTTGAACACTGGTTTGTTTCAAGTGTGTTATGTGTCTTGCAGCCTTGATTTGAAATTAAAACCAAAATCACAAACCTGGTTCCATTTATTAATGCAGAACTGTAGGTTCTGGGTGCAAGTTACGACCGCTGGATTGTGCAGGCTCGGATGAGTGTTTGCTGCGACGTGGGTCACCGGGGAGTTGGATAAAAACTTCAGAACCATAACAACATCCTGGGTTGAAGGATCTTTGAACATCATCGGCGTCTGTGCAGAACAATCAAGAAATAATAAAAAAAATTTTGGTAAAATATATGGATTCCTGATTTAGAGCTACAATATTTAATAATACTCGGTTGAAAAAATTTCTCAATAAGCAAACCTAGGATTGGCTTGAGAAAAAGACCCGCCCCCAGAAAAAAAAGAAACAGCCAGCGTCTTGACAGCGTTTACAGTCAATTTTTTAACCCGGATACAAAACCGTGCAGAAAAAGTGTTCAAATTTTTAAAAGGTCAGAATTTTCTTGTCATAATAATCTACTATGAACAACACTGGTCCAAATGTAGACCAACTACGATCAATATTAAAAGCTGAGCAAAGTGATTCCCTGATCGTGATGCATAATTGGACCACTACTAATATAGGTTTCGTATATTCTTACTGAGCCTATGTTGAGTGGATTTTATGAGGGAGAGGTTTGCTCGATGCCTCGCTGTTGCATGGTGATTCACATAAATGCTGCTTGCAACTACCTCCACCAACCCAGTCCCTGCACATCAAATCTGATTTGAAGGTTACGTCAAAAACATTGTGTTCCCTAAATGGTTAAGCCGTATTATCGGCTTCCCGCTCCTACAGGATAAAGATGGGATCTCATTTGGTGCTAGGTGTTAAGACTAAGGTTGAGCAAAACCGAAGCATTTGGAATTCGAATCGGATTCAGATAATCCCTAATCCGATCGAATCCCTAATTCCTTGCAAATAACAAATATTCCAATTTATTATTACAACTTGTCTCCATTGTGGAAATTTATAGTTTCTAGTGTATATTTTCAATTCAGACTCTGTCTAAGAGCAAAAATTTTCATATTCTAATGACAAAATACAATCGATTTTGGTCAAATTTGACCAAAATCGATTGCATTTTATCGTTAAAAATGGAAATTTCACTTTATTTGGCGAGTTTTTGTTCTTATGAACGATTCGTGATTGATATGAATAGCATGTGCTTCGAATTGATTCAAATCACCGAATCGAATTGCCCAGCGCTAGTTATGAATAACAAACCATATGCATCCGTGAACTTCTTGGAGGATGAGTTTCTGATAATACTTGACACGGAGTTTGTCCGAAGTTACGGATTTGATCTTTCAGTCCCATCTTTTCCACTGGATCCTAGATATTAGAAAGATTGATGAATATAAGTAGGAAACCTATACAATGGTAACGGATTGCTTAAAAATTGCCCGTTGCTATCAGGGCTAAGGAATCTGAGGAGTCCATTATATTTGTCCCGTAAGTAAAGCTGTCGAAAATATTCTAATCATATATTATTAGATTCGATTTCTGCAACAATTCGAAATCAATAAAACGATAACTATAAATTGGAAGCTAATGAAAGAATGTCTTTGTTTGTTTATTATATGACTTCGATTCGAATATTTGATTAGATTCAAGAAAATTATTCGAATCTGAAACCAAATCATATTATATTTTGACCACCCCTAATCATACGTTCAAATTCCAGGAAAATAGCATTCACTGCACTCTAGTATTGTAGTTCCATTTTGTATGAAATGTTTTCAGCTTGTCATCATATTGTAGCTATTTGCATATTACGAGTAACAGCCTTTCACATGCCAATTCTAATTTTGCTTGGAGGGGAGTTAAATAAAAAAATTATCGTCAAATCTTTAGAAAGATCTTGTTGATTTGTTTATTTAATTTGAATATATTTGAAATGGATAAAATGGACAACACAGGCAACTTACTGTTATCTCATTCAAGTTAATAGCATTCTCATAAGTCAAATAATAAAACACATTTGTTGCTCTGACGGCCTCCGTTCCTCGTTGTTTGTATCCAAATATCAAATCGATCCATTGATGCAGCTGACATGAGACTATCTCAGATTCTAAAGCCTGGGAGAAAAAATATTTAATTTAAATTGATATGTGCGGATAATGTGTAACAATCTCTTTACATAAGAGCGGTCATTGCTTTCATTCTTAAATTGTTCTAGAACTTTATAGGCAGCAAAATGTGCTCAGAAAACGATCAAAATTGAAATATAATTCCGTAACTATGCCATTGGACTTGGGTCGTGGATTAACCACTTATCTTTCCTCTGTGCCTTTATGTTTGCAGATCGGTATGTTGTGCATGCAAGGATACTGTAGGAAGAGTAATTATGACAAACTAGAGAGGTTCAAATCTTGCTTCACACTTATTAAGACAAGCATTTCAAAAATGTGAATGTGACTTTTTAAAATGCTTTTCTGAAGAAGAAGCTTGTCTGAAGCAAGACTTTGAATCTCTCAAGTAATTCCATAACTCATATGATTTTTGAACATCGCTTCGGGTGTTGTTAACTCTTTCAACATCCGGCCCACGGGCTTCTAAATTGCCCAAATGTATTTCCAACATGTTATAAGAGGAAACATAGGATTCTATCACTGCTCAGGGCAGATATTACTTAATTTATACTATAGCTTTTCAGTTCCTATTAGGAGATTTTCCAGACATGTGCAGTTGCAGTGCTTTTTTATTGAAAATTTACCCTAAGCAAGGCCGGATGCAGTTCCCAAAGGGAACCAATTAACGGCCACTCAATGGCAATGAGTTACTAAAAGATGTAGTACCAGCAACTGCACTCTAGACTGAAAACATCCCAAACGGAACTGAACCGCCATGGTAAAGTGCAGTGAGTGGTATCTGCCCTGAACAATGGTAGCAGCTATTTAGACCTTATTTAGGATGAAATTTGAAATAACAACTAATACTAAAAAATCTCACTAATGTCGAATGAAAAAGAGTCGTATTCGTGTTACAGTTAATTTGGTTTTTAAACTAAACTTCACTTCTGGAGTAACGTGACACCCTGGGAAGGCTCAGACCAAACTGGCAGAATGTAAGCTACGCAAGACACCCGAAGGAAATGAATTTTAACAGAAGAAAATTTAAAAAAAAAAAATTTTTTTCGAATATATCTTTCAGAATGCCTTTTTCGCGAGTGTACGGTAGCAGCGAAATGTGAAAAAGTTTGGAAAGCGCTATGAAATACCAGTATATAGCAGGTATTGATGGCTTTAAATCTTTTTAGTCACCCGAAGATAATGACATCGATGTTTCGGACACCAGCGAAATACAAGATACTGCCAACCTGGAAAGAACCAGTCTCACTTACAAAACTGGTTAACCTTGCCTATAACTGGCCGCTACTATATGGCCTCAAAGTGAGTAGGTGGAATAAAATTTGTATCCTCTGTATTAGGCAGGCTGTAAAAATATACGCGATTTGTCGATATCTTGCTATTAAATACCCGTCCCTCCTCCTTGTTTCCTCAAAATCCTGGATTCATGTGTGAGAAAATTCACAAGGATACATGAATGAGATGATATTAGGCATATATACCGTACATGATATTTCTATGAAAATATAACTAGAAAACTCACCATTCTATGTTTCTTCACAAAATCATCAGCCGAATTCGCCCAGGGTGGAAGCTTGATGTCTCCGATCTCAACTTTATCGCTATTGACTCCCAGTGCGTAACTATTGCTGTTCAGGAACATTTCAGGGAGATAAAAGAATTCAGGAATCAATTCCTGGAAGAAACGAAAGTGTTAGAATTGAAACAGGATTTCATTTCAATCCTGCAGGAGAGTAAAGCCTCTGTTGAAGATACCAGATTTTTCCTGTACGAATAAATTGCTGTTGAAGGAAAACATAAGCCTTGGTAACGTGAATCACCATGCACCGGCAAGGTGTCAAATAATCCAATAATCATCTCGAATGGATTTTGATCCCAGGACGTGTATGTGCATCTCGAAGCTCATTCTAATCCCTTTTACCGATTCAGCTAACTGGGCACGAGAGTGTTAGAAATACGCTTTGAATATAATTACGACATATTAATTTATCTCACAGAATTTTTTTCAAATTTTTTAAGGTTCTAAATCGGCGATTGTTTGCCGTAATTGAATTAATCATACATTGATGGCACTATTGAAATTTTACTGACACAATATACCAATTTCAGCCCAAAGACAAACATAACTTCTTACATGTTGAGTAGTATGAGTTTTCGCATTAAGGTTTGGGTGTAGTCTGACTCAGTGTTATCGTTGTAGTTTATTTTTAACTGTATTTAAAATTCACTATATAAATGTTTCAACAGAATCAGACAGAATGTTTATGTTCCTAAACAGGCTTTTCTTTTTATAAGTAAGTGCGGATACGTAAATTATAAGCTGATAAGAAGACGTCTTTGTTTGTTTTTTTATACGACTTCTGATTCAAAAATTCGATTCAGGAAAATTATTCGATCCTGAAACTAGAGCTGGGTGGCATCGAGTATATTTTGTACCGGCATATCGGCGTTTTGTACCGGCATATCGTCGCCAAAACGCCGATATGCCAAGCTATTTTCTGCTATCAAAAACATGCTCTTGTGTCGCTTTAAAGAGCCACGTGGTGCGCGACCTAGTTGAAAAATCAGGTGCATATCTCTAAATGCAGGCGGATGTTGTTTCATGATATTGCAAAAGTTCAGACCCGTATTTTGTCGTTACTTGACGCGATAATTCATCATCTTGTAACCATTTTAGGCGGTATGTCACGGAATACCGGTATCACGACAAACCCATATTGCGAAAATTAACGTGATACAATATTTTGAAAAACCCAATACCAGTATTTACTGTCCTACTGATATGACGCCCAGTTCTACCTGAAACTAAAAGGTATTTGATTTTGGCAGCCCCTAAAACTGACTAGATGAAAGTTGATTGGAAAATGTAAACAATTTTCCACACCACATTAGTGAAAGTTTTGAAATACAATTAAAACTCTATATTTCAGAGAAATTTTTTCTTATGGCGCTTATCATTACATCATGAATGAACCTTGAATTTTGCCCCCCCTCTTTTCAAGGTTTTGAATGCGCCACTGAATATGTTTAAATCATTTCTGCTTTAGAAACCAGAAAGTCGCATGTATAAAATAAACTAGCAATCTATTTCTTCACCTTGACATCATGTGAGTCTCTCTGACAATTCTTCCAAGACTGGAGGACGGATGAGAAGGTTCGATCAGCGTGATCAAACTTACCTCCTTGCAGATTCAAGAACAAAGAAGTGAAAGGTTCCTGGAAAACGAAGGAGACGGGATATGTAATAACTACAGAAATAGCGAATTTCCTATGTGTCATGAGAAGCAACTTGGAAAAACATAAGTGTCCTATCGTCTGAGACAGACACCACTCACTGCTCTTTATCATATCATGGTGTCGTTCTGTTTGGAATAATTTCTGCTGGTGGGTGGATCGTTACACAGTCGCCCAAGGCAGATACCACTCACTGCACCTCATCATATCATAATGTCATTCTGTTTGCAATGATTTCAGCTGATAGGCGGATCGTTACACTGTCGCTCAAAGCAGATACCACTCACTGCACTTTATCATATCATTGAGTCGTTCTGTTTGTGATGATTTCCACTGGTAGGTGGATCGTTACACTGTCGCCCAAGGCAGATACCACTCACTGCATTTTATTATAGTGTCGTTCTGTTTAAGATGATTCCGCTAGCAGGTGGATCATTTCACTGTCGCCCAGGACAGACACCACTCATTGGACTTTATAATATCATATTGTTTTTCCGTTTGTGATGATTTTTGCTGTCAGTACAGTTGCTGGAACTACATTATGTAATAGCGCATTGTCACACAAAGGCCGTTAGTTGTCACATTTTAAGTGCTGTTTCCAACCTTGCTTAGAGCGAATTTCAATGAAAAAAACATTTTAAATCAACTAAAATTTTAAAAATTTCCTACCATTCTCATAAGCCATCCTAGTGTGAAAGCAGAATTTGAATAATGAGTTCCATAGTGAAACTTCGGTATGTTGGCGTCCTCCCAGGCCTCGTATCGCGACTCAAAGTATGCTTTGCGTTTCGGGTTCAGGGCTCCAATCGGCTGTAAAAAAAAAAATGTAAGAAGAAGAGTTGCCATTGTTGATTTTTGTTATTCGCGTTGGGTGAAAGGTTCCAACGTTAGCGCCATTTCATAGCAGTGTTGATGGTTTTGAACAACAGTTTTATACAGTTTGGCTACACAGAAGGGATATTTAAATTTTCCTAGTCTGGTGTATCAATTGTCATGGAAAATTGCCCATTTGTTAAATTAACTTCTGATAAAGCTCATTTTTTGGGTGTCTGATTAGAAGTATAGCTGACATTCTGCAGTCTACTCAGATCCCTCGTTAGGTCTTTCACAAGCACACAATGACTACTTTTCTTTGAAAAGGCTCCGTGTAAATTATAATCTGCTCTGCTTCAGCATTTACAGTTTTGACGACTTTGAAGTCTTTTGGTACGAGAGTCAAGCCAAACATTTTGTTCATACTGCAAATTATGTGACCTTCAGTGCAACTTTAATTTTCTTTTAATTCTTGCAAGTCGGCAACACTTTTTTAAAGTGGCCGAGTATCAGGGCAGAGTGGTTAGCATGTTAAGTTCGCAAATTGAAGATCACAGGTTCGAGTCTCGACAAGTCTACCGCTCAACCCAAAGTGCAATAACTTGTAGGCTAAGTCGAAATGGAAAGATCATATTTTCCAACAATTAACTCTCTGTTTATAAGTGGCTGTTGGTGGTAGATGATTTTATTCTTGCAAAGGGCAGATACCACTCACTGCACTTTACAATGATGGTTCAGTTCCGTTTGGGATGTTTTTTGTTTAGAGTGCAGTTGCTGGTACTACTACATCTTTCAGTAGTTCATTGCTATTGAGTGGTCGTTGGTTAGTTCCCTCTGAGAGCTGCTTCCGGCCTAGTTAATTTCAATATAAAAAAGGAAGGGCCTTGATCAGGGTGATCCATATCAAACAGTGGATATAAAAAATGCTGGCATTCAAGTTAAAAAGCATATTTCTTGACACATACCTTTGACATATCCCTGAAGTTACTTGGTAGCGAAAGATCCAACTCGGGTGATTCATAATTCGTCAGAACCCACGGAAATACGGGGTATTGGTTCAGATCATTGTATGTTCGTCCTGGAACAAAAGGCGAATATATTAGATTGGGATAGAATTTCGTTTTTATCCTGTGGGAGAGGAAAGCCGAGAATATGGCTTAACCATGATATGGTATTTACTGCCTCTTGTGAAGACACAGCATCTGGATTTCTGGAAGGGTTTTGGCTCAACAACACTTTTCCTGTGCATGGACACGGTTAGTGAAGGAAGACGTATGCAGCGCTTACATGAACCAACATGCGAGGCTGGTAGGATAGTACTCGTCGTACCATCGCATTACACCATATTCTTCTCGTATAAATTCAAAAAAATAATTTCATTTAACATATATGCCATTTCATAACGAGGTGTAGATAATATAGTTTGCTTCCACCGACGAATTTTTTAAGCTGAAGGACAATTTTTAAATGATTTAAAGCAGCGCAGGTAGGGCAATAAAAATGCAACTGAAGATTGAGTGATTGCCACCAGGGAAATTCATAGTGAATCTAATTGCTCAACCGGTGATGTGCAAACAGGGCTAGGGGGCCCTGATGAAGAACGTCTGTATAGACATTCGAAACGTTGGTAAAATATAAAATATCGTTTGCACATCACCGGTTGAGCAATTAGATTCACTATAAAAACGCAACTGATTCACTTGAGCTGATCAGATAGCATAAAACTGTATCTCTGTGATCTAAGATGTTGGTTATAAAGTTCGTTATGATGTACGAAAAAAATATCTTACAGTACGGTACAGAAAATGTTCGAAAGGTACGGTACGAAATTATTTTCCTGGTTCAAAGTACGATAAAAAGTTCGTACCATACCGTACTACCACTCTTGCGAACATGCGACGCCTGGGGTTTCAGCAAACTTCGCGCATATAAATATTTCTCACATGGTTTGAATCTGCGCCAGGACAATCAGATGTGCGGCCCGAAGCGTATCGCAAATGCTTTCATCGATTGAGAGAAACCTTCTAGGAATGCCCTTTATTCCCTTTATACAGAATCGAATTTCACCTGGTGTATCTGGACATTTCTGATTATCCTCATTGTATAAATCAGAATTCTCAAAAGCCACAACCCCATAGCTATGTCGAACCTAGACGTTCTTCTGTACTCACCCATTCTCAATCAGTATCCAGCAACAAAAACCTTAGGATGTATTTTTACTCTTGAATGTAACAGGGCTGATGATGGAGGTAGGGGAGGTCAACACAGAATCCGGTGTATACAAATCTTAAAGTATCCGAATCCAAAATGTATATTTCAACAGAATTCGATCGCTAATTAACATTCGCCGAGCGAACTCAGACTGCGGAAGACTGAAATGCCAAATGATGGCGTTTTGGGAAGATGATTCTGTATTCTTCGATTCAATTTGACTCTTCAAGAACAATTCCAGAATAGTAAAGTAATCTGCATTGCCCACGTCTGGGTTGAGGTTGCCGTAATGTTCACTTTTCCGTATTTTTTATTTTTATTTAATCAACTATTACCTGATATAGTATTGAGGAACATCAAATACTCAAAGTCTGAAATCTCTCTCTGCTGCCATCGTTGGGTCATATTAGATTGCTTGAATAACTGCCGAGGGCTAGCCAGTGATATACGACTGTAGAAGATCAAAATATATTAATAAAATGTTTGAATAGTGTGTAATTAATACTATGTAATTAACAAGATGAGTAGACGTCTTAAACCTTTCCCAGGGCAGATACCAACCATTGCACTCTATTAAAGCAGTCACAAGTCATTTGTGATGATTACTTGCGAGTGCAGCCACTGGTACTACATTTTGTGTAGCTCCTTAGACCATAAGCCAGTTCCTTTTATGTGGCGCTCCGACCTTGTGTGAACGATTCAAAATATACATATATTGGAAATTCAGATGCTAATAATTGCCATGATGTATTCTTAAGCGACGCAACAAGCAAATAAAAGGGAGTGGAGAAAGTGATATAATGATTTACCATCATCTGAGATAGATGCTACTTACTGAACTTTACTGAGACGGCTCGGTTCAGTACTAGGGCTGGGCAAAACCGAATCATTTGAAATTTGAATCTTATTCGAATAATTTTGTTTTCGAATCGGATCGAATCACTAATTCCATCAAAATGACAAATATCCAATCTCTACCAACTCCATTATGGTAATTTGGAAATTTATAGTTACGAATTGCAGATATCAGCATATACAGAATTGAAAGTAATATATTTTTATTACACTTCATACCTAAAAGCAAAACTTTTCAATTTTCAACGACAAAATGAAACGAAAATGCAATGTGTTTGTCGTTAAAGATGAAAAATCCACTACATTTAGCAACTTTTTGTTCCTATGACCAATTCGAATAATCTCTGTCTCGAATCGATTCAAGGAATGCAGTTACAGCACATTTTAGAGGAACTTTTTGCCATACAAGTGGCCTAGACACCGCATTCAACTTAGCCCAGAGCAAACTTGAATAAAAATCACTTTTGTACGAGATAAAACGACCGGAGAAATAGTTCATGGATTCAGCTTTATCGAATTGGTATGGTATAGAATGTTTCCAAGTGCAGTTGT
Organism: Styela plicata; assembly: GCA_963675895.2. Lineage (NCBI taxonomy): Eukaryota > Metazoa > Chordata > Ascidiacea > Stolidobranchia > Styelidae > Styela > Styela plicata. Next base: position 19,506,955 of record OZ023148.1, read on the forward strand.
TGGTAGGGCTGGGCAATTCGAACCGGTGATTCGAATCGATTTAAAGCACAGTATATTCGAATTAATAGCAAATCGTTCATAGGAACAAAAACTTACTAAACGAACCAGAATTTTCAGTTTTAACGCGAAAGTGCAATTGACGCAAATTTCACCAAAATCGATTATATATTGTCGTTAAGACATAAAAATTGTTGCCCTAAGATGCTCAGGGTATGAATTGAAAATGTATAATAAACTATAAATTTTTTGAATCTCACAATGGGGACAATTTGTAATACTAAAAATGGGATATTTGTTATTTACATGGAATTAGTGATTCGATCAGATTGGAAAAAATTATTCGAATTTGATACCAATGATTCCGATTTGCCCATCCCTAGTTGCTTGTACATTCTGTAGTAGCTCTTTTTGTTCCCATGACCAATTCGAATAATCTCTGCCTCGAATCGATTCGAGGAATGCAGTTACAGCACATTTCAGAGGAACTTTTTGCCATACAAGTGGCCTAGACACCGTATTCAACTTAGCTCAGAGCAAACTTGAATAAAAATCACTTTTGTACGAGATAAAACGACCGGAGAGATAGTTCATGGATTCAGCTTTATCGAATTGGTATGATATAGAATGTTTCCAATTGCAGTTGTTGGTAGGGCTGGGCAATTCGATTCGAGGCACAATTTAATCGAATCAATAGCGAATCGTTCATAGGAACAAAAGCTTGCTGAATGAACCAGAATTTTCAGTTTTATCGAAAAAGTGCAATCGATTTTGGTCAAATTTGGTAGCTGGTAGGGCTGGGCAATTCGATTCGGTGATTCGAATTGATTTGAAGCTCAACTTAGCTCACAATGGGGACAATTTGTAATACTAAAAATGGGATATTTGTTATTTACATGGAATTAGTGATTCGATCAGATTCAAAAAAATTGTTCGAATCTGATTCGAATTACAAATGATCAGGCTTTACCCAGCCCTAGTTGCTTGTACATTCTGTAGTAGTTCTTTTCCATACCAGTGGACATTAAGTGCTGTTTCCTTTCGGCCTAGCTCGAGTGGATTTCTATCAAAAACACATCACTTACGTAGTCTGTGGCAATCCATATCCAGTACCGATCCCAACTTTAGGAAGATGGTTGACAACTTTCTTCATAGTGGGATGATCGGGGAAGTTGAACATAACTGACGCTGCAGGTAAGGAAAAATGAGTTAAGTGGACATCAGATTATGACATCAGATTATGAAATGAAATTTATCTCACAGTATGTGTTTAAATATGTTTTTTATTTATATCTGGTTATGAGATTTTTCTTGGGACATGTCATTTCATCCAGTGTGAAACCAATATGGAGGTTATTGAGCGTCTTCCCAAGGCTGTCGGTTACATTGCCTCACCCACGGACAACCCGCATGTATTGTTCTTTGAAGTCTTCACTTGTTTATGGATCTTGACCATACTTTGCTAAGGTTTGAACTCTCATTACTCCATCAGGTGTTATGTTTGATAGCTATCATCTGTTTCCTCAAGCCACTGAGGCTCACAGTGGCAGAATTCCAGGTACTTTGTTACTCGGGCACAAAAAGAAATTTTATCACATGGTAATAATTAACCATGATTCATTTGATCAGAAAATTTTGCATGCCTCCAGCGCAATTTGTTACCTTTTTATGACCTCCTCAATATCCAATAATTCCCACTACACAGGAAAAAATCTTCATGATCATTAACTACTATGAAATAGCAGAGGATTCATCATAAATATTGCCCATTAGCTGAAAATTCTTCTGATGAGAACCATTTTCTTTGGGTGTCTAAGTAGCTGACATATACGCGTCTGCTGATGACTTACTTCTGTTCGCCAGGAAAACTTCCACTGCAGTCATTTGTAACAGATATCTTCTTGCAAATACAGCCCGTATCTCGTGGAATGACCATTTTCCATGTATTGCTTCTGTGTATTGGAGAACCTGAAAAAGGTTGTAAACATTTTGAAAATATGCAGGGGAAGGAGACAAGGGATATTTGGATAGTGGACTGAAATTACAAAATAGTTTTCTTTCAACTTAATCAGTTGGGTGGATACCTGAGTTAAGCGTCGTACACGTGCCTCTCATTCTTTCATTAACTTACCAACATTATCATCACCTATTAGGGCGGGTACACTGTAACAGAAGTACAGTAAATTTATGTGGTTACTTGCGGTGATTGCATATTTTCAAAGTTAAAAAAACGCCTCGCATAGCAATGCAGGCGTGTATTGCCGTTTTTATTTCATAACTCGAAGCGTGAAGCAACGCATCGGCAACACAACTTCACGTGTACTGTGTCCTTCACTCTCGTCAGTACTCGCGCGAAGACCTTTACAAGAGTCTACAAATAATTTTTTTTCCATAAATGAGAGTATCTGCACGTTCATAAACTATTTTACAATTGTTTACAGTACTGTCGGTGACTTACAATGCGCTAAACCACTGAAGGTCTTTAATAGTAAGTGTAGAAGTGAAATGAAAGCTTTTCAAACAAAATTTTATTAAGATTTATTTTTTTTTCAGGTTTTTATTATATTCTATGGCCTGTTCGTGAAGCTACCGGGGGGGGGGTCCTACACAACAACCATCAGGCACGGACATTTATAGTGACTGTGTATCTGATCTATGTTACAGCTACCCGCGAAGTGCCTTGCTGAAGGGCGCGCTCGGTAGTGAAACGGTGCCACCGAGCCGGGCAAAATCATTAGTATTTATTTCGAATATACTCCCGTCGCGAGTGCACGGCGTACTTCCGTGGAGGAATCCTTATTTGCCATCCTAGACAAGCGATTCGCCTTCCGACCCGATTCTGACCCAAGCAATTGTACTGTAAACGAGTTGTGATTTTACTGCTATTTTGTCACAGTGTACTATCAGAAAAAAAGAAGAACAATTCAACATTCCTGATTTTTCTTATCACTCAAAAATGTCAAGGCAGACGACAACGGTGAAATAAAAACAATCAAAAACGTCACAAATGAAAGAAAAAATTTTGAAATCTTGACAGATCGAATGCTAATGGCGAATTAATTCAATTAAAACAGATCTATCAGAAGGTATTTGAATCGGTTTCGATTAATTAAAATTCTTCCAAATAGACGATAAGCAGATCGAAAAACATAACTGTCTTGGAGTATTTTATTTTTACTCAATATAATAAGTTATAAAGATTTTAAAATCACCACCAAACGGGAAAAGAATTCAAACCATCAAAAAACTTATATTCGCGACGTCGAAGTTTTCTTAAACTTTCATCATGGACCCTCAATATTATCACGATTGTTGACGCTGCATTGGGGAGGGAGAGGGGCGTGGGGGAGGGGGTGTCGTCGTTTTTTTGAGAATATTCAATTGAGCTATTATATATTTTATTTTGAATCAAACATATTAAATTCTGACTTCCTATGTTGTTCGTAACAAAAACCTTTTCAGACATGAGATGGATAGCGCCGCTGAAGGACACGCGTTTGGCAAGATATCCTTTGCTGATAAAATATTTGATTGACGTTTAACCCAAATTTAGAATCTAGTTGATTCGGGATAAAGTGTTCGATTTTTATTCTGAATTCGGTTCTAAATTGATTATTGTTATTTTATTTTTCATACCCAGCCGTTTACTTTTCAAGCCAGTGCAGATTTCTTTGACAAAGTAAAGATTTATAAGACAAACAAAAACCTCGCGGCGTAGATAAAGAGACATGCATTATTAAAACTCGGAATTCTCGTGGGAGCGAGGATCGCGCGGTATTGTCAGATCAAGCATGAGCGTTGGATAAAACGTGATTATCAATCACGTTTTATCCAACGCCCATGCTTGATACGTGGGTACTTAAAACTTTGCTTTGTAGTATAAATAGACATTTTAATCGCGATTTTTCAAAGATTTCTTCGAAATTTTGGGGGACATTGAGCAATTAAGGACATATCTTTGACAATTGATGATAGCTTTCAATGTAACCCATGTAGTGTATACGAAAATAAGGTTGTCTGCCGCGAATCAGTGTTTTCGAATTGAATCTTTTCGAACCAATCGAGAAAATTGGTGGAAAAGTCTAATCAATGGCGATAAATTTCAGTAAATAAATGGTATATTTGAAAAAAATATTTAAAAATGTAGAAAATTTCAACCAAATCTCAAAAAAAAATTGCTCCGAACTTTTTGTCGAATCGATTCGAATCTCGATTTCATGAGCGGCAGCTCAACCTGGAAATTACCTAGATGCGTCAGAAATGTATATAAGAAACGGCAGAGCAACCGAACAGAGTATTACATTTGAGGAACAGATAAATTCGGATCAGGATCTTAAACGATTTAGGAGGATATTGTGCAAGTTACGGATATATCTTAGACTATTGATGATATCTTGTACTGTCTTGAACGTGGGAAAGATTTGCTTCTAGCTAAGGCTTCTAACAAAGTCACTTTCAGGACTTACGATTCGGATAGATTCGGAAACAGGTCCAATTTCAGCAATTTGGTGCGACCAGACAGATTTTTCGCAAAAAATTGCTAATTATTGATATTCGTATTCGAGAAGAATCGAAACGAAGCTTTCGTGATGTAACTCTAAAAATAGATGCGGATGAACCGAATACCAGTCTCTGCGCTTTGTTAAGGTTCGACAAATATGCGAATTTTTTTTCGGACAATAAAAAATGTTATAAATATTTCAAAAATTTTTTCCAAACGATGAGAAAATTGGCCATTAATTTTGATATATTATTCATAAATTTCTGAAATCGAATTAGGTTTGAAACGATTCTAGCCGGGACGGAATGTTAAAACGTTCTATTTACTTTCTAAAGTGAATTTCGGAACTGCTCAAGGTAAACTGTAAAGAAAATCCTAGATGCATATTTAATTCGCATAGCAGATGACATGAGTGACGAGGGAATGCGGATATATTGTTACGACACAATGCCAAAACAAGAAGAATTGAAAAGGTCGTCAGCGAACAACGAAACATTTCCCCGGAGATTTTTGCCTCAAAATATCAAATTTTCTGGGGTAAAAAGCGAACAGTACTAAGTCTAGCGTACATTCGGCCGTGGAAAAACTAATATTATTAAATCCACATGATCTGCGGACCTTGTTTCGTCGAAAAAGTCGATAAATACGGCTTAATTACAAAGATTTCTGTGTCGACAAAGACATAAGTCACATGCTACATTAGCTTAAAACCTACTTGATGATATTAAGATGTCATTTTGTATCAATATAAAAGTCTGACGAGATAAAAAAAGGTGTAGGATGGAGAGAAAAATGTTACGTTAAAATGAGCATGGGTCACTGATAGTTTTCGCCTCAGAGGCGCGGTCCATCAGTGACGTATGTTCAAAAAATTGAATTTTTGATGGAAGATGTCGTTTTGTATCAGTTTAAAGTTTGATGACATAAAAACAGGGGGATAATTCGACATCTAATTAGCAAAAAGAGAGAAAATTGAGATTCCCATTAGATTTAAAGCTTTCTCTTTTTTGTTGTGGATTTAGAAAGATAGGAAATAAATGAAAATGTTTTGGGATTAGCGCGTCCATTTAGTTGCAGACTTCTGGGATTCGTGGGTGCGTTCTTTCGAATTGTTTTAACGCATTCGCTGCATGGTGTACTAGGCGAGTAAAAATGAAATGAATAAGAGGTAGATAGTTTATCATCGCCCAGGGCAGATACCACTCACTGTATTTTACCAAAGCGGTTCAGTTCTTTTTGGAATGTTTCCCGCTCCAAGTGCAGTTTTGTAGTCGAACATTGTCATTAAATGACCGATAGTCGGTTTTTTTTTTGGTGCTTATTAGGGCTTTGCTTTGAGCGAGATTTATATAAAAAGAATTAGGCAGAGGAGGTCAAGGCCACAATACGTGTGAAGTTGTCTTACCGATACATTGCGGTGTGTTTCAAAACAAAAACGGCAATACGCGTCTACATCGCCGTGCGTTAATTAATTATTATATATACAAAGCCTAAAGGTACGCAACGAACGAGCACCCTCCGTTGCATGGATTGCATAGCAAACTGTTCAGTTGCGTTAGAAAACGTAAACAAATGTACACAAGGCATTGCACTTGCTCCGTGCAAGATTGAAATAAAATAAACCAAGAAAAAATGAAATCAACGTAAACATGAACACTGTAATAAAAGCACAGTGAAATCACTGGTCATTTGCAGTAATTGCATATTTCTAAAGTTGAAAAAAATGCAAATTATGGGATATTAAAGTTAGTTAAGAATGCTTGCCTGAGGAAGTTTGACCTTGGCCTGACGAAACGTTACAGAAATAAATTTGTGAATGTGTGTAGGAAGACCCCCGAACATAGTTTTAATATCGCTCAGGGCAGACATTCATTTTTTTCATAGAAGTGCGCACGGCCGAAAGCAGTGGCTAAAAGGAGTAACTTAAATGACGTAGAGTTAGAACAAGAAAAGTTCCAGCAACTGCCCTCTAGGCGGAAAACATCCCATGTAGAACTAAACCACCATGACAATGGTATGACATGGTATCTGCTCAGGGCGACGATAAAACCCTCTACCACATCTCTGTTTCCTTCTAGTTCCTCTTTAGAAACGCAGGATATACGTTTGAGCTATTCCGAAGCCCCCCTAACATACGGTTAGGGCTGGGCAAAACCGAATCATTTGGAATTCGAATCTGATTCGAATAATTTTTTCCAATCGGATCGAATCATAAATTCCATGAAAATACCAAATATCCAATTTTTACTATGGCAACTTGTCTCCAATGTGAAAACCCGGAAATTTATAATTTTTAGTGTATTTTCAATTCACACCCCATGTATGTCTAAGAGCATAATTTTCATATTTTAACGACAAAATATAATCGATTTTGGTCAAACTTGAACATTACATTTTGTCGTTAGAAAAGAAAATTCTAGTTCATATAGCAAGTTTTCGTTCCTATGAACGATTTTGTAACGAATAATATGCGCTTCGAACCACCGAATCGAGTTGCCCAGCCTACCTACGGGGCGATAATAAATGGCGATAATATCAATAGAAGACTTAAAAATGGCGGGAAAAAATTATTTGAATTTTTCGAAACTTAGGTTTATTCTTCTAGATAAGTTTAAACGATATTAGAAGTTACCTGTATATATGTATAGAATGACGACGTTTCAACAATTTTGAAAACGAAATTGCCTGGTTTGACAATATTTTGCAGTGAAATCATGATTTATGCCAAATTTTACAACGTAAAATTTGACATATATCATGATTTCACTGCAAAAATGAATCTACGGGATTTTGGAATAACTAAATATTAGGATGATGACAACCCAACTGTCAACTAAAGCTGTCCACAATATTCGATTCGATTCGGAATATTCGAATCATAAATTATTCGATTCTGCAAAAATTAACAAAATGATAATTTTAATTTGTTTTCATAGATAAATGTGAATTTTCACCTAAATTAAGCTGAAAAAAGATGTCTTTGTTTGTTTATTGTAAGACTTCTGATTCGAATATTCGATTCGGTGAAATTAAGATATTCGATTTTGGGCCCGTACTGTCACAACCCGATAAGAAATAAAAAAAAAATCGAAAAATGGCTCGAAGGTTTTGAGTATAAATTCTCAGCGACATATGACATGAGAAGCGATCATGTTATTAGGAGAGACGACTCCTAATTTGCGGTGAAAAATCGATAACCGCGATGTTAGAATAAGTCGTTTTATTTGAAACTCGCTCTGATATTATAGTTTGAGTTTTTCTAATTGTCAGGAATAAAGTTGTCACTTTGAGGGGCTTCTATTTTCGAATCTTTCCAAATTTTGAATTATATTTAGGAAATTAAAACAAAAACGATAAATCGTAACTTTTTCAATAACGTCTAACCCTGTAGGCACAGGCTCTAGAACGGTCCTAACGTATTTCCTGCGTGTCGCAAGAGGCAACCAAAAGGAAGTAAAGATATGGTAGATGGTTTTGCCATCGCCCAGGGCAGATACCAATCACTGTATTTTACCATAGCAGTTCAATTACGTTTGGAATGTTTCCGCTTAGTGTCCGTTAGTTGGACGTTGGTTCGTTTAGAGTACAGTTGCTACTGCATCTTGTAGTAGCTCTTTGCTGTTGAGTGGCCGTTAGTTGGTTCCTCTTAGGCACTGCTTCCGGCCTTGCTCAGAGTGGATTTCAATAACAAACAAGTTAATCAATTCTTTTGTCAAGTATGTGCCACAGATGAACCGAAAACGATTCGAATAATTTTTGCGAATCAAATCATAGCCTCAGACAGCTCAAAAATGGCGAAACACACCAAACTTAATTTATGAACCGCGAATCGAATATTTTCGACCGCCCGGCAACAGCCCTTCGAAACCATGCTCAAATCAGGTTTATTAAAGAAAAAATACGGTTTGGCATATGTTTTTTGTCTACGATGAAGTATTGTCATATTGGAGGTGGATTGTAACATTAAATTAGTATTAGTGACATTATATCTAGTGATGTTCTGGTACGTATAGTCGGGTTTTCTAGAATTTTGATTAAGATGAGTTTTGTTACTCGATTATTGTTAAACTGATTCATTTTTCAATGGAATCAAGATGTATGCAAAATTTTACAACGTAAAATTTGACTATATCATGTTATAACGACAAATGCATCAATTTACGACTTTGTTCGTCTGAAATGTCGAAATATTTATTGAATTGCAAAAACTGTTAAAACTAAACAGCCTTCTAGAACCAGATTTCATTTTTATACTACATGAGAGGGAGTCGAGCATTCGGTTTAATCATATGACGACAGACAAAGTTTCGTGCAGACACTAGTCCCGAATCAGGCGAAAGGTGACAGTACACGTTTGCGTAGGTTGCGTTTTTTCTAGGTTTGTTTTATTCTATCCTCGCGTTTTACGTAAGCGCAATGCTTTGCATGCATTCACTTGCGTTTTCTAATGAAACAGGACGATTTGCTATGCAAGCTAACGCAGAGTGCTAGTTTCGTTTTTTGCGCCTGTGCTTTGTAGGCATGTGAACACGATTAAAGGCCACAATTTTTTCCGTTTTTATTTTGTTACCCGAAACGTAATGCAACGCATCGGTAAGACAACTCCACGTGTATTGTGGTTTTAAATCCCTTCTATAACTTTACTCGGCACATTGGACATGAGAGCCGTCATGTTAGAACGACAAATGAGCTGGAGTGCGGCGAAGAAAATCGATACTTGCGGACACAAAGTCGCTTTAATTGCCGGGGATATTCTTATCGATCTCCGGGATCAAGGAGACAAGGCTTGACAGAAATAGTTCTCGTTTTGTCGACGTTTCTTATATTATCCCGAGGAGGGAGGGGGGGATTATTTTAGCAGCGTTTGAGCGCGAGTAGACGGGCCATATTTTTTCGGATTGCATCGAATTAAATCCATGCTAATAAAAAAAAACATTATTACTACAAGAACTTGTTTCTATTGTGAATGTCAATAAATCTATAGTTATACTCTTGGTGTATTTTCAATCCCCCCCCCCCCCATGTCTGAGAGCAATAATTTTCATATTTTAACACGCCTATACTCGGTATCGTATATAAAATGATACTGATATTCTTACCTAATGATAAAATTTCATTTTGTCAAGCATTTACCGCTGAGCGACCGCGTCGTTTTGACACTATCCATCAAGAGGAACATTTTTTACAGTCACCCTTACCAAGGTCCTGTACCAGACGCCACTTATAGACGAGCAGGGTTAGAGTTATTGGAAAAATATGATCTTTCCTGTCGGGCTTAGCTCACCCAAGTAATTACACCTTGCGTTGAGTGGTGGGCATGAATTAACAAGCCGGACTCGCCGAGACACAAACCCAAGATATTCAACCTGCGAAGCCAACATGTTAACCCATACTAAACGAAGACGTTTTGATGACTTGAAGTTTTCCGATTGGGTGAACGCGACCATGAGTGTCAGAAATTAAATATTTTATAATTTAGAATATATTTATTGCCACCCAGAGGGTTTCTCTAAAACTTCAAGCCAACAGATCAGATACCGTTGACAATTCGCAGACATTTTAATATTTTATATATCGGAGACGTGTCTAAATATTTACGTAGACTCATAACAATTATATATTAGGGTGTTTTGTTGAGCGTGAGTCACCGATGGATCGCGCCGACGAGGAGTCACATGTTTTGTTAAGCATGAGTCACTGAAGGATCGCGCCGACGAGGAGTACACATGTTTTGTTAAGCATGAGTCGCTAATGGATCGCGCCGGCGAGGATGACGCGGTCCATCAGCGACTCATACTTAACAAAATAGAAATTCTGATCAAGCGCTCCACGGAATAAAAAAAATACGGTTCACAGCGAATAACAATAACTAATAAATAATGCCTTTTACAGTAAAAAGAGGTCTGTTCAAAGAGGTCTGTTCTGCATTTTTTCAAATCGAATGTAGAATCACGTCATTCCAAATCTGATTCGAACTTAAGAATTAATGGGAAATATATTGAGGGGTTGGTTATTTTTACAAGATACAGGCGAACATTTTCGAAACATATGCAAATCGTCAAAATATATTTAATTATATTTCTGTGCGAAAACTCCGTAAATTGGTCCAGATATTAAAGGTTTGTTTTGTCTTCAAACCGAAGACAAGAAGTTGGGACGTAATGTCGTGATCAGACTTGGCAGAATGTCAGATACTCTGATGATCGGACACTCGAGGACAGTGGTTTCCGTTGGTAGAAAATTTAGCAAATGTGCAATGATTCATGATATACCTCTTGTTAGAAGATCCATTTTTTTCAGCGCAACCGAATTGCACAAGAAGCTTTAAAATCGTCGATACCGCTATGAAACAACAAAGTTGATGGTTTAGAAGCTTTTTGGCCACAGCGAGAAAAGGACATGTAAAAATAACGAAGTTATGCTACCATGGACGTGAGTACTGGTATACCCCGGTACGAATCGAATAATAAGAATCAATTCGAACGAGTTTTTGAGTTCATTGGTCGGTTGCTTTCAAGCCCTCATTCTTGACTAAAAGAAACGTAACCAATGACTATCAATTTCCCACTTTCGAAGGGTCACAAGAATTGGGATTGAATTTTTCATGAGTACGTGTGGAAAGTTCCTGCAATCATGTCTTATCTATATCTGACATGTCTAGATAACACGGCGACAATATCAAAGCAAGGCAAAGGGTCGAGTCCAACCGGATAGTAATAGCTAAGGCAGGCTAAGCCGAACTGGAAAGATCATATCTTTCCAACAACTCTAATCCTGACTGTCTATAAGTGGTCGCTGGTACAAGGCCTTGGTCAGTGTGTCCACTTCAACGAGTGGCTGTAAAAAACCTCAAGCATGTGCCACAGATAAACCGCGTCTTATCGACGCGATCCATCGGTGACTCCTACAAAATAACAAAATAAAATCCCTGATTGGGAGCAAACAACGGAAATAAAAAGTTGTTAGGTCATGTTTTATGCCCTGTAGGAACGGGCTTCAGAATAGCCCTAACGTATTGTCTGCCTGTCGTAAGAGGCGACTAAAAGGAAGCAAAGAAGTGGTAGAGGGTTTTACCATCGCGCCTGACAGGTACCACTCACTGTACTTTACCATGGTGGTTCAGTTCTGTTTGGGATGTTTCCCATTTAGAGTGCAGTTGCTGGTACCACATTATTCAGTAGCTCTTTGCTATTGAATGGCCTTTGGTTAGTTCCTTTTGGAGCTGCTCCCGGCTTTGCTTAGAGTGAATTTCAATAAAAAATGTTATGTTCGTCATGTTATGGGCTATATTATGTTTGAGCTTGGGGTAGAGAAAATATTGCTGACGATATACAGTTCATCTGTGGTTCATGCTTGGAAAATAACAAATAGTAAATGGGACAAAAAAACAGGTAGGAATAATAGCGTAAGAAGACTATAAAAAATCTGATCGATATTCTATTTTGAATCAAGTTTTAACTCATTGAGTTTTATTTTGCTGACAGCGCAAATGTCGGCGACGACCTATACTTAAAAAAACATGTTTGGTCCTGATCTGATATGCACTATCGGTTTAAATTATTTTCTTTTACTTTCATCGGCTGTGCATATCATCATAACTACGAAAATACCTGGTGGCAACCATGCGCTATTTAAAATAGGTTCAAGTGAACAAGTTATTGGCTAAGGAAATTTGACTATCAATATCTAATATATTTTATTTTACGCAGTTCCATTAAAACTAGCCAAAGTGTTGGCGACACAGTCAAAGTTAGCATATGCTTGAATAAATACTACATCGGACGTACGATGACAAGGAAATCTATGCTGGCGATCGGTGTGTTCGAAAAAAACTATAACTGATAGCGCTTCATAATTTCAGATAATAGGGGGTACTGTCTTTTAAAGTATTTGGCAGCAATATCATGTTATATGCCAAATTTTACCCTGTAAAACGTGATTTTACCGCGAAATAAGTATATTTAAAAAAAACAGAAAATGAATTGATTTACTCACGGACACGGAAAAGCATATCCCTAATCCTAATATACATTTTATTTTCCAGTTATTATTAAAACTATTTAAAATGTTGGCGACACAGTCGAAGTCAGCATATCATTTGAATAAATACTACACCGAACGTACGATGTCCAGGAAATCTATGCTGGCGAGCAGAGTGTTCGAAATTGGCAAAACTATAACTAATAGCGCTTCAAAATTTCAGATATTAGGGGGTACTGTCTTTTTATTAAAGTATTAGGCAGCAATATCATGTTATATGTCAAATTTTACAGAGTAAAATTTGGCATATAACCTGATTTTACTGCAAAAAAGTATCTTTAAAATACAGTAAATGGACCGATTTACTCACTGCTCGGATACGGAAAAGCATATCCATAATCCTAATATACATTTTATTTTCCAGTTATTATTAAAGCTATCCAAAATGTTGGCGACACAGTCGAAGTTAGCATATCATTTGAATAAATACTACACCGAACGTACCATGTCGAGGAAATCTATGCTTGCGAGCAGAGTGTTCGAAATTGGCAAAACTATAACTGATAGCGCTTCATAATTTCAGATATTAGAAGTTACTGCCTTTTTAAAGTATTTGGCAGAAATTTCATGTTATATGTCAAATTTTACAGAGTAAAACTTGGCATATAACATGATTTTACTGCAAAATAAGTATCTTTAAAAAACAGTAAATGAACCGATTTACCGATATACTCACTGCTCGCTCGGACACGGAAAAGCATATCCCTAATCCTAATATACATTTTATTTTCCAGTTATTATTAAAACTATTTAAAATGTTGGCGACACAGTCGAAGTTGGCATATCATTAGAATAAATACTACACCGAACGTACCATGACCCGGAAATCTATGCTGGCGATCGGTGTGTTCGAAATTGGCAAAACTATAACTGATAGCGCTTCATAATTTCAGATATTAGAACTTACTGCCTTTTAAAATATTTGGCAGCAATATCATGTTATATGTCAAATTGTACAGAGTAAAATTTGGCATATAACCTGATTTTACTGCAAAATAAGTATCTTTAAAAAACAGTAAATGAACCGATTTACTCACTGCTCGGATACGGAAAAGCATATCCCTCCTAATCCTAATATAAACATCATTTTCCAGTTATTATTAAAACTATTTAAAATGTTGGCGACACAGTCGAAGTTAGCATATCATTTGAATAAATACTACACCGAACGTACGATGTCAAGGAAATCTATGCTGGCGAGCAGAGTGTTCGAAGTTGGTAAAACTATAACGGATATTCTGAAAGAAGTGGAAACACAGGAACCGCGATTTATAAGGTGCGTTATAAGTTAAGTAACATTGGCGATGAATGGGTTTTATAAGAGGCCTGGACAAGGTGAGTTGCAAGTCATGCGATCACGATGAATGTTTATAAGTAGGCCTGGGCAAAACCGAAGCATTAGAAATTCGAATCGGATTCAAATAATTTAATTTCGAATCGGATTCGAATAATTTAATTTCGAATCGGATTCGAATAATTTAATTTCGAATCGGATTCGATTAATTTAATTTCGAATCGGATGCAATTAATTTAATTTCGAATCGGATTCATTTAATCTGATTTCGAATCCGATAAGATTAATTTAATTTCGAATCATTGCACATAGGTAGAAAATGTCCACTTTTACCATTACAATTTATCTATCAGCTCTAAGCTCAGCCAACCCAAGTTATTACACCCTGGGCTGAGTGGTGGGCATGGATAAAAGAGCCGGGACTCGCCGGGATTCTAACAAATGCCAACATGATAACCATTGGGCCATCGCGCCCGAATAAACTAGTTTTATCGACTGAACTCATCAGGCAGTCACAGCTGATGTGAAGCCTTATGATAAATTGACGTTTGGATTAGCGTTGAAGAGCAATAATCCGACTAATTAAAAATTCTACAAGTATCATAATATGTAGTTGTTGATTACAACCTCTGTCAATTCTTTTGATCGTTCAATAAAAACCGGCATCAATAAATATATTTCACAGTACAAGAAAAAAAATACAGTCTTTTCACAATTGGAGGAAACATGTTTTGTTTTTTCTTCTGATCTTGAGTTGCTTTGCATCGCATAAAACGTGATGAGAGCATAAAAAAACCGTGAAAACCATGCAACCGACGCAAGCGTGTATTTTAGCCTAAAAGCGATGTGCGCTTCATTAGGAACTCGTACATGACATTTTAAATGGCAAAATTTTTCTCAGTTGGGGTCCATGATGAAGGAAATCCAACATTTTTTTAATTCAGAATCGAACAGAATATATATTTTGCGAATCGAATATTCGAATCAAAAGCATTATAATAAACAAACAAAGACATCTATCCAGTGCATTTTAATTTCGCCCAGGTTTTTTATTATTATTTTTTTTTGAGCAATTTTTGAACTCCGTCGATTTTGAATCACTGGAAATATAGAACAGAATAATTCGCGAATCACGAATTAAACCGAGTATTTGCAGACAGTACTAATGGGAGATGTACAATACGAAATACTCCTAAACATTTTTTTCGCCACTCAGAAACTTGTCCATTCTTTTCTATGTGAAAAATTAATATAATTATCATCATTGCAGTACATTAAACGAAGTAGACGGACGACTTGACGGTCTGGACGTGATATCACCAACGGAATTCCAAGTTTCGTTCTATCTTAACCAAATGGGAGTATTTAACTTCGTGGACGATGGTTCGATACCCGGGTGTGCGGTGTTGAAACTAAGTGATGGTAGAAAACGTAGCATGTCTTTGTGGGTGGAGTTCATCACTGCTTCGGGGTGAGTTATGGGGCGTAGCGTTCCCAGTACCAGAAAATGCAGAAATGTTTTTCTCTTGCCACTCTTCCTAGAGTGGATCATGCTTACTAAGGCCATGTACCAGCAGTTGGGCAGGGTGAGAATTGCTGGAAAGATACGATCTTTTCCTTTTCTGCTTCGCCTACCCAAGCTATTACACCTAAGGTTGAGTGGTCATGGATTAACAAGCCGGACTCACCGGGACTCGAATCCGAGATAATCAACCTGAGGTGCCAACATGTTTAACCACTAGGCCATCGCGCCCACGATATATCTCTTACAAGAGATTGAAATACCTTTGGTACAAACCGAACTGTACAAATAAGTTTCAAAACCATCGATACTGCTATGAAATAGCAGTGTTGATGGTTTTGAAGCTTTTTGCCGCCCAAAGATAATAACAGGAACATTTCGGACATGAAAGGCAATATTTCACCTCCCATGCAGGGCTGGGCAAAATCGAATCATTTGGAATTCGAATCTGATTCGAATATTTTTTTTCGAATCGGATCAAATCACTAATTCCATGTAAATAACTAATGTCCCATTATTAGTTTTACAACTTGTCCCATTGTGAAAATCGTGAAAACATTGTGAAAGAAATTTATAGTTAATAGCGTATATTAATTCATATTCCATGTCTAAGAACAACAATTTTCATATTTTAACGACAAAAATATAATCGATTTTGGTCAAATTTGACAAAAATCTATCATATTTTATCCTTAAAAAAGAAAATTCTAGTTCATTCAGCACGTTAGTTCCTATGAACGATTCACAGTTGATTCGAATAAATTGTGCTTCGAATCGAATCACCGAATCAAATTGCCCAGCCCTAACTCCCCACGGACAGATAATCCCGTATTACATTTTACAGATATCTTTCTGCGCGTAAAGTTCGTGCCCGATTCCACACACTGGTTGGACAAGCAATTGATAGATGCAATTACAGATCTTGTGTCAAACTTATGACGGATAGTACTGACGTCATACTTCTTATTCGTGACGTATATACAGTGAGTATCGAACTATTTTATTTCCCTTCAGTATGGACGTCACATTTAATAAACTAACGATTCCAACGATTTTTGTCTGTGAACCTTCATAGTCTGGAAATTTGAATGTGAATGTTTGGGTTTTATGTGAAATGTCTAGCTTGCCTTGTGATCATTACTATCTGCTATTGTTGTCAGAACCAATCATTTGTTATTGTTTACATTCTTTAATTACTTGATTACTTTGGTGTCTGCCCAACTGTATCATACTGTTAAGGCTCATTGTTGTTTTACATATAACAGAGTGAGGAGCTCTGGTTTGTTTGTCTTGAGGGCAACTTAACTTTTCAGTCATTCTACGTTCTTTTGTGAATGTTTTATCCACAATTAGAGTCGTGCCTATACACTGTAACGAAATGCAGTAAAATCGATGCTCTTTGAGAGTAATTTTACTTTTGCGATATTGATATAAAACTATACAATCGACTCTTTGGGCCAATTATGGGCTGTTGATGGATCGCACCGCCAAGGTGCGGTCCATCAGCAGTGCATACTTGGCATAAAACTAACCATAGGTGTGGTTTCGAATTTGGAAAATATACAATTACTGCTAATGACCAGTAAATTCACTTCACTTTGGTTATAGTACACTGTAACAAAAAAGCAACAAAATCACTGGTGTTTGAGAATAATTTCACTTGGCGGTATTGAAAAAAAATTCAAAATTGACTTTTCTGGCAAAATATGGGGATTTTGATGAACGCACCCGAGGTGCGGTCCATCAACAGCCCATAATTGGCATAAATCTCATCAACGTGTCGTTTTTTTTTAACTTTGAAAATATGCAATTACTGTAAATGACCAGTAAGTTTACTGAACTTTGGTTACAGTATATAAGTTAGTTCAAACGGTATTCGAAATTTAAGGAGTTTTAGATGGTTTTGCCATCGCCCAGGGCAGATACACTCATTGCACCTCACCAGGGCGGTTCAGTTCCGTTTGGGATTTTTTCTGCTTAGAGTGAAGTTGCTGGTACTACATCTTTTAGTAGCTCTTTGCTATTTAGTGACCGTTTGTTCACGATATAGATGATGTTTCAACATTTCAGATTAACGAAATCGCAGGTATATGACCATATTTCCCCGTTTTGCAGAAAAGTCATTTTATATTGTAATATTTGGCGTATATCATGATTTCACTGCAAAATCAATGAATTCAAGTCCTTTTGTCAACCAAGCAACTCATGCCACGTGCCCGGAAGGTGCATTAACATTTTTATCTTCATGAAATTGCTTGAGAATACGTAAATTTACTGGGATTGACGCGAAAAATGAAATGAGAAATAAAATAGTTTCCGTTCCCTGATGCGAATCAATGAATTTTACTTTATTTCAGGTGCGGGTGATACCAGCATTCAAATGCACAGGAATCTGGCCTCGCAGTGCTTCACACTGGCCTGATCCTAAGCTACAATGGCCAATGGGGAATAAAGTAGCTGAAGTCAAATCTAATGGATTCAACCTATTATCAATGCAGATACCGATGTCCGTGGAAAGACACAGGTGAAGGTTTTTCAATGAACGTATTCACTATAATCATTCCAAATATAATGCTAATTTCCAAACGGAAAAATTAATATATATTTGTACAATTCCGGAGTTGAAAGGATATTTTTGCCTGGATCCCCCGATCGCGCGATTGCAACGGTTTAAATGAGATAGGCGGATAGTTCAGATAGTCACTTGCCCATGGAAAGCAAACACTTAGCGTTGTTTCAAAAATTTTTAGACTATTTTCTGCTTGTTGCAGACGCGCAAACACTCGTCTCTCAATTTTAGGTCATATAAGTAACCCAAGCACTTGATAAAATCACCAAAATAGCTTGATAACGGTATAAATATAATATACAAGTAATAGTAACGCGATGTCACAGTGTTCCATCAACACCCCATATTTAGCCAAGAATGTCAATTTTGAATGTTTTTCAATAGCACCAAGTAAACTTACTGGCAGAGACGGGTGATTTTGGCGCATTTTTTGTTACAGTGTAGGCCTCGAATAAAGCATCTCTGGGCGCACTGACGAATTTCGTGAGGGATGATGATTCTACGCGAGGGGATTGCTGGACAACTCTCCGCGCACAGTGGTTCATGTAACCGCTCACTTCCACAAACTATGTCCATGCCAGAAAAAATTAATATAAATTTAGGCTGAAACCTCTACCCAGGAACTGGAAATAGTATCTGCATGGGCGTGATACGCCATGTAGTTAAGTTTTATTCTGGGCTTTCACCTTTCGTATGATAAAATGAAACCTTATTCTATCTTTACAGTAACGCAGAAAGCGACGCGTGGGTGATGTCGTTCACGAACTCGGAAGAAGTCTTGATATCCGGGGGTTGCAGACGACGATGCTTGTCGATATTAAAGACATTGCGAGATAGGTGAGATAATTATTTGCATTTACCGACAAGTTTTTTTCAGTTATGGCTTACCCGAAGTATCAAAAAGTAAATGGTTTTGCAACATAGAGCAGATACCACCTGCTGCACTTTGGTATAGAGGTTCAGTCCTAAACAGTGCGATTATTAGTGGCCCATGCTTGATAAAATAAAACCTTGAATTCGAAGTTGGTGTTGAAAGAATTGGAAAATCGCTACAAATGTGAGGAAAAATTGCTCTCAATACATGATTCGAATCATCTCGAATCAGAGAATTGAGTTTTCGAATCATTCGAAACTGATACTTATACGAACCGAATTGAACTTTGAATCCATACTGGCCAAATTCGGTCAGTGAAAAGACTTTACATATCTCGTTTTAAATATTTCGTTCTGACGGGATATTCCAAATCCAAAACAAAATGGCGGCACATAGATAAATCACTTCTTGGCGAAAGCAAAATTTATATATTTTCAAAACCGACGCTGTCAAACCGATAAATCATTTTAAATCAATAGTAAACGTAATGCTACCTAAAGTTGACTCGAGAAATTCACCCAATTCCCGACTGTTCCTGCATTTTTGGACAGCTGGTAATTTGGCAATGCTATATTTGGCAAATATCATAATTTCGGAGAAAAAAACTTTCTAGAGTGTCGTATCCGTAACCGAGAGTCTTTATTTCTTGTGTACCTGTGACCTCGGATCCGTATGTGACTTTTGTCCCAAGAATGCTTCAATGAGATAGTATCAAAGTCAAGAACAAAAACAACATGATCTCTTTCCGCGAAATTGCAAGTATATTTGTAAGCTTTCGTTGTGACATTGCCTAACTTCGTCAGACAAAACAAGACATATTTCGTTTGGTATAATATACCCAATGGTCTGTTATACATGGGGGATGGATCTGGAAGTATTTTTTATTGAAATTCGCTCAGAGCAAGGCCACAGGAGACGAATCATACTTCGAAATTCTTCGGAAGCCACTAAAGTGCAAAGAGCTACATGAAATGCAGGAATAGGAACTAAGAAACCCCCATACCTGATAGATGTCTGTTAACGCGAGTTTTAAAGCCTTGTAGATCAACACGATCAGGCAAGTAGCGAAAAGCCAAGGAATTCCAACGTTTAGCGAATCTTGGAAAAAATCTTCTTGCGTAAAACTGTTTGTGACATTGTGGAACCTCCACAGTGAATAGGTGCGCACTGGTAGTCAATCGTGTTGACCTATTAAAAATTTTGTTCGGAGGAACGAAAAAAGTTTAGGGCCAATCATATTGATTACACGCCATTGAATACGATCGAGCATGCCAAGGAAAGTGTCAGTGGCACTGCCCCAAATGTGGCAGCAATACTCCATGCAGGGTCGAATGCGCGATCCATCCGTAACGCATGCCTGGAAAAATTTCCGATCGAGCAAGTTTTAGACACGAACAGTTAGTGAACTGCATACAACTTCCACTCGGCTTTACGGTTCAACTGGTTTAAAATATTGTTTAAAAGTTCGGGAACAGCGATGACATAAAATCATTAAAGTGATCTCCAGACGCTTTGTTTTTAACTTGAATAATATGATCCGTTTCAACGGCTCAAAATAGAGTATTTTGCAATAACAACCACACAACGTATTGAGACCTTTGGGGATAGGAAATGATTTGTCAGCGATACAAACACAATATTTTCTTATCCAAGGTTCACGATTAGAGGTGGCCAAAACCGAATATCTTTTGGTTTCAGAATGGAATCGAATATTCGAATCGAAGTCATATAATGAACTAACAAAAACATTTATTTATCAGCTTTTAATTTACGTGAAAATTCACACTTATTTATTAAACAAATTTAAAATGATCATTTTGTTGATTTCGAATTGTGACAGAAATCGAATCTAATAACTTATGATTAGAATATTTGAAAACGAATATTTTGAACAGCCCTATCTGGAACTAAGCGACTTATCGAAATAGTGACAGATATTATAGTATTTTGATTAAAAGTTGTCTCGCCCTTTGATTGATGAATTGGTTCGTTTTGTAGTGAAATCATGATATATGTCAAATTTTACAACGTAAAATTTGACATAAATCGTGATTTTGCTTAAAATAGACAAACATCGACAAATTCCGAATGTCGATTTACGTATGTATTCCGAGTATCCCCATCAAAATAATAACCTATTAATTTTTAAGGATCGGACACGAATTGAACAATATCAGCGAATCAAATCCAATCATATATTTATATAAAAAAAAACGGAGATCGCTTTCCCGAAAATTGCAAAACACATCCAAATTTAGACATTTTTTTTGATTTATTAATGCATTTTTGATGGTGTTGATTTCGAATCGTTGGAAAAATCGAATCAATAGTTGATGGATTTACAAATCACGAATCGAATATTTTAGACAATCATCACCTTTCTTACTTTCACAGACACCTCGATTTCGCCGGCAAAAATCTGAACAACTATCATATGAAGACCTTGGTTTTATACGAGTGCGAAAAACATCCACGCGAAGAAGAATGGGCCGAAGTCTGCATAGGAGACAGACTTTTGGGAATTCTAATACAATTTATATCGTGTCTACAATGCCGCAGATTCCCGCACTATTTTTTACCAGGAGTAGATTTATTGGCGGGGTCGAATCCCGCCATTTTGGACACGGCTGCAAGGACTGTTTGGCGTCTAGCGCGCGAGATCATCACTAACGGTACCAATTTGGATAGTTTGTAACGTCATAAATATTATATACAAAAGCAGAAGACTTAGATGACGAACCGGAAAGTTTGTGACGTCATAGGAACATAAAAAAACAGAAGACTTCGATGACGAACCGGAAAGTTTGTGACGTCATAAATAGACATAAAAAGCAGAAGACTTCGATAACAAATTCGGGAAAACTCAATCATAGGTTCAATTTTGTCGAGCATAAGCCACAGATGGAACGAGCCTCGGTGGCGCGATCCCCCCAAACATGCATTTTAATGAGTAGAATTTAAAGATTTAATATTTTTTTTGTTTTTGCAATATTATTTTCACATCTATACTGTAGTTCAATTATATTCGAAGGAGTTCACTAAGTTAAGTGTTATTTATTCTTTATCGCTGTGAAATATATCATTTTTATTTGTTTATCACGATCGTTTGTGTGTTCATTCGTTCAACGACGGCAGATTCATACATCTTGCAGTTCAGATCAAGTTTTTTTTTAACGTAAAACCGCTTAGGACCCTAGTTAAACATTTAAATTAACCTCTCGACAGCGCGATCCATCTGTGACTCGCAATTGTTTATCTAATAAAAGCTCCTTTGTAAATTTCTAAAAAAATAGCAGTTTTCATCTTCTGGCAGTTGGCGCTGTCCAGAATATTCGATTCGGAATATTCGAATCATAAATTATTCGATTCGATTTCTGCAACAATTCGAAATCAAAAAACTAAAATCAAATTTTTCATAATGAGTGAATTTTCACGTATGCGTTCTGAACCGAATATTCGATTCGAGAAAATTATTTGATTCGATTTTGAAACCAAAAGATACTCGATTTTGGTCACCACTAATTGTAACAAATTGAAAAAAAAAGCTTTTGCGCCAATTGCGTAACGAAATGCATTGACCAATCACAACGGAAGAAGGCAGCGTTGCCGGGAATATGCGTGAAATATTAAACCTAAATAACAATATTAACAGCAAAACGTACGTTAAATTTACTGTATTTATTTTAACTCTCTGCAACTATAGTAATACGTTGAGCGTTCCAATAGATAATAGTAAATTAAAAACGAATATTTATTTCACATGTCAGCAAATAGCCAATACGCGATCACAATTTGGCTAAAAATCAAAAACCTCATCAACGAGGCGATTTCGGATTTATGTTAAACGATATCCACCCCAATAATATTTAACACACACACGATTACTTCAGATGAACATTGTTACACAATTAAAAGCAGCCACCATGCTACCGGTATTCCTCACAAGATCACTGAAGCGTAACGAAATGAATTGACCAATCACAACGAAAGAAGGCAGTGTTGACGGAAATATACATGAAATATTAAAGCTAAAAAATGATATTAACAGCAGAAACGTACGTTAAATTTACTGTATTTATTTTTACTTTCTGCAACTATAGTTTACGTTGAGCGTTCCAATAGATAAAAGTAAATTAAAAATAATTTATTTCATATGTCAGCAAATAGCCAATACGCGATCACAATTTGGCTAAAAATCAAAAACAAAAAAGGAAATCTTTGAATAATATTATTTTTCTTTGACATTATAATAGCTACAGAAATCGATAATCGCCGGCCGGATTTATTTTAACAAAACTGTTGCCTTTCGTTATTTAATCGAGGTTATAAATCATCAAAACTGGAGAGAGTAATTTTTTTCCGAATTCCTTTAGTTCAATAAAAGCAAATTTTTTTTTATTAAAGATCAAAACCGATTTTTTCTTATTAAATGCCGTTTATGCAAATTTGACATAAATTATGACTTAGGAAGAAAAATATCAATAATTTGACTTTTCTGAAAAGTTTGGTCCATTTATACAATGGAACTCGAACTAAGCTAAATTGAAAAGACAATCCTTAGCCCCAGCCAACGAAGGTTAAACGCCGACCATCCAAGTCGGTCCATGTGCGTTTCATGTACGGATGCTGTTTCGTAGATTAGGCATCGGGATTGATTTGGAATAGATTTAAATTAATTCGGATACATTGGAAATTAATTAAGAAACTGTGTTCACGTGTGGCTCATACTCGTCAGAATATTACTTCTGGCCGAGATCTCATTCACGCTATTTCGAACATATCTGACAGAAAATTAATATGTGCAATCGTGCACGTAGGACTGGAAACAAAAAATAAGAATTAGCGAAATATCCGTGTAATCGCAGCAGGTTGAAGATCTTAGAGATTAAAGTACTGGCAAGTTCGGTCCGCTAATTCAACCCCTAAATCGAGAGATAGTATAGGATGAACCGGAAAATGATATCCTTTCAATAACACTAACCCTGTGCGCTTCGTGTGCACAGGACTTGAAACAAAAAATAAAAAAATATAGAGAATAATATCCGCGTAATTATCAACCACCTAGTAGTGGATATTGTGTTGGTATCGCAGGTTGAAGATCTTAGATTAAAGTATCGAGTAGGCTTGGGTGAACCGGCAAATGATATCCTTTCAACAACACTAACCCTATGCGCTTTGTGCCCATATGACTTGAAACAAAAGAGAAGAAATATAGAGTGATATCCGTGCAATTAGCGACCACGATGGCCTATTATTGGATAGCGTGTTGGTATCGCAGGTTGAAGATCATAGATTAAAGTTCGGTTCGCTAATCCAACCCCTAAATCGAGAGATAGGCTAGGATGGACCGAAAAATGATATCCTTTCAATAACACTAAGCCTGTGCGCTTCGTGCGCTTAGGACTTGAAACAAAAAAAAAATAAGAAATATAGAGCAATATCCCTGTAACTATGAAACACGACGGCCTAGTAGTGGATAGCGTGTTGGTATCGCAGGTTGAAGATCTTAGACTCCAAGTACCGACAAATTCGGTTCACTAATCACTAGAGGATTAGCGCACAGGGTTTGTGATGTTGGAAAGATATCTTTCTATATTATATCCACCACTTCTTTGGTTCCTTTTAGTCGCCTCCTACAACATGCAGGTAATAGTTAGGACTATCCTAAAGCCCGTAGCTACAGGGCCAGTTAAGCTTATATATTGGCTGTTTGTTAGCTTCTTTAGATATTTTTGAGAAAATTCACCCTGGCCGGCGCAGGAACTTCTCCTGTAGTGAATTTCATCACGAGTTGTGAGTACCCTGGCCTGATGTGCAGCAAAATCATGATCAATGACATTAATCATGATTTTGCTGCACAATCACTTGATTTGACAGAAATTTGATAAAAAACTCAACTCTGCGGTTGCAAAAAAACAGGTCAATCATCTCGATTCCGAACTGGTATTCGCACGAGAGGTCGTGGCTTGCAATATGATTAAGTTGTATTCTCGGCTTTCCTCTCCCGCAGGATAAAAATGGTATCATATTCTATCCTAACCACTTACAGATCTGAAATCGCAAGTAAACAAGGAAGATTTCACATTTCACTAAATGATACCTCGAATTCTCAAAATCTCTGCACATAGTAGATTTAGTTTCAGTAACCGCTAATACCATGTATATTACGAGGAGTCAAAATTAGATCGCACACCGTCTTCCAACCTTAGCTTTCAGACTAATATTCTCATGACAACACACAACTAGTGGCTAAAATCGAATAACTGTTGAACTCAGAATCGGATCTAATATTCGAATCAGCAGTATTATAGTAAATAAACAAACAAACAATAAAAATAAAAAACATACTTAAAAAAACAAACTAATATTTTTTCTGAGAATTGTTAAAACGCCAAAATATACGTCTATTTTCTGAAAATGAATATTTTTTTGGGATATGTGGATTTCGAATCAGTGGAAAAATCAGATAATTTATGATTTGCGAATCACGAATCGAATATGGAGAGCTTAACATAACCTAAATATAGTATCTTATAACTTTATCCAAAATATTCGATTCGTGATTCGCGAATCATAAATTATTCAATTCAATTTTTCCAGTAATTCGAAATCTACATATTCAAAAAAATATTATATATATATATATATATATACAATCAACTCTCAATCTTAAAAAATCAAAGTTTATCACACATACCATCGGGTCTGCTTTCTTGAACGAATCACTCGTCTCATTAACTTCAAAGAAAATATCTTCAGTTGTAATAGAGAATGTTCCCTGCACGGCCAATCCTGGTGCCAGAAGATCGCAATCTGTGGTAAAAGTTGCTGGGCCTGAAAAGTGAAAAAATCAAATCATATTGATTTATATTATTTATAATTAATAATAATAGGAAACTCATTTGAAAACAACCAGTAGTCAAAATGAGAAACCTTATGCACAATTAATACAAATAAATATAAATAATGGGGGAATATTGCAAAACTACTCTTATATCACTTTACATATATAGCACTTACATACAGTGATTTCAAAACGATAAATGCAAATGCCATACATGCAAATAGCATAGGGAAATTCGATGATTCAATATTATTTATAATATTGTATGTTTATTCGTCTCAAAATAAATACATCAAAAATATACAATAATAAGAAACACATTATGATTATGAGACAGGCTGTACGTACAAGACCTATTTGGCTCAAGACACAAAGTGCGACGTAAGCCTGCTACCTACTTAAAAAGAAGGAAATTAAAGTGAAATATAAGTGGGGGAAATAAAGAAAAACATTCACATTTTAGGTAAATTCTGAATATTCGATTCTATTCTGAACCTAAAAAATATCCGATTTTGGCCGCCCTTACTTACACATAAATTTATTTATTTCTACGTTTCGTCTGCCCAAATTCTGACTTCTTCAAACAAGCATTTTGAAAAAATAGGTTTGTTCGGTGACATTTCGAAGCAGAAGAAGAATCAACAAACATAAATACTTTAATTTAAATTAACAACTGTACTCAAGGCCCATTTTCTTTTTTTAATTGAAACTTGCTCCAAGCAAGGTTGGAAGCACTAATGATCATTTAATTGCAAAGAGCTAGTAAAAAATCCCTACCGACTGTCGTTTAAGTGGACAACATCCCAAACTGTGGTATAAATGTGGTATAAATGGACGTTAGTCTTGTGCAAATATTTTGATAAGCTATACACAGCACTCGCCTTAACCGAACACAAAAATTAAATGTTTACCATTCAAATCCTCAAAATCTTTCTCTTGCATTGAACTGGTTGATGATTCGTCATCATCGTCACTAGAGGTGCCAGATGGTTGGGCATCATCAGATGTAGTTATCTTGACGGCTTTGGGAGTGCTTGGAAACTTGCCTGTAACTGCTGCATCGGATACCACTAGAACAAAGTATAAATATTTTTAAAAAAATAAAAATATGTACGATATATATATATTTATAGCCACTTCTGAGAGTGGATCACCCTGACCAAGGCCCTGTACTAGCGGCTACTTATAGACGGACAGGGTTAGAATTGCTGGAAGGTTTTTATCTTTTCCTGTTCGGCTTAGCCTACCCAAGTTATTACACCCTGGGTCGAGTGGGGGACATGGATAAACAAGCTGGACTCTCAACCCGAGATCTTCAATCTGCGATGCCAACACGTTGAACCCCTAGGCTATTGCGCCCACCAAACATAAGTTGAAAAGGTAAAAATATTGACTAGAGCGAAGTTTTTTCGCTTTAAGCAAGGCCAAAAACGACGTCTAAACGGAATGAACTAACAGCCTCAATATTATGAAAAAACTCCTTGAAATGTAGTGCTAGCTAACGCACTCTAAGTTGCAAACATCCCAAATAGTACTGAACTGCTATAATCAAGTGCAGTGAGTAGAATCTGCCATGGGCGATAGTGTAACATCTATCACTTACTTTCAGTCACCGTTTTCCACTCACACATAAGAAAATATTTTAGGGTAATCCTAAGGCTTGTACCTACAGCGCACAAAGTTTATTTATCACTCAATTTTTGTTGGGCATTACCGGTATCTAATATTTTAGAGGGCTTGAATAAACTGGTTTGTGAGGAGCGCTTCAGTGTTTTTTAACAGAAATTCGCTCTAAGTAAAGCTGAAAGTAGAGCCTAGAAGCAGGTAATTGGTGGCCACCAAAGATCAAAGAACTACTACAAAACAAAGTGCCAGCAACAGCGCTCTAAGCGGCTCACACAGAACTAAATCACCATGGTAAAGTGCAGTGAGTGGTATCAACACTGAGCTACAACTTCTTTGTTTCCTTTTAGTCGCCTGTTATGAAATGCAGGAAATACGTTAGGAATATTATAAAGTATGTACCTTTTTTTATTTTTTTATAGTCACTTCTTAGAGTGGATCCCCCTGTCCAAGGCCCTGTTACAGCGGCCACTTATAGACGGACAGTGTTACAATTACTGGCAGGATATCATCTTTTCCTGTTCGGCTTAGCCTACCCAAGTTATTACACCCTGGGTTGAGTGCTGGGCATGGATAAGCGAGCCGGAATCGCCGGGACTTCCAGAGCTTATATGCAATGGATGACTATATAACCATACTTTTGGTAAATATGAGCAAAAAGTACATACCAACTGGGGCAGGTGGTTTATGTAGCGTTGCCTGAGCATGAGTACTTCCGTAAGGATTCCTGACGAAACGTCGTCTACGTCTTGTGTCATCTTCCCAGGAATCTAACTTCCAGAATTCACGAGAACGACTGAAGAAAAATTTGTGATATGCCTGGTTAGCTTAATCACTTGTGTATGTTGTACGGTTTGAGTGATAATAAAACTAATAATTTCTTTTGAATTTTTGGGCCAAGCAAACGTGTATTACTCTTCGAATCTTGATTGTTTCTTCCGACACATTTTAAACTTCAATTTAGGTTTTGTTTGCTTTTTTATTATTGAAATTCACACTGAGAAAGGTCGGAAGCAGAGCCAAAAAGGAACCAACTAACGGCCACTTAATAACAATGAGCTACTAAAAGAAAAGATGCAACTGCACTCTAAGTGGAAAACATCCAAAATGGAACTGAACCTCCATGGTAAAGTACAGTGAGTGTGGTATCTGCCCACGGCAATGGTAAAACCATCTACCACTTCGCTTTTTAGTCGTTTTTTACAACACGCAGGAAATACATTAGGACTATTCCAAGGCTTTCCTGATAAATCAGTAATTTGATGCCATCATTTGTATTACAATCAAAATCAGATAAATATTAAATTTCTATCCTGCTTCAACAAAATTCAAAATAATATTTACTGATATTCACTACACACCTCAGAAATACTGCTCCCCATGCTCCGTGCTTATTTGTCATAATGTTCGTAATCCTGTTATGAAGACTTTGTGCTGACGAGTAGTCTCGATGTTTTGCCGCTGATATCAATAAATCGCATTGTCGCTCTTCAGTTCTTTGCTGAGTCATCAAAACAGCGCACCAGGACTGCAATATAGAAGTACATGGAAGTTAGACATAGTTTATTTTGTCTCTGTTGATACGAATAAGGATATCACATTACAAGAGTTCTCAGGAAAGCGAAGAAAATCTAAATTAAAAACATGACAGAGAATAAGTTATAAAATAAGAAATATTTAAAGAGTAACACGTGTTTGCTTACCTCAGTTTTTTTTATCAATATTACTAAATTTGACCACACATCATACGGGACCACCTCCTCCACAAAAAAGGGGCTCCAAACACACATACACTCACACCATAATTAGGTAAAATACAAGAAAAATGGACTCAAAAGGAAACTGTACATGAGAGAAAAATACTTAAATACAATAGGAAAAAAATGAAGTAAAACAAAAGATGGGTAAAATAGAAATGAAAAGGAGGAAATGCCGAAAATAAAATAAACATTGCTGAAACAATGTTATATTAGAATGCTCACAACTCAGTGATTTCATAAATGGGACCTATTTAAATGTACAGTCACTAGTTGGAGGGGAGCAGATAAAGTTTGGTACAATGATTCAGCTCCGTATGGGTTGTTTTCTACAAAAGGTGCAGAAGATGGGTCTGAATATATGGTCCCAAGCGTTTTTCTGCGTCTTGATGAAACGGTTATAGAGCATCATCTAATCGGAAGTCATATAATAAACAAACAAAGACATCTTATTATCAGCTTATAATTTACGTAAAAATTCACATTTAATCATTAAAAAAAATTCAAAATTATAATTTTGTAGATTTCGAATTGTTGTGGAATTAGAAGCGCATATTATATGATTCGAATATTTCGGTGAGTCCCATTTTGTGTTTCATTACAATTTTTGATTATATGAGTGTATGTATGATGAAGAATTAAACCTTGGGAATTCTGCCCATAAATTTGTCTAATAATTTGAAATACAAACAATTTACCCCAAATTCAGCGTGCTTTTTGACGTCTTCAGCTCTTTGTTTGTTTAATATGAATTCTGCTTCGTTTGCCACTCTTACAACATGTTCTTTCATTGCTTGGCAGAGGAGCCTGAAACAAGACACAGAAAATCAGCAATAGAAAGCTGTGAAGTCATCAAATTAAACACGAATGTCTTCAAGACTTCGTGAGAGGGAGATTGAGGGGGTTGATGAGGGATTTCCAAAACAAATCGGATACATTTAAAATCGAACATTCAATATAGAAAAATTCTTGATTTTAGATATATTTCAAATGAGTGATTACAAAAATTTAACGTTTTCATCGCATAAATCTAGACAGTATTAGCTGAGAACTCCATTTTTGCCCTTCAAATTGAAACAAGGAGAATTGTTGACTTTACTCATAGTTTTCTAAATTTTGTAATTAATATTTATCTTAGTCGTAATGCTTTTTTCATCAAAACCTGGCTGGAATTAAAATAAATCAGATATTTCACTTTTACAAAATTGAAAAACTGTCATATTAAAGGGGAAATGATACAAAACTTTGCGTTTCTTAACACTCCTAATTTTTTCAGAAAAAAAAAAAATTTCGGAGGGGGGAAACGTGCCCCTGGAAACGCTACTGGTACAATCTATGCATGACTCGTGAGCCACTGATGAACCGCATGTCGAAGACCTGGTGCATTAGTGACTCATGCCTAGAAGAATACATTTCATGTTCCAATCAAATATTTATAAGCAGAATCACTCACCTTCCATCGTTAATCAGTTCTATAAACGCCAGTCCAGCATGTTTCTGTATTGATGTTTGCCATTCCTGGGAACAGAGCAGCATTACCAATTCCACTACTGAGGAATATGATTTCATGCAGATAAGACCTGAGAGATAAGAGATAAACAACATATATTAGGTATGGATAGTGGAAACAAACTGCTTCCATTGCACATTTGCCCACTCCAATAAGCATAGATTGTGCATTTGATTGAAATTAACGCGGTATCCAAATATTTATATCCATGATAAACAGGGTTGACAGTTAGACGGTCTTGAGTTCAAACTCTCTGAACTTGATACAACCCGTGTCCTCGGACTTGAACTCAGTAAAAAATCGAGTGGGTTTGCAAACTTGCGTTCGTCTCCACAACTCTGGAACCCTTCTTCTATAGATAGCATTAAGAATTAACTATAAAAGATATCTCTGTTGGAGAGAATCATCGAACAAATACAAAAATATCTCACCTTCAGTCAACAGCTCCTGTCCATGGCTTCCCACCAAAACTTTGGTCAGATACGAAGAGAAATCGAGGAAAATATCTCGCAGAAGAGGTGCCAGTTGGTCTAACGATCGCTCAAGTTGTTTTGAAACGTCTTCCGTATCTTCAGCTAAAAATCAATATATTTGTGTTATATCTTTATATATATCAGAGGATCGTGATGTAGGCTTCAGAATTGACCTAACCCTAGGGCAAAAATCGAATACCTGTTAAATTCAAAATCGAATCAGGATTATCTTTAGGATTCAAATTAGAAGTATAATATTAAACAAACGAAAACATTTCCTCAGAAAATTAGTAAACGTACAAAATTGACATCTACCGGTATTTTCAGAAAAGTATATTTTTTAAATCTGTTGATTTCGAATCGATGGGAAAATTAAATTGAATTTCTTCGGATGTACAAAAAAAGTTTTAAAACCATCAACACTGCTGTACATTTTTATACAGCTTGCTAATATCAGACACTCAAATCTTCTAGTCACAGATGTCATGATATATTAACCAATAGCTAAATTTTTCAATTTTTTCCAAGGGAACCCATTTTTTTAAGGTGTCTAAATAGCACAGAGTAGCTGACCTTATGCCAGCCTATTTTGAGAAAGTTTATTTCAAAATTCTTTTTACATATCACATTAGAGAGGGAGTAGTTTTGTATTTTGTCCTATCCCGAACCATATCTCCCCCCCTCCCCCTCACTACTTGAGTTAAGATGGTTGACAAATTAGACTGTTCCTCCTTTTCACAACCGAACCGCTATAATAAAGTGTAGTGGGTGATATCTTCCCTGGGTGTCGGTTGGAGGTTGATTTCGAGTGTCTGTTTACTATCAGACACTAAAAACACTGGAATCTTCTAGCCATAGATAATATGATGTATTTTCTTCTGGCGGAACTCATTTTCTTAAGGTGTCTATTTAATAGCAGAGTAGCTGACCTTATGGCAGCCTATTTTGAGAAAGCTTATTTCAAAATTCTTTTTACATATCACATTAGAGAGGGAGTAGTTTTGTATTTTGTCCTATCCCGAACCATATCTCCCCCCCTCCCCCTCACTACTTGAGTTAAGATGGCTGACAAATTAGTATGTTCCTCCTTTTCAAAACCGAACCGCTATAATAAAGTGCAGTGAGTGATATCTTCCCTGGACAATGTTTTTTTCTAATTAAAAAACTAATAAAAAGCTTGCCATTTGGGATACCACCCAAACTGACATCTGACATCTTCCGAATTTAATCTGAGCTTTTACAAAACCAAACTGTTATGATTGAGTGCAGTGAGTGGTATCTACACTGGACACCATACACCTCCTCAAGAAATTTAACCATTCAAGTCGGGCAGGATAGTGGACATCTTAAATCTAAAGCAAATCAGTCTATATTGAAGTGCAGTAGGTGATATCTGCCCTGGGCGATGATAACATCATCTACCACTCCATGAAAAACTTACCATCTGGATCAGGATGGTTGACATCTTCCAAAGTATTAATCTGAGGAAGATCAGTATGTTCGGCTTCTCCTGTACTAGTTTGTACTTTTGAGTCTTCATTCGGAGCTGCTTCGCTGACTATAAAGAGAACAAAATCAGAATACCAAAATCAACTTTATTCCCCTTCATTTTTTTTTTTTTTTTTTTTTTTTTATAGCCACTTTTTAGAGTGGATCACCCTGTCCAAGGCCCTTTAACAGCGGCCACTTGTAGACGGACAGGGTTACAATTACTGGAAAGATATGATCTTTTCCTGTTCGGCTTACCCTACCCAAGTTATTACACCCTGGGTTGAGTGGTGGGCATGGATAAGCGAGCCGGACTCGCCGGGGCTCGAACCCGAGATCTTCAACCTGCGATGCCAACATGTTTAACCACTAGGCCATCGCGCCCAATAAAATTTATGTAGCTCTCTGCACACTAGTAGTTTCAGGAGACTTTTATGTATGATATCGTGCAACCTTGCTTAGAGCGAATTTTGATAAAAAAAAAAAAAAAATTGGCTGAAATTACGGATGTTTATATCCAAATAGTCAAAAAATTCATTTAACAAATTATTATTATCTGACCTGGGTGATGATTGAATGAAGGTTTTGATATGACAATTTTCTTATTTTTTCTGTGCACGGGTGCACGAACCAATGGGAAAGCTTGGTAAATTGAACCAAAATGTGCTGGACGAGCAGTCCAGAAAATCCCCATAAATATCTTTATCCTTCACAGGATTCAATTGCACCACGAAGACGATCAGAGATGCGTAGCACAGAATACTTGTTTATATGTATGTTCGTGGTTCGTGGGCATTTGACTGATAATTAAAGCAAAGCAGACTTGTATTGCCATTTTTGATTTGTTATCCGAAATGCAATGTAATCTATCGGTGAGAAAACTTCACATGTTTTTTTTGTTATCACAATTCTCTCAGATCAAAGCTGCAAGAGTCCTATCTTCCTTGAAACTCCTGAGACCAATGAAATACAAAGGGCTACATGAAATGCAGGAATGGGTATTAGGGAATACCCATCCCCGGCGATTTCTATTGATGTGAGTTTTAAGGGAAGCAGATCAACATGATCAAAAAAGCAATGGAGAGGACAGAATTTTAAAGTCTAGATGTTCTTGTGTATTGTGGCCTAATATGTACAGTTGATCTTCACTTACCAGTCTGTGGCTGTGTAGTCTCCTTAGCATCCTCACCCCCATCAGTTTCAGAAGTCGCTGAGCTTGTAGAGGCAACAGTTACACTTCTATCAAACGATTTTATCTTGGTCTGATCTGATACTGCAGTCTAAATAGTGAAAAAATTGTCTTGATAACTTAAATTTTTCAAATTCGCTGTATGCAACAGTGAAACTTCTATCAAATGGTTTAATCTTGAATTCTTCAATCTTGACTGGATTATGGGAATTTGTTACTTGAAATTTTTTATTAAAATTCACTTCAAGCAAGGTAGAAGCAGCGACAGACAGGAACAGACTGGCAAGAAGCAAGAGTTGGGCTGAATCTACGCTGTTAAGGTATTATGCAATGGTGGTAGACACGTGATTAAGCTATAAAGGCCGTTTTTTGAATTTGCTTTATATCGATTTTTTCTATAGTTTGGTTGATATTAGATTTAAATTATTATGTCAACTTCTGGCTTTAATTATATACTTTTAAAATTCTAATATTGTAACAGAGCATGTGACTTGGATTATCGTCGCAAACATATATCGTTACAAATATATCATGCTAAAATTTTCAATGTTCAATATTTACGAAATTACTTTAACAAATCTGACATAATTACATGAGGCCAACAGTAATGACAACCCAATTCTACATGGAGCAAATACGAAACGTCACACTAATGAATGTTCAAGAAAAACATCCTAAAATGGGACAGAATCATTAATATAAAAGTGTAGTAAGAGATATTGGCTCTGGGAGATGGTACTTCAAGTAAAACCATCTACCATTTTTAATTTTCTTTTATGTCAATTCTAAGTCTTGGTCATTAAGTTGGTGTCTTTTTGGGTCCTTTTTCAGTCTTAATAACAAGAAATTTGCAATATATAGATGCCAAACAACAAGAGTGCTGTCGCATGAAAATGGAAAAGCAATAGGTATATTGATAATAATGACTAAATTGAAACATGCATATCTTCCCAAACAAAAATTACTACGCGGCTCTACCATTTTCAGCGATCATGAAGTCAGCTAACTACAAGCCTGTGGTCATAAATTACAAACAGCACAACACGTCGAATCTTTTGCCTACGATAGTTATAGTTAATTTTTACATAATAAAATTCAACAAAAATAATCTTTTTCAAAATAAAATTATTCTTTGGCATATTAAATTTTTAATCATAGCTTACTTACGCTTTCAAATTTGTTTATCGACATTTTTGTCGGGGTGCCCGGTTAGCTCAATCGGTAAAAGTGTAAAGGAATGCCCTTCGGTTTACGCATCTCTGATCGTCATGACACAGGTTCGAATCCCGTGATGGATGATGATTATATGCGAGAGATCTGCTGGACGCCTCACAGTGGTTCATGCAACCGCTGCTGCGGCTTCCTCCACCAACCAGGTCCATGCACAGGAAAAACAAGAAATACGATAATCCAGAAAACCCTTCACCCCGATTTGGAACTGGTATCTGCACCAGAGGTCATGGTTCGCCATATGGTTAAGCTCCTCCGTAGGATAAAAAGATGTCCTATTATATTACGTGAATACGAACTGGTTCCTTTCATAGGCTGTCATCCGGACTTGCCTAGGGAGAATTCACAAAATATATGTATTCTGAAATTCTGCTAGTTTGAGATAAAATAATTTCGTCCAGTGATATGCAAACAAATGTTTCATTAGCCAACGTTTGAAATACCTGTTCAGGTGAAATTCACCAGGGCAATAACACAAAGACATAAAATAACTAAATATATAAACACTGAAATGCTAGAACGAATTTTAGTGTTTTATTTGGTTATTTTCTGTCTTTGCATTATTATGCCCTGATTAAGCCTGCTGAAACATGTACCGGTATTCGAAAATTTGGCAAAAAAGTGGTAGATGGTTTTATTATCACCCAGGGCAGATACCACTTACTGCACCTCACCATGGTGGTTCAGTTCTGTAAGGGGTGTTTTTCGCTTAGAGTGCATTTGCTGGCACTTTATCTTTTGGTAGCGTTTTGTCATTGGAGTGATCGTTAGTGTACTGCTTTCACAAGATAAGTTTATTTCAGCTAAGAGTTAGGGGGCGGCCAAAATCAAATTATTTTTGGTTTCAGAATCGAACCGTAAAATTTTCCCAGAGTCGAATATAATACCGGAGACATTCTTTGATCAGCTTGTAATTTATTTGGAAATCTACACTCATTTGTTAAAAAATTTAAAACTATCATTTTGTTGATTTCGAATTATTGCAGAAATCGAATAATTTCTGATTTGAATATTCCGAATAGAATATTTTGGACAGCCCCAGTAAGACTGAATTTTTCTGGTGGCAATAACTTTCTTTTTGAATTATTACGGCACATGCAACTTACCTTGTTCAAGATACGGCCAGCTACTATTCCTTTATCCACAGCGGAATTTTCTTCACTTTTTGTCAAATTTTTAAGAATTTCCTTCAGAAATGCATGCAAGAAACACCAAAATAAAACTAAGAGACTACAAAATACACAAACTAATAATTAAATAACGAAGTGAGAAATTAAAAAAAATTATAATTAGAGGGACTTGATTAAGAGAGTGGAAATGTTGCAAGATTTGCAATGAAGTAGATTGTTGATTTTCTGATATACAAAGTGCGCGCAATGGTTTAGAGGTTATCATGTTGGCATCGCAGGTTGATGATCCCGGGGTTCAAGTCCCGGTCAGTCCGGTTCGTTAATCCATGCTCACCACTCAACCCAGGGTGTAATAATTTGGGCAAGCTCAACAAAACGCGAGAGATCTTGAAAAAAGTAATTCTGAAAACAGACACCATTTAATATACCGTATTTCGCGGACTATAATTTGCTACTTTTTCTTCCAAAACTGTCCCTTTTGAGACTTATACTTTGCTTCGACTTATGTTCCCTTATGACTTGTTCCCCCCCCCCCCCCCCCCCCCCCCCCCCCCGATCCACAGGAAATTGTGAAGAGTTATTTTTATATATATGTTGACGTACGATAAGATGACGTGCGCACAGAGCGCGACAAATTTGCGATTGTACGGGAACCAATGTCATTTTGTACTGAATATATGTTTCGCAGATTTTACATGTTCGTATTCTATTTGCACGTTAAATTCGTGCAAAATACATCACAAAATCCCCCTGCGTATTGTCCATTAATCATGTGCCCATGTTTGATCGTATTTTAAAATATTAGTATCAAGGCAAGTTCAAGTGGCGGTCATACGTGAGCCTTGAGTGATGATGCTCAATCATGCATATAGTCCGCGGAATACGGTAATAAAAATATCTCGTTCTACCTATTCCAGTAAAAATACTTCGTCAAAATAAAAAGAGAATAAAACAGTTTTCACTACAACTACAGCTAGCTATAACACACAAGTTTGTTTTGAAAAAATCTAAAAATGAAGATATTTCCATGTACCAAAATTAACCAGCCAAGTGCACAAATTAAACAGACAGAACTGCTACCAAAAACTAATAATAAAAACGGCAAAATTAACCTGAATTCATGCATGCTCATTCATAGATTTGTCAAGCATGAGCCATAGATGAGGATGTCCTTATCCAAATACTCAGATATTCTGGAATTTCGATCGAAATTTATTTTTTTTGGTTATTCTTGTATTTTTCAGTAAAATCATGATATATGCCTAATTTTCCGTTGTAAAATTTGACATAAATCATGGTCTTGCCGCAAAACTAGCACATCATTACCAAATATCAGGAATTTGTGAAATAAGGACAACCATATCCACAGATGTACCCTACTATACACGAGTTCCATCTCATTCTAAGTAAAATAATACTAAAAAAAAACTGGTATGACTAACATGAATTAACGTGTAATTTACCTGGACTGTTGACTGTTTGTTTTCTTCTGGCTCTGTAGAGTTTGATTCGCTTCTTTCTGTGATAAAAAATAGTATATTGATTTATTCACAGGGATTGGAAAATGGGCAACAGGGTTCCCTTTTACCATGTGGATGTATATTTTTTTATTAAAATTCGCCCAGAGCATGGCCACAGGAGACAAATCATACTTGAAAATTCTCCTGAAGCCAGTAAAGTACAAAGAGCTGAATGAAATGCAGGAATAAGAACAAAGGAGCCCCCATCCCTGATAGACGTCCTTGGAAATCAACACGATCAGGAAAGCAGCGAGATGGCAAGGAATTCCAAAGTTAAGAGATTCCCGGAAAGAAACTTCCTGCATAAAACTGTTTGCCACATTGTGGGACTACCACAGTGAATAGGTGCGAATTGGAGCCAATCGTGTTGACCAAATAAAAATTTTGTTCGGAGGAACGAGAGCGATATATATGCGAGAGGTCTGCTGGACACCTTGCTTGTGAACAATCGGTGCTTATGACTTCGTCCACGAACCATGTCATCATATATATAAAATATTGGGCTTAACAACAAGCCCCCCCGGAGTCTATTCTGATGTCTACATAAGAAGTCCCGATCTGCGGTATTGTTAAGCCGTATCTGCTTTCCTCTCCTGCAGGATGAAAATGAAAGCCTATTTCTATCTATCTTCCATGGGATGATTCTACTACAGCCAGGGCAGATACCACTTACTGCACCTTATTTATAGCAGTTCGGTCTTGTCTGGGATGTTTCCAACTTGAGGAGTGCCAGCACCATGGATGACACTCCCGGCATTATTTTCCGATGGCATTGTACTATTTGAGAGTTTTTTTCTATAGCCACTTCTTAGAGTGGATCACCCTGTCCAAGGCCCTGTAACAGCGGCCACTTATAGAAGGACCGGGTTAGAATTGCTGAAAAGATATGAATCTTTTCCTGTTCGGCTTAGCCAAAGTTATTACACCCTGGGTTGAGAGGTGGGCATGGACAAGCGAGCCGTACTAGCCGGGGCTCGAAACCGAGGTCTCCAACCTGCGATGCCAACATGTTTACCCACTAGGTCATTGCGATTTCATTGAAATTTACTCTGGGCAAGGGCGGAAGCAGCGCCTATATGGAACCAACCAACGGTCATCACATAATAGCAAAGAGTTACTACAAGATACAGTACCAGCAATTACACTCTAAGCGGAAAACATCCCGAACGAAACTGAACTGTTCAGTGAGTGGTATCTGCCCTGTTCGATGTTAAACCATCTACCACTTAAAATATGAGCTCTGAAACCAATATATATATACTAAATACCTCTTTCATCCGGCTTATGAACCTTCAATGCTTCAGCGATGTCTTTCTCTGTAATTCCAATATCAGCATGGCCTTCCTCACCTGTAAAAATCAACCAATTCCAGAGTTGCAAATAACACAAGATGAAGAGAGCCTTACTCTTGTAAATACTGGGGCGAAGACCTTTACAACGAGAGTCTTCTAATACCCTTTTAACAGTATTTTTTTCATAAATGAGAGTACGATATCTGCAAGCTTATAAATTTCTTTTATGATAGACCGTTTTGGACGACTTCCAGTGTACTAAACCTATGATGAAGGTCTTTAATAGTAAGTGTTGTTGTGAAATGAGAGCTTTTTAAACAAAATTATTAAGATTAACTCCTGAAATACCCGCGTGTTGAAAATCAAAAAAATATGGCGTACTCTTGTAGAGGTATCCCTACTTTCACCCCTAAATTCAATAAGCTTCGAAAGAAATGTATTTCTATAAATAGAATAAGATTTCAAAAAACAGATTGTGATCGTCATTGCAAACTTCAACCAGTTATGACAATAATATGCAATGATCCTGTGTGCTGGAAAACTTAGCCGCACCTTCATACTACTTCACTACGGTAATAATTTTAAAATTGCTGACTCAGATTAAATTGCCAGGTCAAGTCCAGGGAGTCAAGTCACTGAAAAAAGTAGCTCGAGTGGGGTCATTGACTAGAGTCTTCCCAACCATGTGTACTAAAAGTACTAAATTTTTTCACACACCTGACACCTTGTCTGATCCGTGCGTAGGTAAATTCTTCTTTGCAACGATAGAATGTAGAAGCTTCATCTGACTTTCTGGGTCGAGGATGTCACGATATTTTGAAACCATCAACACAGATACGAAGTACACAACTGCGAGTGAGAGAACTTGAGCTTGTTTGCTCTCCTCCTGAAAGCGAAAAGATTCAAAACGATTTGATGTGAAGCAAAATCATGATATATAGATGTAGTAGATGGTTATTTCATCGTCCAGGGCAGATACCACTCACTGGACATCACCATAGCAGTTCAGTTATGCATGGAACGTTTTCTACTTAGAGTGCAGTTGGTGGCACTACATTTTAAATAGCTGTTATCTACATGAGTAAAAGAGGGAACTCGTAAAACCATCTAGAGGTCGTAGAGGATTCTGTTTCGGAGAAGGAAGCTGAGAATATGAATTATTCTTATGGCGAACCCCACAAACTCTCGTGCAGACGCCCGCTCCAAATCGGGTAAAGTTTTTATGCCTTAACTTATTTCTCCTTTTCTTTTGCATAGACCTGGTCTACTGCTTTCTTTCCTTTTGATACATCTCTTAATATTGACAAACAATAAATTAATTAGGGGGGGGGGGGGCAATTCTAAAACTCACAATTACAGGACTCGATTGGAGGAGAAAAATCAAACCCAGGTATCTTACTTACCAAGTCTCTATAGATCACTGATCTTAAACGAGTAACATCGGCGTCCTGGAGCAACCGACCGGAGTCTGCAATCTTTGTAGCAGAATTAGACATTTGGGAAAGTAATATTTCAGCAGCTTCTATAGCCGAGAGATGGTCAGTATCATCCTGCAGAAAAAAAAGGTGGGGGAAATTATCAAATATTAATATTAATAAAATTTAGATTCCACATACGGTAATGTCCAGAAGGAATCAAAGATAGGTTAGGATTTCATTTTTATCATGAGGGGAAGGAAAGAGGAGAATATGGTTTAATGTTATAGAGAACATCGACCTCTCGTGAAGATACCAGTTCCAAATAGCGGGTGGAGGTATTTGGCTGAACGTATTTCCTCATTTTTTTCTGTCCATGAATCTGGTTGGTGGAGGAGGACGTACCCCTGTACGACTGTACCATGTATTCGATCCTCATTTTAACAGAAAATATTCAAAATTGTAAATTATTCCCTCCCAGTGATACATACATCCATCTTCCAGCCTTAATAAGATAGGTCAAACAACAAACCTCGTTTAATTCTTCATTTTGAACCACTGGGTGGAGTTCTACTGAATCTGTGGTCACATCTGGAGTGGGGGGAGCAGACTTGGAGCCTTTGTTATTCAGGTAACGATTCTCGAGACAGTTCCTGACGGCACACATACATGCTAGAAAATAGAAAGATATATGTTTGTGGGCACGATGGCCTATTGGTTAAACATGTTGGCATCGCAGGTTCAAGATAACGAGACCTGGCGAGTCCGGCTCGCTTATCCATTCCCACCACTCAACCCTGGGTGTAATAACTTGGGTAGGCGAAGCTGAACAAGCAAAGATGATATCTTTCCAGCAATTGTAACCCTGTCCGTCTATAAGTGGCCGCTGTTACAGGGCCTTGGACAGAGTGAGCCACTGTATAAAGTGGCTATAAATAAAAGAAATAAAAATAAGAAATCCCCTAAAGAAGGGTTGGAAACACAAAAAGCGGGCACTAAGGTGGCATAATGTTGATTTTCTTCGGGTGTCCAAAATGTTCATAGCATTTTCTTTGAGTGGCCGAAAAATTTGAAAACACTCAACACTGCTATTTCATAACAGTATTGATAATCTGAAGCTTTTTGTACAGTTTGTTTGATGCCAGACATAAACAGACATTTAAATCTTCATTGAATAATGTCTATTTGCCAGATTTTCTTCTGATGGAATCCATTTTCTTCGGGTGTCTGGCAGGCACACACATATGACACGTCATCTAGAATAGTAGTCATTTCCTGCATGTTGTAATAAGCGAATAAAAAGGTAAACAAAAAGTGATCGATGGTTTTAAAATCGCCAGGGGTGGATACCACTCACTGCACTTCACCTTCCATGGTTCAGTTCTGTATGGAATATTTTCTACTTAGTAAACAGTTGCTGGCACGGCATCTTGTAGAACTCTTTGCCATTGAAATGGCCGTTAGTTGGTTCCTTATAGGGGCTGCTTTTGATCTTCTTCTAATGCGAATTTGAATAGAGATTAATAATTTGAGAAATAAAGTAGGCCTTACCAGTCCTTAGGCATTGTCTTAATATTCCTCCAGATTGCATGTTCTTCTCTTGCTCTATCTCAGAGAAGTTTAGCGTTGAAGAGAAAGCCAGGACATCCATAGCGCTCGCGAGACGATTCAACATTGACCAAGCAAGGGTCATGCTCAATCCTTGTGATGAATCAATTGTATCGAGTTCGTACTGTAAAGAGAAATAAAGTCAAATTAGTTAAAAGATGCCAAATTCGCATAATTATGAAAACCAAACTGCCAGAATGCTAGTTAATCTGCTAGAGAGAAACCTGGTGCAAATGGATGTCATTGGGGGGTAACCAAAATTTAATATATTTTGGTTTCAGAATCGAAAAATTTTGCCAAATCCAATTAAATATTTTAATTAAAAGTCATATGATATACAAACAAAAACATCTTTTTATCAGTCTATATTTTCATAAAAATTCACCGCTATTTTGGAAAAACAATTTTTGTGGGCGTGATGGCCTAGTGGTGAAACATGTGGACGCCGGAGGTTGAAGATATCGGGTTTGATTTTTGGCGAGTAACGGCTCGTCAATTCATGCCCACCACTCAACCCAGGGTTTATTCTTTTTGTTACGCTTCAGTGATTTGATAGCTTTATCTTGATGCTACTTGTGCTGGTGTAACGATGTGTATTTGTTATGGTATCTACCTGAAGTATTTGGGTGTGCATCACTGTTAGGGAGACTCGATTCAATGACTAGACTTGGAGAGTCACATATTACAATGATATTGACTCGTGGTAGCTAAATAACTAGACTCGTAAGCAACTTGACAAAATGCAGACACGACTAGGGCTGGGCAATTCGATTCGGTGATTCGAAGTACAGATTATTCGAATCAGCTTTGAATCGGTCGGTCATAGGAACAAAAACTTGCTAAATGAAGTGAAATTTTTCATTTTCGACGACAAAATGCAATCAATTTTGGTCAAAGTTGTATACCGTCGTTAAAATGAAACTTTCCGCTCTTGGACTGGATTGTAATTGAAAATACATCGCTTTTAAGTCTGTTTAGCTAATATTTATAATTCGTAACTATAAATTTCTTAAATATCATCATGAAAACAGTAATGGTGAAAATGGGATATTTGTTACGTTTAAGGTGTCAGCGATGTATTCCAAAAAATATGCGAATCAGATTCGAATTCCAAATGATTCGGTTTTGCCCAGCCCTAGACTCGGCTTGACCCTCAGGTCTGCAAGCACCTATAAATTCAAGTCGTCTGCCATTGTGAGACTCATCAGCGAAAAACAAGTCTCCCAGGAGGAAATAAAACCTGCAATGTACCCTGGTGTGAAATCCATGATTGTCTACCCGGAAATGATCAGATAATGGTTTAACGCTGCTACTTATAGTGTGAGAAGTGGAAAATTAATCTACCATTGCTGTTGAATAGATTTAAAAATCAACTCGTGATTAGACTTGCCAATCGTAAATGTACGACTCGACTCAACTTGTGACATGAAAATACAGTAACTTGACTCAAGAAATTTTGGTCAAATTCGGATTCGACTTGCAACTTGTGTGTTGTTCGACTCGACTTGGGACTTGAAGAAAAGTGACCCATTCCCAACACTGGTGGGCATTGCATATTATTGTGGTGTATAGTCGTTTAACATTCTGTAGGTACAAGAGTTCAGGTGATGTGTTACTTCTGTTGTGGTTGAATTTACTTTGACTTTATTTATTCAATACAATCAAGTTTATTTAACAAGATTTCATAGCAGTCTTGATGGTTTTAAAGTCTTTACGACTTGAATCCAAATTAATAAATTCCTTGACTTACATTAGGTGATGTCGCAGATGACAATATGGGTAGTATCCCTCCGCAAGCCAGAATCACATTATCAATGGTTTGAGATACGAGATGTATCGTGTTGTGGACGAAAATCATGTTGTCTGCATGATTGACTACGTCCACTAGGGGGATCGATGATCTGAAACATAGAATATTCAAGTTTTAGATAATAAACAACACTCTAAACATAAAACATCCAAAACGAAGCTGAACCACCGTGGTAAGGCGCAGCAGTATCTACCCTGGACGATGGTGAAACCATCTACTACCTCTTTAAATCATTTTAGTCCTTTCTTAAGACACGCAGGAAATACGCTAGAACCATTCTAAAGCCCGTACCTACAGGACTGCTGAAATTCTTTTTTATTTTACAGATGAGGAAAGCCAATAATACGCAAGGATGTGCGTTCCCAATCACCCAATTTTGTGAACTGTTGAATCAATAATTGTGAATAAATGTCAACTAATTGTGAACAATATAATAGGGGGCAGCTTACTTCAACGACGTGGGCACAATGGCCTAGTGGTTAACATGTTGGCATCACAGGTTGAATATCTTGGGTTCGAGTCGCGGTGAGGCCGGCTCGTTAAACCAAGCCCACTACTTAAACCCTGGATGTAAAACCTTGGGTAGGCTAAGCCGATAAGGAAAGATCATATCTTTCCAAGAACTCTAAACAAATCGGTCTAAGAGTGACCGCTGGTACAAGGACCTTGGTCAGGGTGATCAACTTCAAGGAGTGGCTATAAAAAAAAATTACATGATGGTACTCTATCAAAAAAAAAAATGCTTTGTTTTTTTTAATTAAAGCCTTTTGTATGCATATTTTTCTGGTTGATGAAAAAATAAATCTCGCTCCCCCCCGGTAGAGGTCAATATATTTTGTTTTGCCAATATATTAGTTAACAGAAATATTTGAACGGGCTCTGCTTTACTATGTGTAAAACCCAGGAAATAAAGAACAGAGACTTTGTTATTTCGCTACCATAAACGCAAACTCACTCTTTCCAATTCTGTATTTCCTTTTCGACGGTTGTGAACAGATCGTTGTACAAACGTAGATGGAACGATGACCATTTGAACTCTGGGATTCGGAATACACTGGTACGAGGTCCAGGACTAAAC
Source organism: Styela plicata (assembly GCA_963675895.2). NCBI lineage: Eukaryota > Metazoa > Chordata > Ascidiacea > Stolidobranchia > Styelidae > Styela > Styela plicata. The sequence continues at coordinate 19,551,719 of OZ023148.1, forward strand.
TGCTGCTGTTGTGGTACTGGTTTTCCCTGATGAAAAAAAAGGTTTACCTTGGTTAGTGGTACTGGTTTTCCCTGATAAAGAGAAAGGTTTGGCCTGGTTAGTGGTACTTGTTTTCCCTGATAAAGAGAAAGGTTTGCCCTGGTTAGTGGTACTGGTTTTTCCTGATAAAGAGAAAGGTTTGGCCTGGTTAGTGGTACTGGTTTTCCCTGATAAAGAGAAAGGTTTGCCCTGGTTAGTGGTACTGGTTTTCACTGATAAAGAGAAAGGTTTGGCCTGGTTAGTGGTACTTGTTTTCCCTGATAAAGAGAAAGGCTTGCCCTGGTTAGTGGTACTGGTTTTTCCTGATAACGAGAAAGGTTTGGCCTGGTTAGTGCTACTTGTTTTCCCTGATAAAGAGAAAGGTTTGGCCTGGTTAGTGGTACTGGTTTTCCCTGATAAAGAGAAAGGTTTGGCCTGTTTAGTGGTACTGGTTTTCCCTGATAAAGAGAAAGGTTTGCCCTGGTTAGTGGTACTTGTTTTCCCTGATAAAGAGAAAGGTTTGCCCTGGTTAGTGGTACTGGTTTTCCCTGATAAAGAGAAAGGTTTGCCCTGGTTAGTGGTACTTGTTTTCCCTGATAAAGAGAAAGGTTTGCCCTGGTTAGTGGTACTGGTTTTTCCTGATAAAGAGAAAGGTTTGCCCTGGTTAGTGGTACTGGTTTTCCCTGATAAAGAGGAAGGTTTGCCCTGGTTAGTGGTACTGGTTTTTCCTGATAAAGAGAAAGGTTTGCCCTGGTTAGTTAGTGGTGGCTTAAATCGAGTATCTGTTCAGTTTAAAAATGAATCTGATAATTTTCATGAATCGAATCAGCAGTATTATAAGAAGTAACCAAAAAGATCTTTTCAAAAAACTGTTACAACACCAAAAGATACGACTATTTTCTGAAAATGTTAATAAAATTATGACATAATGATTTATTAAAATTAGTTTTTTTTAGTATATCAGGTAAAAATTATTGGAAAATGGGTTTCCAGGCCTAAAATGAGATAAAGTGTAAAATGAGATAAATGAAATTAAGTGTAACTAGTGCTGCGCGATGGAGGCGCATGAAAATTTTGAGATTTCCTACGTTTCAAAGGCACTTAAAAGGCTATTTATGAAGGTCGGTAAAGGGAGCATGGGGCCAAGTTTTTTTTAATTTTTTGGCTTTGGGTGAATTTTTACGAATAAATCTTTTTTAAATATTGGAGAAACCGATGAAATAAAACCAATATACCTGTGCGCTACGTGGATCCTGGACTGAAGATGGTTGGGCACTGCTTGATGCTGCTTGTTGCGATTCATCTTGAACCTGTTTGTCTGGTATGGCATCTTGTTTTTGTGGCTCCTGCTCACCAGATTGAGTAGTGTCATCTTGGGTTGCGGTGGCATCAGCTTGGTTTGCTTCTTTGGCATCTTCTGTTGTTTCTTCTTGTGTGGTATCTGTGGCATCAGCTTCCTTTTCCATGACACCATCTTGATTTTCTGTGACACCATCTTGATTTTCTGTGACATCATCTTGATTTTCTGTGACATCACCGTTCTCTTTTGTGACCTCACTTTCATCTTCCGTGACACTATCTTCCTCTTTTGTGACACCATCACCAGTCTCATTAGCCTCGTCTTCACATCCTACAACACTTCGCTTGGCTTCTGCAATTTCCTCTGTGGCATCTGCATCTGAAGAAGTGGCCTCTTTTTCTTGATTTGTGGCATCAGCGTTATCTTTTGCAATATCATCTCCAGCTTCTGTGGCATCTTTTTTACTATCCTCATTTTCTTTCTCCGCATTGTCACTTTTAGTGTCTGTGTCATCTTCCACTGATTCAATGACATCTTCAGAAGTTGCTGTGACATCTTCAACAGTAACATCTTTTTTATCACTTTCTGTAGTTTCTTCTCCATCTTTGCCTTCCTCCTCCAATTTATGATCTTCTTTTTGTTGATCTTCCTCTTCAGTTACATTGTTATCTGTGGAGTCATCCTTTTCTGGTGTCATGCCTTCATTTTCATCATTGATGCCTTCTTGATCTGTAACCATGCCTTCTTTTTCATCACTAGTGCCATCTTCCGCCACAGTGGTGTCATCACTGATTTTTTCTGAATCGTGCTCTTTCTCGTCTTCTTTTTGTTCTGCTATGGATTCCTGCTTTTGTTCATCGACTTGAGCCTTGTCCTGGGTCTCCTCATCTTCCAAGTCATCCCCAGCTGCCTCTGTTTGGTTTTCAGGCAGATCGTCGTCCGGTTTGGTGATTTCTGGATCTGGTTGTTGTATAGCTTCTGGCTGATCATCTGGGACTACAAAAAATATACAATTTTAATTTTTGTTTAATTAAGGATAAATAAAGTATAGGAGAGAGAGAGATTTGTGAGAAAACCCGTTTGGGATGAATATATGTGAGAAAATTGCTGTACACATCGCTGATGCACAGTGTCCACTAGTTACGGCTTCCTCCACCAATCAGGTCGATGCATAGAAGAAATCAGTAAAAGTTGGTTTTAAAAACCTCTTCAAACAAGGAACTGGTGTCTGTATGTAGGGCTGGGCAAAACCGAATCATTTAGAATTCGAATCTGATTCGAATAATTTTTTCGACTCAGATCGAATCATAAATTCTGTGTAGACAACAAAAATCTCGTTTTAACTATTACAACTTGTCTTGTGAAAATCAAGAAATTTATAGTTTATAGTGTACATTTCGATTCACACTACATGTTCAAGAGCAACAATTTTCATATTTTAATGACAAAATATAATCGATTTTGTCCAAAATTTGACCAAAATCGATTTTATTTTATCGTTAAAAACGAAAATCCTAGTTCATTTAAGCAAATTTTTGTTCCTATGGATGATTCACAATTGATTCAAATTAATTGTGTTTCGAATCCACTCCAATCACCGAATCGAATTGCCCAGCCCTAACTGTATGAGAGGTTTTATTATATAAAAGTTCGCTCTGAGGGAGGCCGAAGCAGTGCCATAAAAAAGCCAACTAACGACCTCTCAAATAGCAAAGAGCTGCTACAAGATAAGAGTGCAAGCGACTGCACTAATAGAGGAAAACATCACATACAAAACTAAACCGCCATGGAAAAGTGCAGTGAATAGCATCTACCCTGGGCGATGATATAACTATCTACTACTTCTGTTCCTTCTAGTCGCTTCTTACGACACAGAGAAAATACATTAGGAGGCCAAAGTCTCAGCTTTTCTCTCCCAAACGATAAAAACAAAATTCTATCCATCAATTAAATACCTACTATACAAACTACCTTCAGTGATCACAGCCCCACCATCGCCAGCTTCGGATCGACTTTTGTCTGTCGTCTGTTGACCGATAGAACCAGTAATCGCTGAAACGGTACCAAGTTTCTTGCTCATCTCCTCGGCATTCTTGTATTCCTTGTACATGCTTTCAAGGTATTCTTTATGAGCGTCGAATGTTACCTGGTAAAAAAGTGAGGAACGTGTTAAGTAAATTGAATAAAAAGATTGGTTTAATTTAGGAGTACCGATATCTGAAAGTCAATACGTCAGATAGTGATGTAACATTGATTGTTTAATTTACATCTAATTGTATTAATTTTCCTAAAGTCAGCCAAAATAGTTGAAAATGACAAAAAATTAGAAAAATCAGGAAATTTTTGTCATGGTCAGATTTCGCTTGAAACTGAAAATTTCAAACCTCCAAGCCCAGCTTCTTTTTTTTTCAAATGAGCTGAAGATTTTTATGAGTTTTTTTTTAAAGACCAATCCAAAAAGACCAATCGCTCTTTTTTGGGTAGCTATGTTTTTCCAAAATTTCATTTTTTCGAACGACCCTAAATTATAGGGGGCATCGTTAGAGGACTCAAACATTCTTTACCTAAACCTAGAAATGAACAGAAACCCACATGGAACAACACCTATTTTCAGATCATTGGATGTACAATAGCACAATTCACAATACTTTGAATACCAAGAAGTGGAAGATTGTTTTACCATCGTCCAGGGCAGATACCACTCACTGCACTTTACCATGACAGTTCGGTGCAGATTGGGATGTCCCCCTTCTTAAGTGCAGTTGCTGGTACCACATCTTTTAGAAGCTCTTTGCTATTAAGTGGCCGTTAGTTGGTTCAGTTAGACACTGCTTCCGGCCTTAATCAGAGTGAATTTAAAAAAAGAAGTTTGTTAAACACGTTTTATTAAGCATGGGTCATTGATGGAACGGGCTCGTCTAGGCACGGTCCATCTGTGACACATGCTTAAAAACATATCAGTGACTCATGCTGAACCGGAAAAATTATCTGTGAAAAACCAAAAACAAGTGAAAATATGATTAATAAAACTATATAAACTCGAACCTTCGAATGCACGATTGCAACAGTGTCCACCCAAACTCTCCATCCACCCCATTCAAGTTTAACAGCGTGGAAGAGCAAGATTTGGAACAGGCTGAAAACAAGCTGCTGACAAATCCTCTCGTTCTGTGTCTGTGGATGAAGGTAGCTTGCCGATAACATCCAGTCTTGCCATACTGATTGCTGGAGAAGGGTCCTGGAACACAAGACATATTGATGTTTAATGATATGTTGATAAAGGGTGTCCCGTTATTGTAGTTAATGAATGTGTCATGAATATGCTTCGAGCTACGCATCACTAACGTCCTGGGTATCAAATCCTGTGCAGATTGGGAGGATTGCCATGCTGGTGCATGGTGGTTCATGTAACCAGTGGTTACAACTTTCTCCACCAAGTTAAGCAAAAACCTCATTCTTGACTTGGAATCGGTATCTGCATGAGAGGTCGTGGTTCGCCATATAAATACGCTGTTTTCTCACCCTTCCGGAGGATGAAAATGAAATCCCATCATATTACTCAATCATTACCTTCTATTATCCCTGTTATTCTTGAATAACTTCATCAAATCGTTGAGAAACAGGATCCGCACCGTCATTGTTTCTTCATTTTCCCGGGGAAATTGACGTAGCAGGTTCGCAATCACTTTCATCATTACTGGATAAGAAATTGTGGATTTGAGAAATGCAAAACCAAAAAAGACTAGTATGAACTCTAACCATGTTCGTCTATAAGTGACTGCTGTTACAGGGTCTTGCTCAGGGTAATTCACTCAAAATGAAATGATCCCATACAAATTTGCTTGTCTACACAGCCAGACATACCAGGGTTTTGATCGAAGTATTAGCACAATTGTGCAAGCCTGTGTAAGGGCTCCAACTCAAACACCCGAGAAAAATGGTTCCATCAGAAGAAAATTTAGCAAATTGGCAAGATTTATGATATATCTGCGGCTAGAAGATTTAAACGTCATTTTTGAGTGTCTGGTAGGAACCAAACCGAAGAAAAGGTAACAGTGTTGGTGATTTTGAAGCTTTTTTGACCACCCAAAGAAATCGAACATTTCAGACATTTGAAAAAACACAAGATTCTGCTACCCAGCTATACAGAATAAACTTTTCTATACAAAAATACATACCTGGGTTCTTGATCAATGTATTAGAAGTTGGGTCTCCATGAGGCTTGTGCAGTACCTGCGTGCAGGGTTCCTGGATCAATAGCTCATACAGAGCATTGTACGTAGGGATACTGATAGGATGATCCTTGTCCGCATCAGAGTGGAGGAGTAAACGCTCACCGATCAAAACGAACAGACTGTGTGTGTTGGTAAGTTCTTGCTTGCGTCTGGAAAGATAAAATACAGGGGATTGAGTCCATACGACTTGGTTTTTATTCAAACTAGATAGAGTAAAATTTTATTTACCATAAAGTTGGTAAGTTACTACCAGGTAACCTAGTTTTACTTTTATAACTAGGTTGTACCTAGATTATTAATTTTGTGGGCGCGATGGCCTAGTGGTTAAACATGTTGGGATCGCAGGTTGACGATCTCTGGTTCGAGTCCCGGCGAGACTCGCTCATCCATGCCTGCCACTCAACACAGGGTGTAATAACTTCGGTAGCTAAGCCGAACAGGGAAAGATCATAATCATAATATCTTTCCAGTAATTATAAATAACCGTGTCCGTCTATAAGTGGCCCCTGCTACAGGGCCTTGGACAGGGTGATCCACTCCAAGAAGTGGTTATAAAATTAATAACCAGGGAAACTATGTAATCGTCATTTTGCTGCGTTCAAGACATTTTTAAGCGATTTGAAGATAGAAATCACCGAATTGTTTGTTTTGAAAAAAGGTTTCTGGAAAAGATTCAGATTCGGTAGAGATGACTCATTTCTTTTTTTATCAAAATTCGCTTAGAGCTAGATTGCACGAGACAAATCAAACAAGATCTTGAAGAACCACTGCTGCATAGTGATCCTCATAAATGCAGGAATGATACCATAATGTAATACCCTGTCCCGATATGGATTCCTGTTGCCCTTAGTGGAGAACACCCGAATATTCAAAATGTTGGAAAAAATAACTTCTATTCGACCGGTTGAGCAAAATATTCAGAAACTATGAATAAGCCTGGTGGCAAACACTCAATATTAAGTTTTTCAACAGCCCTGTAGGCAGGGTCTTTAGAATAGTCCTAACATATTTCCTTTGGTCGTAAGAGGCAACTAAAAGGAAAAAAAAGAAGTGGTAGATGATTTTACCATTGCCAAGAACAGATACCCCTCACTGCACTTTACCATGGCGGTTCAGTTCTGTTTGGGATGTTTTCCGTTTAGAGTGCAGTTGCTGGTACCACATGTTTTAGTAGCTCACTGCTATTAAGTGGCCGTTAGTTGTTTCCTTTCAGGCACTGCTCCTGACATTGCTCAGAGTGAATTTTAATTAAAACAAAACAGATAAAATACCCACTTTTCACTGGAATTCTGCAGGAAGTATGCAAGTAGCTTGAGAGAATGAATTCTAATCAACTCTGAACTCGACCCAAGAAGTTTGAAGACGACAGCGATTCCATCATGATTATCGAACACTGGAGAAACCGTGCCTGGATGCTCGGACATCAGTGCTACGAGGAGTTGTAGAACATCAAGGTTGTTTTCATCCTGTGAAGGACGAAGACAATATCATGAGACAAACGGTATGCAAACGTATCCCATATGTGGGTGCGATGGAATAAGGTTATCATGTTGGAATTGCAGGTTCGAGTCCCAGCAATCCGCCTCGTTAATCTATGGCACAACTAAACCCCGGGTGCCATAACTTGGACAGGCTAGATCAAACCGAAAGAACGTATCTCATATGTGGGCGCGATGGAATAAGGGTTATCATGTTGCAATTGCGGGTTGAAGATATCTGGTTCGAGTCCAGACAGGTGCTCCTCGTTATTCCATGTCCATCATTCAACCCAGGGTGCAATAACTTGGTTAGACTCGGCCAAACTGAAAAATCATATCTTTCCAACAACACTAACGCTGTTTGTCTTGAAGTGGCTCCTGGTGCAGTGCCTAATACAAGGCCACAACAGGGTCAGGGTGATCTACTACAAGAAGTGGCCATAAAAAAGTTGGAATTGGGTCCATTTTTTTATAATTTTTTCAATGAAAACTGTCGAATTGGGACCAGGTTAATTTTTATTATTTTTTCAATGAAAAACATTACTACATTTGTTACATTTTATTGTAGGAGTATATTTTCTTCCTGTAAAGGGAGAGAATGATAGGTCGAAAGGATATTAATTTTTTTCAGGTGCCCGAAATGTTTATCTTTTTTTTTTCGGATGTTTATCCGAAGAAAATGAATCGATGAGAAACAAATCTACGGAATTTTAATTTTTTTTTCGGTGTCGACATTTCTTCGAATATCCATCCGAAGAAAATAACATTCCAGACATCTGAAGAGAAACAAGTCGACAAGATTTGAATTTTTTTCAGGACCATTTCTTTCGGATGTCCATCTGTAAAAAATGACATGAACGTTTCAGACACCCGAAGTGAAACAAGGTTCAGTCACCCTGTCCACATCTGATAGAATATTCGTACCTCATTCATAGTGACAAGATAGCTGATGATGGATTGCAATTCATCGTCCAATAGACCGTTGGATCTTGTTACCAGTTGTTTGAGAAACAGGAGAATAAAAGCTCTAAGTGAAAGGATCTCATCTTTGGAGGGACGAGGTCCATCTGTGAAAGAAAGAGATAAATATTTTTTATTGAAATTCAATCTAAGCAATGCCGAAAGATGCCGAAAAGAATCCAACCAAATGCCACTTAATAGTAAAGAGCTACTACAAGATATATTACCAGCAATGTACTCTTAAAAGGAGGAAAACATATCAAACAGATCTGAACCGCTATAGCAAGGTGCAGTGAGTGGTGCCTGCCATGGGTTATGGTTAGGGTTAGGGCAAAAGATCAGATATAATTAAATATATAGAATACACAACTTGTGTAAGAAAAACGAAGTATTTTGTAGATACTTCGTTCTCCTGGTCAACGAATTGGATTGGAGAATATATTACAGACTACACAGCCTCTTGCCCACGCTAAATGGACAAGACAATTCCACTCAGGGGTGGAATTCCGCGATTCTGAGCATATATTATTACTAATACCAGTTGTGCAGGCTGGCAGGACACTTGCTACTCAGACACCCAAAAGAAATGGATGGATGGATGGATTCCATCAGTAGAAAATTTAACCATAGGGCTATATTTCATAATTTATCTCTTGCTTCGAGTGTAGCGACCAGACTCTATAAAACGGTCTCAAAATTATCATCACTGCTATGAGAATAACAGTGTTGATGATTTTGAAGCCTTTTTTTTGTTCATCAGAAGAAAATAACCTGGACAGTTAAGACACCGAAAAAAAAAATCCTGTCACCCTGCAGTTGTGAATCGGACAAAAACTTGGAAAATAAAGTGAGATTATCATATTCAACCTTAAGAATTTTGGGCAAATTGATTTTTTCCCCAAATTTGTCTTTCATAATAAAAAAATTCACTCTGAGCAAGACCGGAAGCAGTGCCTAAAAGAAATCAACTAAGGACCACTCAATAGCAAAGAGCTACAAAAAATGTAGCGCTAGCAATTATTCTCTGAGCGGAAAACACCCCAAACAGAACTGAACCGAAATGGTAAAGTGCAGCGAGTGGTATCTGTCCTGGGTGAAACAATGGTTGTTAGTTGGCTCCTTTCAGGCATTTCTTCAGGAAGTGAAAACGAAATTCGGCTTTAGACGTACCTAGTCCTTTGGGGGTGATCCCAGATCTATCCTGTGGGTTTACCACCCAGTAATAATGCTTTAGGGAATGCATTAGTATGAGAACTGTACTGACGCGACGAATTGTCGTTTGCATCGTTGCCGACGCCACAAATTCTGTCGAAAGGTATGTGTAGAGAGATAGTTGGACCTGAAACGAAAATTAATAGAAGAAAATAACTTTGCCGTTTTCAGACGCATACAATCAGACCGGCATATTGTCAGCTACTCAGACACCCCAATAGGTTCCATCGTATGAACTCTGGGGCCTGGTTAGCTCAATCGGTAAGACATTGGGAATATACTTCGAACTATGCATCTCTGATCATCAAGGCACAAGTTCGAATCCCGAAAAGGGATGATGATTATGCGCGATAAAAATATGCCGGACGCCTCGCAGTTGGTCCACGTAAGCAAAGCTTAAGGCATCCGCCACCAACCAGGTTCACGCAGAAGAAAAATGAGAAATATGATAAGCCAAAACAGATCACCCGGATTCGGAACTGGCATCTGCATGAGAGGTCGTGGTTTACCATATGATTAAGCCTCAATTACGATTATTTTTGGCTTTCCTCTCACGCAGGATAAAAATGAAATCCATCGCAAACGAGCCATAATTCAAAACATATTTCTTGCTGAAAGATAAAAATGGCACTTATTAGGTGTCTGGTAACAAACAAACCGTAGAAGAAGTGCTTTTTTGTTAGTGTGTGATTTTCATCTGTTGTAATCCGATCTATATTAAATAATATTAAAATCTTTTCAGAGGGAAGCAGTTTTAAAACAAAAAGTAAGTGTTACCTTTGGGTCAGTATGTATCCATAATGCAGGGCTGAAGAATATATGATCACAAAATTGTCTCAGAAGAGGAACGTTGTTCTGAAGAGTGTCCAAGTATTTAGAGATTGTCAGGAGTATTTCAAGGACTTCCACTGTAAAGGGATTAAATTATAATTTGTTATGATTTGTTTGTTGTTCGTTAATAGGGATGATTACTCTATATATTGTTAAACACCTCATGGGTGCACCATGGTTCACATAACCACAGGTTACGGCCTCATCCCACCCCCCAACGAGGCCTCTTCAAAATATTCGATTCGGAATACTCGAATAAGTGAATATTAGCTCAATATTCAGATCTAGGAAAGGCATGAAATCTGAAAATTAGCGCAAAGGGCAGGGGTGCGACTCTAAAAATCTTAAAGAACGACTGCATTAGAGAAATGGCAATTTTTATCGAGATTTTTTACAAAAAAAATATGAGTGCTTACTTGTGATGTGCTGTTTATTTGCTTTCTCAAGGAAATATCCGATCACTAAGAATCCTTTTCCTTGCAAAATTTGCTGCTGGGTTTTGAATGATCCTTTCATAAGTTGAAGAATGAATTTCAAGATCGTCAAGCTGAAGGAAAAGAAAAATTACATATTACATCACTTACTTGAGAATGGATCCCTGTAACCCAAATTTTTAAGCATTTTTCAAAAGCAAAATCCTTAACTTATGTCAAAAGTAGCGGTGGGCCACAGTGGCGTGAAGAAAGCGATAGCTGCCGAACGCAACATCTAATGAATGACGCAGGTTCGAACCCCAGCAAAGAATGGTCAATATGAATCATTGGAAGCCTTCAAAGAGCAATACATGCAGGGTGACCCTGGTTGAGGCACTGTAACCCACAGCCTTGGAACAATGCATGATAACCTTACCGGTTTCCCAACGATGCTCAATAACCTTACCGGTTCCTCATTGGTTCCACACCGGATGAAATGGCAAGACACCAAATAAATCTCATAACCAGATATAATGTGAACAATGTTAATTGCATACTGTGAAATAAAGTTCATTTCATTTCATGTCCAAAATCGAATCTCTGTTAAATTCAGAATCGAATTAAACAATTTTCACGAAGCAAATCAGCAGTATTATAATAAATGAACAGAAATAGTGGGTGTCTGAGTAGCTGAAATTCTGCCAATCTGTAGTCAATGATTCCCAATTGCCAATCCACATGTTAACGGCATAAACATTAATAATAATATCTTACCACACAGAATCATCAATTTCACCATCTGGTTGTTTATAATTAAGTTGGGAGAGTAGGGGATAGAGAACATCAATGCCACCAACCGAGTGTAGAGCACAATGTATCGAATGTGTGACAACGGCCTTCACTCCCTGTAAAATTGCATAATGTTCATTGAATTGCTCGGAGAAAAGTAGGCATTATTTTACCTGAAAGGAGCTAATTGAAAACCGCTCAAATAGCCAATGCCTACTAAGGTAAAGCACTTAAGGCAGAAAACATCCTATACAGAACTGAACCATCATGGTAAAGTGCAATGAGTTGTATTTGCCCCAGGCGATATTAAAACCATCTACTGCAACTTCTTTGTTTCCTTTTAGTACCTCTTACGTTACACAGAATATGCAACAGTGCTACGTTCCTACAGGGCTTGATAGCTGAAAACGCCCCATGGCCAAGATGTTTCATGCAAGTCATAATTGAAAAAGCTTGAATTTCTTTAAATTTTGATCAAGAAACTTCGCAAGGACGTTATGTAGTATATTTTCCTGAGGCAAAATATTTTTTTCTGGAATCAAATCCACTTTCTGGCCTCTGTTGTCCTCAGCTGAGATCTTAATTCAGACCCTCCCCAGACAGAAATATTCCGTCAGAACAAGCTTTGCTAATACTAGAGACTAAGACCAGAGCCGATGTATCAGCATCGGAATCGGCAATTTTAAGTATCATTATCGGAATTGGTGTCAGAAAAATTTTATTACTGATGCTGCCAATAGTTAAGATGTTGATATCCCCGGCGCAGCGGATAGTAAAACGAGAAACATTTTCCCTCTGTCTATTCGCACGCAATATTTTAACCAAAGCATGCTTGAACGCAGTATCAATCGGTATATATGGAGCCATACAAATTTGCACCCAAATGGATTAAAGAGTGCAATAGTGCAAACGTAAGTGGGATATACAGAAAACAAGAGAACGTGACTTAATAGGCCCCTGACATATTTCATGAATTACTCGGTATCGGAGTATAAATTAAAAAGGTGGTATCTGTACTAATATCGCTGAAAATTTTGGTATCGACCCATCTGTGGCACATGCTTGACAAACTAATATTTCTGATTTAGAAGGGCAAGATTAAGTTTAAGGTAGGCAGGTTTTTTATTTCGTTGTCCAAGTAAAAAAATTTTTACAATGTGAGTAAATATCGAACATGTATTGTAGAAAGAAATTAATCACATGGAATGAGCGGGGGATTGCGAGAGATGCTAGGAGGTCATTAGTCAGCAAACCTAGTGTAGTAAGGGCAAGGATCAGATAGACTAGAGATGCAGGCATGGAAAAAGGCGTGAGATACTAATAGGCCGAGGATCCGGATTTGAACCCATGTCAAGACAATCACATATGCATAGCTCGAGGTATATTGCCCACGCTTTACTGCTTATCCTAATTGGGTACCCTAAAAAAGGGTTAGGCACTTACATGTAACATTAAAGCATGAGGGCTGTGAACGAACCATCGATGAGCCACTCCGTCTTTGCTTGGGGGTCTGGGAGAAGATTCCAGGCAAAGTTGACCATCGGTAGCTTTCGGATTGTAAGCCATCATCAAATGCTCACTCAGTTTGCTGTCTTCGTATAAAACTTTACGATGGTGGTTTGCGAGAAGTCGGTCGCTCTCAGCTGGGAATTTGAATTGATTCTGCAAAAATAGACAAAATTAAATAAATACTAAAACCAACTCGCAAATCGTTCAGAAACATTTAGATAATTTTTTATCATCTTATAGGGAGTGTCTTCTTTTAGTCAAGAAGAAATCAATACCGAATTACATACAGAAAAAAGGGGTTGAGTGATGGGCATGGATAAACGAGCCGGACTTGTCGGGACGTGAACCAGAGATCTTCAACCTGCGGTGCCAATCTGTGCCTGGTTGATGGAGAAACTTGTAAGCAGCAGTGCTCACATGAGCCACCGTGCGAGACCTCTTGCATATATTCGTCAGAGCTACTACTATACGAAGTGAGATAAGAGATGTGCAGCTCGAAGCGTATTTCCAACGCTTTACCGATTGAATACCGAGCAGCAATATTTTATACTCATATGTTAGGATTAGACTCGAGTCGATGATGTGCCACGTCTCGTCTGAAAAATCGATCCATCAGTGACTCAAGCTTAACAGAAACATATTTAAGCCCAACCGATATATCCGTAAACTGATATGTGGGGCCTAATTTTGCTGTTTACCGATATATCAGCAGATCACAAAAGTGGCTGATAACCTTGGCCAACCGAAATACACTGATGGAAAGCACAATCGAATATCAAATAACGAAATCAAATAACGTGTACAAATGAAAAAATTGTGCAATATTTTTCGCTTTCATCTGGGGAAAATCACCAGCAGATGGTATTTGCATGAGATGAAATTTTATTCTCTCCGCAAAAAATTTTCCTAGTAACTCATCAAAATGCTAGAAATATGCGAGATTTTTCAATAAGTTTCACACGAGATAAATATCGGTTATCGCTGATCAAAAATGTTGAATATCTGTATCAATATCGGCTCTAATGAAAGAGGAACATATTCTAACAGATATAAATCCAGTCTGTGTACATAACACGAGATAAGAATAGTGAAAGTAAACAAACACTGGATCACTTATCTTGTTGAATCAAGCATGTATAACCAGGCCTATTAATGATGATCGCTTTTATTAATATCATGTCATGATGGAAATGATAGGGTACCAGCTACTCTGCTACTAAAAACCCGAGGCAAACAGCTGTCATCAAAAGAAAAATTATCAAATAGATTTCTTGATTAAAAGATTAAACATCTCTTTTTGCGCGCCTGGCGGTAACCAAGTTGAAAAAAGGTTCAAAATCATCAAAACTGCTATGAAATAGCAGTGTTAATGATTTTGAAGTTTTTTTCCTGCGAAAAAAACGACACTCATGTTTCGGACACCCGTAGTTATATAAGACAATTTCACCCTGGGTGCAAGTTTGAAAAATTTTTTCATTGAATTTCACTGGGAGCGATGCCTGTAAGGAGCAAACTAATGACAACTAGTTTTTACAAAGTGTATTGCCAGCAACTGTACTCTATATGGAAGACAAAAGTGGTAGATGGTTCCACCATCACCTAGGGCAGATACCACTTACTGCACTTTACCATGGTGGTTTAGTTCCATTTGGAATGTTTTCCGTTTAGAGTGCGGTTGCTGGTACCACATCTTTTAGTAGCTCTTTGCTATTGAGTGGCCGTTGGTCAGTTCCCTCTGAGAGCTGCTTCCGGCCTTGTTTAGTTAATTTCAATATAAAAACGACATCCCAGAAGGAACAAAACCATTATAAATTTTATTTTGCTTTCGTGATCGTGTTGACCAATATGGTTTTAATAAAACTCTTGGTGCGGGTTGACTATGCCATAGCAAAAGCTTGGTAAATAATCGTGTAGTAGTTATGTAAAATAAGGCTGCTCGACACTCGCCACACCCTACTCAAGTATATACAGTTTATTGCATGACAACCAACACATCTCTTATTTTCTATAGTCACCCTTTTTTGTGAGTGAATCACCAAGGAACAAAGCCCTTAAACAACAGCCATTTTTGGAAGGACAAGGTTGCTGGAAATATATGATCTTTACGGTTTACCCAAGGTATTAAGTCCTTGGTTGAGTGGTGGGCATGGATGGGCATGGATAAAATTAGCAGATACATACCTTATAGTCGGGACCAAGTTGATATATTGCATAAACCTGTGAAGGATTCAGAGCTTCACTGAACACATATACTGCGGCCATCTTGCCACTGAAAACTCGCAAATCATCACCAGTCGTTTCCGCCGATCCGAGGAAACATTTATCAAACTGCTGTGTTTGAGAAAGAAGAATATCAATAAATTTTTCTCGTATTTTTTTCAACATTATCTCTGGATAAAGCCATAAGTAGAGACCAACCCAACGGCCATTGATAAGGTACAGAGCTAGATAAAATGTAAAGACGGCAAATATAGATGTGTGGAAAAAACTTCGCACAGGATTTAACTACAAGAGTAAAGTGCAGTTAGTGGTATCTGCCCTTGGCGATGATAAACAATTTTAAAACTTTGTCGCTTCCTTTTGGTTGCCTTTCATGACAAGCACGGAAGATTATGTTAGGCCAGGATAATAAAATTTCCGTCTTCTTCTGGTATCTGCAATGTTCTTGTCATTTTCTTCAGATGGACAAAAAACTTCAAAGCCATCAACGCTGTTATTTCATAGCAGTATTGGTGCTTTTGAACCTTTTTTCTATAACTTGGTTTCTACCAGACACTCTGAATAGGCGGAGCACATATACTGCGAGCACCTTGCCACTGAATAATCATGAACTATCACCAGTCGAACGAGAACATTTATCAAATTGCTGTTGAGAAAAAAGAACTTCGTAGAAACTGGCCCAGTAGGAAAAAAATGCCTCGAAACAAAATTCTTTTTTTTATTGTTGTAGAAGTTCACTTTAGGCAACACCAAAGGCAGTGCCAAAATGGAAGTCAACTATTGGCCACTCAAATTACGAATAAATCATAACATTGCACATCCTTGCACAAATTGAAATCAGACGTACCTCATTAGCACCAACGCACCAGTTCATCTCAGCCGTCGACACTAGTTGTCCGTTAGCGTAACATTTCAGTTCGCTTGTTCTCCAACGATTGTAGATATGGACAATCGATACCATGTGCCACTGGAATTAGAAAGAAAAGTTAGTAAACAGGCTTGCTAATCTGTCATGATCTACCACTGTACAATTTTTTACTCCTTTATAGAGAGCATCGAATTGTAGACAATAAAAAATTATACTGGATTATATGTGAAATACGGTAATCAAAAAAAATTCAGAAATGATTTTTAATCATGAAAAACTATTTAAAATTACAGTTTTGCCCAACAGATGTTTTGTGAGACTCTAGTTCACAAGCCCGTGTGAATGTGACAGTTGCCTTAACATAGTTCAATTTAAACAATATTCAAAATTCGCTGTATAAAGGTAACTAACCAAGTTCTGCCCATTTATGTCAAATTTAAAATATTAAATGGGCTATTTATCATGATTTCACTACAAAACAATTTAAGAATAATCGAAAAACTAGCTAAACTAGTCTGAGTTTAAACTTTTAATTAAAAAATCTTAATCAATAATGATTGAATATCAATAATCAGAGAACAAACCAGGGAATAACATTAACGAAATATTTTTCCAAATACCCTTTTTTTATCAAAATTTCCCTAACTTTGCAAAACTGCAGAAGATATACCTTATTAAAAAGTCCTGGAACCACTAAAGTGTAAAGAGCTACATGAAATGTGGCAATACTCCTGTGTCAAGGCTTATCAAACACAAACATATGCAATGAAATGATGGCTTTTTGAGCAAGCATAGCCGACCAAGACAGGAAGACAAAATTTTGTTTTTCAAGTTCATTTCATTTTCTCCTAGTTAAAAAAGCTACAAAGCTACCAACCCTGCTATTTCATAGCGGCATTCATGATTTTGAACTTTTTTATTAAGTTTGGCTGCTGCAGACATTAGTTAAAAGACAAACATTTTAATCATCTAACATCTTTCTTCTTATAGAACTTATTTTCTTCGAGAGTCCAAACGAGTGGAATAGCAAGCCTTCTGTGGACCAAAGTTGAAATAGAACAAAATAAGAAAAAACCGCAAAGAACACAAACGAACGGCAAAAAATTACCTTATTTGGTTTGAACTCGTATTTCACACAATGTTGGAATCCCTTGTCTTTTGCTTTTAGGAAAGTAACGATCAAACAATTACCAACAAAGTGTCCAGAGTAACCGAGACCTTTTGAGTTACGAAAACTGGAAAAAATATTTGCATGTTAGACTGGATGGGTTGATCAGAGATTAACATTTTTACGTTATGAAGAACTTGGCAAATTGAGTTTTTCTGATTATTTGAACGACTTTATTGCAGAATAAGCCAAACATTTGACAATTATTTTACACATTCACATTGTTGATCTTTTTTTATGTAAGTTCACTCGGAGCGAGTTCGAAAGTAGTGCCAGCTAACTAATGGCCACTCGAAACAATCATGTGAGTTATATTTTTGAGACTTTCTGAATTGTATTGAATATATCACTATGATATGCTCTGGTCGTAAGATTTTGATGTACTGTTTTTTTCCTAAAATTTTGGTTGCATAGGATAAGTTTGCTACCACTAGGGAATCCTATCATGCAGAGCTGGGTGGCATATCGGTAAGACTGTAAATACCAGTATTGGGTTTTCCAAAATAGCGTATCGCGTTATTTTCCGCAATGTTGGTTTGCCGTGATACCTGTATTCTGGCATACCGCCTAAGATGGTTACAAGATGCATTATTGTGTCAAATAACAACAAAAAACGAGTCTTTAGCTCACTTACACCTGCCAGTATGCCTCGATTGAACTTTTGCAATGTCATGTCATAAGCCGCTGTAAGTTAGCCAAACGACCGTGTTTTTCTTGTCATTTGGTGGATATTGTATTAAACTGGAACCATTTTTGATGTTATGCCATGAAAACCCAGAAACAGGCATTGCAAGGAGCAAAGCGATACGGTATTTTGTAAAACTCAGTACTGGTATTTACTGGGATACCGACATGCCGCCCATCTCTAATCAGATTAATGAAAGGTCCACTATCCTAATATTTAGATACCCGAAAAAATACTTTTGAAAGATTTACATTTTTTTCCAATTAAAAATGACATTTAAAATCTTTCCTCTGACAAAAACACAATTATGAAAACAGATTGAACCAACCCAAGGGGGTCCACGACAACAAAATATTTGATTATAAAATTATCAAAAAAATCAATGTTAATTTCATTTTGTCATGTTGAGGTATCGATAGGCTCTCGAGAGGATATTTGTTAAGACTATTGAGCTTTATAAAATATTCAATTAGATTCGCGAATTCATGAATAATTCGACTCGATTTCTCCAGGATACAGAAAAAACTGTAAAGGTGCTGCCGCTCTACATATAAAACATAGAAATTTCTACATAGATTTCTGATTTACTCTCAACCAGGGAGTGCAAATTTGGAATATCTTTTTTTTTAATCAAATCATGGATAAAATAATTTTGAGAATAAAATAATTTATCTGAAAATAACCATTTTCAACATTTCCAAGATACAATATTACTTAACAAAACAAAAATAACACATTTTTAGTTCCGATTCGACAGACTGTGAAAAAGAACCAAAAAGCCGTGTATTTTTTTTTTTTTTATTAAAATTCACTCGGAGCAAGGTCGGGTACAATGCCTAAAAGGATCCAACTAACGACCACTTAAAAGCAGAGAGCTACTAAAAAATGTAGTACCAGCAACTGCAATCTCAACAAGAAAACATCCCAAGCGGAACTAATTTTACAACTGGGCACGACAAGATCAGCATAAAAAATATTAAAATGTTAACAAAAGGTAATTAGCGTGAAAAAAGTCCCCAACAGGCCAAAAAGTATTGAAATGTTTGCTTTCAAGGCCCGACAATGACATAACTGTAGCTACATAATTGACGCAATGAGAATTTATTGGAATCATCATTTATTTTCTTGAAGAGCCCAGCTCGATTCTAGTCATCAGTGATTTGAAATTCCAATAATTTCAACCCTATTCCCAACTCTAATTCCAAATATATACACAACACAGGCTTGCAGATTTGTTACAATTTGCAAGATTCCAAATTTTTTTTATAAACCTATGAGGAGATGATACAGCACATTAGGGGGAATTAATAGAGGGAAACAAGCAAAAGGAATCAATCTCTTAAAATTTCATAGAGGCTTCGTGAAAGTTTTACGAGAGTCTATGCGAGATTCTAGAAACGCGCAATCGCACGCATTTGCATTGCTGTATATGGTAGTTTATTTTCCAACTTACCAATACAAATATGGTTTATTTATATCCACGCGGCCAGTTGTAGCCGGTTCAATCTGGAACCAGGTACTGAAAGTAAATCCTGTTGAATGCGGCCAAGCCTTGAGAGGAGGGAGGGCAATGGCAGCATCTTTAACACCAGGAAACATGAAGAAGCAATCTGGTCCGTGCCGTTCTGGAGTTTGCTGGAGGATTTTAAGGAGCTGGACTGCTCTTGCAGGCTGTGGAAATTAACATAATAATAACATTTCATTTCATATTATTTCATGATAATTTTGTAACGATATATCATATCTCTTGAAAGAAGACTATTATATGTCTCAAAAATTTGAGTGCCTGCTAGCAACCAAACTGCATAAAAAGGTTCAATACAGCTATGCCATAGCAGTGTTGATGATTTGAGCATTGTTATTTCGTTCATCCAAAGAAAATGTTGTGAACATTTCAGACAACTGGGGAAAAAACAGATTCTGTCACTCTGCTTAATATATGTCAAGTTCTAGGAATAACCCAGGGTGTAATAACTTGGGTAGCCTAAGCCGAACAGGAAATGAATATATCTTTCCAGTAATTGTAACCCTGTCGGTCTATAAGTGGCTGCTGTTACAGGGCCTTGGACAGCGTGATCCACTCTGAGAAGTGGCTATGAAAAATATTAAAAAAAAAAAAGTACCCAAGTTTCGTTTTCTCCTCTTAACATACTCAACAATAACTTGAGTTCTTTGACTGTGATTGAGTAGCTCGTCATCAAGCTCAGCATGTCAATGAGAAGCTCTGAAAAAATATTGAGTAACATTAGCATAAAGAATTAAATAAAGACCGGCCAATATAGGGCCTGTCGACCTACTTCAAAAGCTACATATAAATGAAAAACCTTGGGAAGGTAAAAATACTATTTTTACAATGATAAATAAATTATAGACAGAGTTCCTTTTTAGCGATAATACGTTCGCTCCGCTGTAAAGATGTATACAGTATCGGTTTTGGTATCGGCGGTATCGGTGATGAAAATTTTCCGATACCAGTACCGATACTATAAATATCACCGTTACTGATACATCGGCATATCTCTAATTGAAATACCTTTCTTAATTTTCATAAATTGTTTTTTTAAATCAATAATCAGAGTAGATCGCTTTAATCATGGCTTTACTACCATTCCAATCAGCGATTATTGGTCGAGGCATCTTTTGTTAAGTATGTGTCACTGAATGACCGTGTCGGTCTGTGGCGCATGCTTAAAAAAATTAGATTTCTCATACTTTGTGAGAGACCTACAATTAATTACTAGTCCTGCCCATATTCAAACTATGAGTTTTTCAATAAAATGTTATAACATAAAAACAAACATACAGTTTGGTGTAACATGCAATAATCGGTCTCAGCCTCTCAGAGACGAACCAATATTAATGATGAAATTATTCTTTACGCAAAGAAGTTCACAAAGAGAAATTATTAAGGCGGTTCAGAAAATTCGATTCTCGATTTGTGGATTCATCAATTGAATACCGGTATTCAAAATATGATCTTGTGATAAACAACCCTAAACAACTTTCTAAAAATTTTAAGAATAAAATACTTAAGATTTGAATCAAAAATGTTAAATATTGTTCTTCTTCGGATGTCCGAAATCTTCATGTCATTTTCTTCAGGTGACTAAAAAGCTTCAAAACCACCAACGCTGCTTTTTTGTAGCAGTATCATTAGTTTACAGACCTTTTGTATAGTTTATTTGTATGTTAAGCTACCATACAACTAAAAAGTGTTGATGATTTGTTATTTTGTTCATCCAAAGAAAATGTTGTGAACATTCCAGACAACTGGGGAAAAAACAGATTCTGTCACTCTGCTTAATATATCTCAAGTTCTAGGAACAACCCAGGGTGTAATAACTTGGGTAGGCTAAGCCGAACAGGAAAAGATCATATCTTTCCAGTAATTGTAACCCTGTCCGTCTATAAGTGGCCGCCTTTACAGGGCCTTGGACAGGGTGATCCACTCTAAGAAGTCGCTATAAAAAAAAGAAATGTGCATCATGAAATATTTTCCCTTGACCATATTGCTAAATGCTCTTCTGAAGGAATGAATTTCTCCGGGTGTCTGAGTAGCTGGCTCGTGTTAATATATACAACAGTAGTTTCAGAGACAATGCGCATATTAATGATAAGATACAGTGTTTACTAAAGCAAATTTATATACAGAAATGTAGCATCATAAGGACGGTTCAAATTATCCGATCTGGTTCTAACTTATGAAATTTATAAATTATTCGATTTGAACGAAAATTCTGCCAACGAATGTGAATGAAGTTTCTGATATTTGAATATATTTTGCCGCATAAAATTTGGCTTATGTCATGTCATGATTTGACTGTAAAATGAAACATTCTAAAAATCATCAAAAAAGACTTTTCTCATGATAGCCATTTTCTTCAGGACTGCATGGCAGATTATAGATTGTATTTATTTTTTGATAAATTTTCTTCTGATAGAGCCATTTTCACACGTGTCTGAGTAGCAGAGTAACCAGCAAATCAGCCATTCTGAGAGCCAGAAAAACTCAATTTTAATATTGAAATACATTGTTTACTGAAGGAAATACGCAAACAGAAAACGTATCATAATTCACGTTGAACACTTGTGATACCGGTAATGTAAATAAAATGCAGGGCTAGAAATTAAAAAATTTTCTGGAACAGGAATATAATGTAACTTAGCGCTATTTTCTGGGTAGTGGATTTCAATAGAAACAAAAAAAAAAAAATAAAACAATAAATTATACACAAGATTAGGACTGAGCTAGTAGAATCTTGGTTTTCTCTGGGTGTCTAAAAAGTTCATGTTATTTATTTCAAAAATATCATGTTCTCATTCCACAGAAATATAAGTTTATAAGCTAAGCTTTCGTTAGAACATAGTCCAACGTCTTCAGATAAGATTAAAGAGCAATGAATCTGAAAATGATCATATTTATACTCTTGTTTGTTCGTATATATCAATGTTCTGTACTGGACAATACTGCGGTACTTATAAAACAAGCAGAACATCTCTTCAATCTTGTCTGAAGAAGTTAGACTATGTTTTAACGAAAGCTTACAATAAACTTATATTTCAACGGAATCTGAAACCCCACTCCAGATCAAAGTAAATGGTAAAAAAATGATTCAATCAGACCTACCAGCAATCATATCATCAGCATCTTTCAATATAACAAGTAAACTTTGAAGTAATCCTGCTTCTTTACAAGCGTGAAGATTGCGAGTACTTTTACGACAAATTCCTTTAAATTTACTCCAAATTTCAGCCTAAAATGAAAAAAAATAATGTGTCCATTGCGTAGGGAAGCAGTCAGATTTTTAACTAGAAGTACTGACTGTTTGTTATATTGACGGACAGAGACTCAGGACGGATTTACCTCTGTGAAGATGGAATATAGATGGGTCAGTTTGCAAACGATAACCAGAGATTTCCAAAACGAATCGAATATTCTAATATACTCAAACTTGATTTTAGATATATTTCAGAATAGTTGGATGTTAAAATATGTCACTTTTACTGCGTTAATTCTGACAGAATCAACAGAAAAATTTGTTTCTGCTCTCCGAATTATTGTAGTTTCACAAAACAAAAAACTTTTTACTAAATAAAATGAAAATTTTCTGGATATTTTTCTTTGAAGAAGTGGGAATGCTACCTTTTATTAAAAAAGAACATGGTTGAATTTAGAATGTATGCGATATTCCATATTCAAAATTATTTTCTCGAAAAATAGTAAAATGTTCTGTTTTGGCCACCCCTGGCGATAACCTTAGTCGAAATTATACAAAGGCCTGCACAGTTTCCATCAAGACTGGAGGCCAAGGCCAAAGACTATTTGAAAGTGTAAGATAGTTTTACCATTGCCCAGGGCACATACCACTCATTGCACTTTACCATGGTGGTTTAGTTCCATATGGAATGTTTTCCATTTAGAGTGCAGTTGCTGGTACTAGATCTTTTAATAGCTCTTTACTATTTGGTTGATTCCCTGCAGGAGCTGCTTCTGATAAAATGATATTCTATCCTATCCCCTATCCCTAAAACGAGCCAAAATTTTTGATTACAGATGAGCAACATTATCAGTCACTATTTGAAACTGTTTTCCACATATCTGTACATTTATTGCAGATGGAAACGGCAAAAATATTACCATATTTCACCGGATCGCACAAAACTTTATGCCATTTAATTTCGTTCATTTAATTTCTACAAATTATGCTTTCCGATATCAGAAGAGTCCTAATCAAAATAACATATTCTATCTATGAAAATATTTTGGTCCTTATTATTTATGGAAATTTTATGCAAATTCAAAGGAACCAACTGACGGCCACTTGACAGCAAAAAGCTACTAAAAGATGTAGTACCAGCAACTGCATTCTAAATGGGAAACATCCTAAACGGTACTGATCCACTACAGTAAATTCCAGTGATGGGTATCTGCCCTGGGCGATGGTTGAATCATCTACCCCTTCTTAATCCATTGCCCATCCTAGGAGGCTTCAATTTTAAAAGTTAACATAGAAGTGGTTCACCATTACCCAGGGCAGATACACTTTCTAATACGGGTCAAGTTTTATTTGGAACAGCCAGTGGTTACCACCAGGTTAACCCATAGTTCTATGGATACGCTCAACCAGAGAAATACAAACGATGTAATTTCTATTTGGAACGTTTTTCACCAGAGCCTAATTTTGCTGGAGCATTATTTTGCAGTAGCTCTTTGCTATATGAATGGTCGTTAGTTGGGGAAGAATAAAAAATAGAATATTTGTTAAATTTAGGAATAGAATTCAACAATTCATACGAACTGAATATTCGAATCAGAATTATTAAGATAAACGAACAAAAAGTTTTCTTAGAAAATTGTTAATAACATCAACATTCACATCAATTTTCTGGAAATGCATGCTTTTTTGAATTTTTTTGATTGCAAATAACTGGAAATATTGAACAGAATTTGTGAATCAGGAATCGAATATTTTGGACTGCCTCAGTCGTTAGTATGGCTGAGCAAAAGCAGAAGCAAAAAATAAAGCAAAAAAAAATAATTCAGAATTCGAACCTGATTTGAATAATATTTTTGGATTGGATCGAATTCATGTAAATTACAAATATCTCATTTTTACTCTTATAACTTGTCTCCATTGCGAAAATCAAGAAAATTTATAGTTTATATTTTCAATTCACACCTCATGTTTAAAGAGAAACAATTTTCATATTTTAGCGACAAAATATAATAGATTTTGGTCGAACTTGACCAAAATCCATCGCATTTTGTCATCGGAAATAAAAATTCTAGTTCATTTATCAATTTTTCGTTCCAATGAACGATTCACCATTGATTGAATTCGAATCTATTCCAATTACCGAATCGAATTGCCCAGCACTAGTCGTTAGTAGATTTCTTTCAAGCTGCTTAAGTTTTGCTTGACTAATTAATTTGCCCAAAAATTCACAGCACTTATAGTTGATATGTTATATTTACCTGGCACTGCAGTGTGCAGGACTCTAGTAAATCTACCATGTGCATAACACATTCGGAATCTTTTATGATGAAATTCGTTTCAAGGTCAAATTCTCCTCCGACAAGCTGAAAAATGTAAAAGACAAAATTACCACTAAAAATTAGAGCTGGTAATAGGCCAGACTGGCAGAATACCAGCTACCTGGTTAATCGGACACCCGGAGAAAATGAGTTCCATCAGAAGAAAATCATGTCAAGCAAAATAGATATATATCATGATATAGCTAGAAGATGAAAATGGAATAGCAGTGTTGATGATTCTGAAGCTGTTTTATACATCAGAAAATGAAGACACAAATTTTTGGATACCCGAAAAAAAAATCAAAATTGTGCCACCTTGTAATAGGTTTTTGAAACAAACAAGGTTTGAGCAAATATTGGTTCAAAATCATCCATACTGCTAATGCTTTTGAATAGCCATGGTTGAAGTTTTATGATTATACGAAGAAAATAATATGAACATTTCGCACACCCGAAGAAAAACAAGATTCATGTCACCCTGCATGTGTTTACAGGCACCCATGACTTGAAATATGAATTACTTCTTGAGGATGAAAGGCTACCACAAAGGCTTGGGAATGGCAGCAACACATGAGGTTGGGTTTTCCACATAATTGAGTCATAAAATCGAATTTCCTTCCCACAGGATAAAAAATAAATCCCCAACACTAATTCAAACATGTTTAGCGTAAGTCTGTTCAATCCAACTTTAAACTTAAACAAGCGAACAGTTCGACAATCCAATTTAGAACAGGAAACGAGACATGTAAATTATTAATGTATCAATTTACTGGATGCCAGAAGTCTTTAAAAATTACTGTTTTGTTATGTACAAGCAGCATACTAAGGCCTTGCCAGAATTGTCGATTATTCTCTTCTAAAATTTTCCTAAATTCATAAAAGGAGAATTTCTTCTTGAAATATTCCTAATTTGATCATTTCGCCATGAAATCTTAACTGCAAAATGCGCAAAATATGATGAAGTATTTGTTTATCTGCAATGTTTAAAACATTATTCATTTATATAGTAAATTTTAAACGATGTTTAAGCTAGACTATTATGGACAACCCTAGGTAATTTTAAAAATAAAGCTCACCAAATTAAATACGGTATCCACAAGATCCCGGTCAGATATCTCGACCGCTTCCGATAGTTTTTTCAACACTGCAAATTTTGTACTAGCTGTACGAGCTTTCGAGACCGCTTCTGTTAATTCCGTGGGCACGACTGGAAGATTAACATCCAAAAATTCATCTTTTATATCCAAAGTTGCTGGATCATCATTTGTACCTTCTGGTACATCTTCCAATGTTACTTGTTCACTTTTAGAAACCTCGTGCGACTCACTTCCACCGCCATTGGTTTCACTGTTTTCTGATTTGGTATTTACTTCTGTCGACTGTTCAGTCTGTTGTGAATCGGCCTTTATCTGCTCCACATTGCTTTCATTTTTTACTGTATCAGCCTCCCCATTCTGCAGTTTCACTGTTCCATCATCGTTTTCCTCACTTTTTTCAGACTCCTCTTCACCATTTACTTCTTGGAGTTTGCCTTCAATATTTTTTTGTTCGTCTCCCGCACCGTTTTCTTCAGGTTTTGTTGGAGTGTCTTCAGCTGAGTCAGACATGACTATAAATCCTAGAACTCTTGTGACCAAAAATTGTCACAGATTATTCCAGAAATGCAATCATGAATGCTAAAAACTAGATATTGATTGATCTAAAAAACAATTAGACAATACCAGACTGGCATAAAGCAGGTTGAAGATCTCGGGTTCCAGCCCCGGCGAGTCCGGCTCGCTTATCCATGTCCACCACTCATCCCAGGGTGTAATAACTTGGGTAAGCTAAGCCGAACGGGAAAAGACCATATCTTTCCAGTAATTGTAACCCTGTTCATTTATAAGTGGCCGCTGTTACAGGGGCTTGGGCAGGGTGATCCACTCTAAGAAGTGGCTATAAAAAAAAAGTTCAAAATCACCAATCCTGCTATGAAATAATAATATTGTTGATGGTTTCGAAGCTTCTTGTCCATTCAAAGTAAATTTCAGACACCCAAAGAAAGATAAAAGTCGGTCTCCCAGGACAATACCACACAACAAAAAACAGCTAATTTGTCCCGCAATTTATATATTTTTGCCAGAAACATGCTTTGCCTGAAAGTTAAACTAACTTGAAAAATAGAGCGATTTTTAGAAGCCATTTAGGGCAAATTTTTATCCAAGATGAAAAGTTAAGCCAAATATAGTCAATGGCTTACAAAAAGTACATTTAGCAGGACAAATTAATCAAAACTGTTCTTCCTATGGAGGTACCTGTGAGTCCTTATCCAAATACCCAAGTATTCTAGAATTCCATCCAGGGGTGCTATCAACACAAGATTAATACTCTCATCCATATCTAGGGAGCCATGACATTGTTGATCGTGCGGTCATTTCGTGATTATCCTGTCCCGTATACGTAACCAAATGTATGTTGTATAATAACCGTTAATTTTTGACACCTATTTTTTCAACCTATTTTAATTAATATCATTATTGTTTTTGCATTTTTATTTTCGCTGGATTGACTAATAAAATACGTATTGATTGATTGATCCTGGTAGGAAATTGGCAGGGATATTAAAATATGTTTCGTGGGGTTGTGTGACGAATTGCCTAACCTAAAGCTGGGCGGCATTTCGGTAAGACGGCAAATACCAGTATAGAGTTTTCCAAAATACCATATCGCGTTAATTTTCATGTCAGTTTGGTGCGATACCCGTATTTCATGACATCCAACTTGAAATGGCCACAAGCTGATGCATTATTGTGTCAAGTAACAAAAAAGAGTTCTTTAGGCCACTTGCACTGGCTGGCATGCCTCGATTGAACTTTTTTAATGCCACGAAACAACAAACCACCCGCATGTAGAGGTATGCACCTGATTTTTTTTAACTAGGTCGCTCCTCACGTGGTTCTTTATAACAACACAATGGCATATTCAGTATTTTTGATAGCAGCAAAATGGCTTGGCATGCCAGCATATTGGCGGCAGTATTCCGGTACAAAATATACCTAATGCCGACCATCTCTACCTTGATCTATTTGCCTATGTTCACTATCCTTGTGAAAATAGAACGTGGCGACTTCGGTCCAAAGGATTCATGAATAAGGAATAAGTATCCTAGACTGTTGATAAAGCATAAAACTAGATTCTTATTCCACAATTTCAAACAAGTTATTACAAAAGCTTTCGCTACATCATAGCCCAGTTTATAAAACAGCGCATAAGATATCCATCACAAATTTTCACTTAAAGGACAAATCGACCAACGTTAAATTTTTCAGGATACAAATTGACTAATTGATCTTGATGTAAATTAACACTGGAATAATTTCACCAGGTTACGAATTGATCGCCACCCATCTGCCGCACGACAACTTTGATAGCTATTCTGTATTTTGCCAAACTTATACTATGTCCCCTGCGCTTCTGAAAATATTGAGGTGTTGCGAGAGGTTGGAGCGCGGGTTTTAGAAGATTAGATGCCTGTTGGCTCATTATTAATTTTAACAGTATCTGTCGCTCGATACAAATTTGATGAAATTATTATTAAAATACAGGTAGCTTTCCATTTTAGCTTCCCTAAACAATTTAATCTGGCAAACAATTTCTGATTTAAAAGAAAATATAAAAAGTGAAGATATTAGGAAGATATGAACGGGGTCAAAGTGCATGTGGAGGCCCCAAGAGGGACAGTTTTCCTACTGTCCCAGAAAGGTTTTGAAATTTTAACAAAATTTTTTGCAAAATAGGCAAAAACACTTTTGGCATGCCTTTTGGTGTACTTTTCAACAACAGAGCAAAAAAATTTTTGCGTGCCTTCGGCGCCTGAGCTCTTTTACAAAAAAATATCCCCTCTAAAATTTTTACATCAGATAGGCTAAAGAGCATTATTTTCCTTCTGGTATGACTCTTACCGTTGGGCTGCATTGTGTAACATTACGAGACTGGAAATCGTCTGGAATGTGAATGTGCTAAAATGGAATAAAAGTTGCAAAATATGATGAGCAGTGGACTAACCAAGATGGGGAAATTCAAAATATTTTCATTTCAGAAAAGTCGAAGCAAGGGAAGCACTACCAGTAATACTGAGCTTGAATATTTTTTTTACCAAAGTCACTCGTTTTGCCGGTACGGAGTCTTATATAGACTAGTATAGTGCTTGCCTCCAAAATATAGGGTTATGTTACCAAGTTACAAAAAAATTTATTCCGTATTTCATGTTTCCCCAAGATTTCACACCTCAGACCTTCCGACACTCTGCACTGATCTGAAAGTTGTGAAATATGATACCGGTACTAGCAAACTAGGAGACTTCAATAATGTGGGTGATTTTAGTAAAAAATACTCAAGCTCAATATTAGTGCTTTTCATGCTTCGACTTTACTGAAATAAAAATATCTTCAATCTGCACACCTTGGCTTATCATCTTTTACAACTTCTTTTTCAATTCACCACATTCCGGACGCAATATAGTCTTACGTTAAGAGTCATATCAGTAAGAAAAAAATGCACCTATCAGAGGTGTTAAAATCTTTGGGCAGACATAAAAATATTAAAATTTTTTGTAACCAAAAGCGTGCACCGAAGGCGCACAATCATTTTTTGGCCCGTTTGTTGAAAAATACACCACTTTGGGAGGCAAAACACTAAACGACTCTGTATAATATGTGATTTCATACCGGAAGCAGATTTTTTTGTTTGTAGGAAACGAGGAAAAATCTTTTAAAATCGCCCGGTTTTTTTGAGGCACCTAATCTAAGGTGAGCAGATTCAGAATGTTTTCAGTTTTTCATCTGCTGGACGCATATAGGCTCGCGCTTTCACCAACCGATCCCCTGCACATAGGATTGTAAATGGCACTTACTATGCATTTGCGAGTAAACTTCCAAATTATAGCGCCACCACGCGGAAAAGCAGAGGTAAAATTTTTTGAGCCGATGTGAAAAGCTTCGAAATTTCCTGCACTAGTTTAGTTTCAGTTGGTCCCAAGCTCAAAGTATACAGTATACATCCACTTTCGGATTGATTTCGGTGGTATAGATCGAGCTCGAAGTATTTGATAATCGGACCCGACTGTTTAATACTGAATAGGAGTTACTCTAATTACCGTACCGAAACAACAGACAAGTACAGAAACGACCCCGAAATTAGTGGAAAATGTACCGAAACGGCCCTGCAGTATGTACAGTGTAGGCCCATCTAATCTGTAATACTGAATATCATCAAAGTTTGTAGGCAATTCCAGCCATTAGGATGAAAATATTAAATAACTTGATAAACCATGGTCCATACCGTCACCTAGTAGCGCATCAGTTTTTGCCGCGTCATTATCAAACTTTATTTTTTTCTAAATTCAGAATTAGTCACCCGCCCTGCCGGTATAAATGCTGCTTCAAAACTGTGTTGAACCGAGCGAATAATGCGCGGTAAAAAAATCCACCATGAATATAGGCTACAACTAAAATCTAAACTGTATAATGCCAAGAACATCAAAATTCTGGATTACTGGAAAACCCGAAAAGCATACCGGCGTTAAGCAAAAAAGCCGAAAGCGAGCGGCATTTAGAGGAGCGGAGCGGAGTCGGGAATTTTCAAATCCACGTCCAATCCTGAATTCGAAAATTGCTTACTGAATTGAATCCAGACCCGGTCCGATTCGGAATGAAAATATCACGCTCTTGATCCTTGCAGAATCATGAACTGAAGGCCAAATTGCATACCAGTAAAGAGTTTTTTCTTGATTCAATAGACTGATTCCGAACCTGGGCCAACGTTTTGAAACCCAATCCGAAACGGCAACCACCGAAATCTAGCGAATACTGTCGGAGTCGACTCCTACCAGCCGGTTTATAATAACCTCTATCTTTGAGTTCTGCGGTGTCAGGAATTTCCAGATCACAATCCGATCCTGAATCCCAAATTGCGTATTGAACCCCCACCTGATTCGATCCGGAATGAAAAAATCACGCTCTTGATCCTGACAAAATTCAGAACAGAAATGTTTCCTGCATTGATAAATGCGGCAAAGAGATATTCATTCCATGACTTGAGAGACTGAATTCGAACAAGATCCGAACCTGCCCAAATATTTTGAAGGCTAATCAGAACCGACAATCACCCAAATCGACTCCGGGAATCCGGTTCATGAAGACCTCTACTCCACATCAAGGCTGGTGGTACGGTACGGTACGAAGTTCGGTACGGTACGATTGAATTTTCCGGTACGATAGTACGGTACGATTTATTTTTCAATTTTCGTACTTGGTACGGTACGAAGTTCGGTATTTATTTCGTACCGTACCGTACTATTTTTCGTACTTTCGCATTACATTTATTCTTCTTGAATTAATTCAAAAAAATAATTTCATTTGGCATCTATGTCGTTTGATAATGGGGCGCTGATAATATAAATTGTGTCTACCAAAGAATTTTTAACTCAAGGGCAATTTTAAAATGATTAAAAGCGGCGCAGGTATGGTAATAAAAAAAGAACTGATTCACTTGAGCTGATTAGATGAGCTATTTCGTATATCGGTTTTACTGCAGTGGCGTAAAACTTTGTGATTGCGTGGAAATACATGTAGGCCGCTGATTTATGATGTCATAATCTGAATGCATTTTTCTGAAATAACGAAAGTTGTGACAGCCCAATTAAAATCGACAAGATAAGCAGCATTCATAATACTAAAAATCACGATGTAGTCTCTGAATATATCGTTAACATCGCCGATGTGCTTTGACCGGTTTTTATTTAAAATTCACAATGGCGTAGGAAGCACTGTCCGAATATACCAACTCCAGTGGCGAATCCAGAAAAAAATTTAGGCGGGGAGGGGGCACATTTTTACAAACATGCACACATAGGCTTTCAAAATTTACAAAAAGAATAGGGTGCCGGAGGCGCGCAAAATTTTATTAAGAACAAAACAGAAATACATGTTTTAAGAGTGAAATAAACATTACCAGAGAGGAAAATGTACCTGAGCGCCGGAAGCCCGCTGAAATTTTTGTAAAAATTGAATAAAAATTCTCGCTTTAAAGGCTAAATGATATGAAATATACAAAATTAATCAGGGAAAAATATTGCGCAAGGCAGGCACGCAAAAATTTTATGGAAATTAAATTAAAAACTCTCTGCCCCTGACAAATTATGCAACCAAGTTAACTAGTAACCACCGCTATTACGTTTTGTTTGCACTCTGAAACGCAGAAGTATATTATCTATCAGAGCAGAAACATCAGAATATAAAGATATATTTTGGCTGTTTTGAGTCGAGTGTTAGATGATGCTCATCTTAATTAGAAGATATATTTTGTAAAAAAAAAACAGCCAAGTCACGATATAGACAACGAGGCATGTCGGGAATACGCCTGACTTCGAATGAGACCGCACGAAACCCACGTGTGGTGCACAATGAACATTCTTTTGTCGAGAGAGAATTTCTTGTGACGCGAAATGCTTCTTATATGCTAAATATAGCTTCATGCCAGATTTTTTCGCGAAAACCAAGCTCACCACTATTTATCACCACCGGTGTACCACTCTCATATTATGCGCAATGTGAACAATGATATTGGGGTGACATATGCTTGCTGGATTTTAAACCAGATATCATAAACTGCATCACTTTGATGTAAGATGTTGGTGACGTTTTTTGCGGTGGCCAGATCTTACAAATAAAGCTGATATGGACATTGGTAGTTAGTACGGCACGAAATTGCCGCCCATCGAATCGTACCTGTTTTCGTACTAGTACGAAATTTAGTACGATAAATGAAAAATATTAATCGAACTTAATTTCGTACTGGTACGAAGTTCGGTACGATGTACGGATAAAATAATATCGTACGGTACGGTACGGAAAATTTTCGAAGGGTACGGTACGAAGTTCGGTACGAAATTATTTTGCTGGTTCGAAGTACGATAAAAATTTCGTACCGTACCGTACTGCCACCCTTGCTCCACATATTCCAATCTTCCAACATTTCCCCGTTCGCGACGATTCACGTCTCGAGGTTGGCAGAGTGAGGAATTATTGAATCTGGATCCGATAGCGGTATGTATTATATCTTTATACGTATCACTGAAGCATGACAGGATAGTTTTGATCGGACATTTAAGAATTTTTATTATTATTTTTTTTATATTTTTGTGTAGTAAATCTGTCTTTAAAATCTGTCTAAGCGAGATTCCAAATTTGTTTCCAAATTTCAGGAACAGGCTTCCAGCCCGGTAGTGAACAGGAAAATCAACGCTCGGGGGAAGGTCAATACAACTTGTGACGTCAAACTTGAACTCAATAAAAAGTGATGGAGTCACAACCCTGGCTAGCATATATGATAGGGTAGAATATGATTTCAATTTTATGTTGCAGGAGAGGAAAGCGGAGAGTAAAGCTTATGCATTTGGCGAGCTACGACCTCACGTGCATATCAATCAATCAATCAAATCATATTTTATTAGCCATTCAAGCAAAACACATACATAAAGTAAGGTATTAAAACGGAAAATACAAGAATGAGTGTGATCAGGAAACTCGAAAGAGTCAACTGCATTTGCTTGTGATGGGCAGGATCACCGCGAAATGACCGTACGGTATACTATGTCAGAGGCTACGTTTACGAAACAAAACCTGTCGCAAATGCGCGTAATAAAAACTTGCATCGGCAGTCCGGAACCTGCAGACCAAGACGAATTATTTACAAGGTGGCGCTAGCGAGCGTGGTGACTGGAACAGAAAATTTGCAGCAGATTTATGTCTGCTAAGTTGCAAACTGCAAGCCTCGCAGATCGTGGGTTTTTATGAGTGCTGGGCGAGGATTTCCCGTCTGTCACCACGGAGCTACTGCGTTTTGGACTGGCAGACTAGAGCGTATCAACACTATGCAAAAAAAGCAATGCATAAATAAAAATTGGATAAACGGTAAGTAAAAAACTTACATTCACTAGCAGATTAGAATCATACAATTTACGGGTCTAGTGAAGTTTAGTACCATATTCCCGAATGTCATCGACATAAAAACTGGCAGAATATTCTCATCCTAACTAGGGGGCGCCAATGCTGCAAGCATCTGGCATTGTCTCCCGGGTTAGGATGAGTCGCTTGCAACATGGGAAATTTTTATGATAATCGGATAGATATATGGTACTAAACTTCATGAGACCCCAATTTACAAACATGAAAAGTTCGTGGTAGTACAGTACAGTAACCTGCACGAGCTCGGCGCTAGGCTGACGGCGTTACACAGCAATGCCGTTATTCAGCTGTGATTCAGCTGTTATTCGGCCCTGTGATTGGGCTACAATTATACTGTAAATGGGAAGTAAAATTTGATACAGTGAATAAAAAATGTGTTTCACAGGTTAATCGAACAAGATTATTGGATCAATGAAATGTTGGATTCATAAAGAGACAAACATTCGGAAGGTACCGAGAAAATGGTAGGACATTCACACAGAGTATGATAACTTAAGATAATTACGCATTTCGGTTTTAAAACTCGGATATGATAATCTTTTGATATGGAGAGGTAAATCGTTCCAATTTTTCACACCGAGATGCTTGAGTAAGCCTCCAGTGTGCTTCAAGTTACATCTAGGAACAAATAGAGACAATTGCGATGCTAATCGAGTTCTATACCTATGGATAGATGACTGCGTGATAACATAATTGGCAAATGCCCTGGGTAACAGACCTGATGAAGGTTGGTGCATTTAAAGAATTTGACCGATGTAGAATGAAAATCAAATTATTATTTTTTTCCCTTCCTCGTTAGAATATTAACTAGGTAAATCAGCATTTGAGTCACTCGGACTCAATAAAAATTTTGATGGAGCCTGCCTTCACTCCTACCCCGCTGTGTTTTTTTAACTGCTTATATGTAGGTAGACCAATTTGATGCAAATAGATTCTTTTTTTTAATATATATATATGTATATACTTTGCATTATCTGTATCATTACCTGTGTAAATTTCTATGTTGTGTTTTTGTAAATTTGAGTCCTTTTCTACATATTAAAATTATTTTTTTTTACATATTTTTTCTCAAGGGTTTTTGCCGCACACCAGTGTTTTAGGTCGACAGGGCCTTGTGCAGCTATACTGTCTTTTATTCTTCTGTATCCTTAAATTTTATATTGATTATTACGAGGCGAATAAACATACATACATACATTTTGGCAACTTCGAAAAGACTCAAATCTTTGAACTCAGTATTTCGAGCTGCGCGCATAGGGGGAAGAGCTTGTTTGTGGATGACTATTTGTTAGGATTCTCATCGCCTTATACCAGTTCCGAATAACAGTAAAGGTTTTTGGCTACCATATTTCTCATATTTTCTGTGCATGGACCTGGGGCGTCACCATAGAAATAGTATTTGCCAGCTAGTAAGGGCCATCTACCAGCTCTGCGACTATTAAAAAAATTAATTCGCAATATGGAAAGCATGTGAATTGACCAGACTACGAATTGACTGGCATGCTGGGGTCGACAAATGGCATCAAAATTCGAGCGATGATTAGTAATTGATTTTATCCCGAGTTTCATCGGATCATTGATAGGTTGCACCGCCTGTGAAAATTGTAGATCGAGGAATATTTGAACGAGCGATTGGATATTATATATCCGCAGGGAATATTTTTCACACCATGCATGCATTCCAACTGGATAAAAATAAGAAAACATACAAAAATATATGAAAGTAGAATATAAACAAGAGAAATTCAATCTTTGTCGCATTGCATTGAGCTGGTGTAATGAAAAAAGTCAACCTACGCAAAAATGTATTGCGGCGTTAAGGCCACTTTTCATTCATTTAACATTTCAAAACGGAATCATTAAGTTGAATCCGATTCGAATATTTTTTTCGAATTGGATCGAATCGCTGATCCTATTTTTACTATTACTATGATTGTATCCATTATGATAATTATGAAATTTACGGTTAAAAATAACAAATATTACCACAAACGGACTCAAAAGTGATGTATTTTCAATTACGCTCCAGTTCAGGGGTAAAACTTCATTTTAACGACAAAATACAATTGAATTTGGCCAAATTTGACCAAAATCGATAGTATTTTGTCGTTAAAAATGAAAAATTCCACTTCTATTGGCACGTTTTTGCGTGTATCACCGATTCATGATTGATACGATATGATTGCCCAGCCCTACTACCAACCTAAAGTCTATTAGACAAGAATGAACAAGGATATCGGATACGCCTTACTGTAAACCAGGAATGAGGATATGACTAGGGCTGGACAATTCGATTGGGTGATTCGAATCGATTCGAAGTACAGATTATTCGAATCAATCGTGAATCGGTCATAGGAACAAAAACACGCCACAAACATGAAGTGCATTTTTTAATTTTTAACGACAAAAGTCCATCTATTTTGGTCAAATTTGATTGAACATGTTTTAATGAACGTCTGCGATTTGCCAGTATTTGTGATGATATTTTGGAAATCTCGACTTGCTTCATGTATATATTTCGTTGTTGAAATTCACTCTGAGCGAGGCCGGAAGCAGGACCTAAACGGAATCAACAGCAATATGAGCGGAAAATAACCCAAAGGGAACTGAACCGCTATAGTAAAGTGCAGTGAGTGGTATCTGAGCTGGGCGATGGTAAAATCATCTTTCACTTCTGTGTTCTTTTTAGTTCTATTAAAGCCAATACCGAATGGGGTCAAATATTTAGATCTTGACTAAATCTTTCCCTCCCACATTTATTCCTTTGGTATTAACAGTTTAAAATCAATTTTTTCGGTTGTCTCAGACATATCGAAGTCATTGTTTTTCTTCGCCCCTTCACTTTGACATCACGCCTGAGCGAGTGTCAAAACGCAGTAATTTTCATAACTGTTATAATCGACATACACTGGTTTTAAATAATTTTTTTCGGGTAACAATAACGCAGCAACTTTCAATACACAGGCTTTCCATACTTTTCTTCGAATATATAGTACTATAGTACATACAGTGGTTTATCATATTTTTTCTTCGGGTGACCAAACGTAATAATTTGTATAACTTCAGTATACACACTGGTTTCAAGCATCTTTTTCGAGTGCCCGAAACAAAGCAAATTTTTTGCAGTTTTACATTGGTGATCTTATTTCTTTTAAAAGGGATATTTATCGCTACTGATGAATGTTCGAGTGACTGCCGATACCTGACTACAATGTAATGAAAATGTGTAAAATAGACGTTTATAAATAATGAAAATTTATTTGAAAATAGTATAAATTTAAAATAATTTGTCCATATTTTAAAGAGATTAACGGATTCTTGAACTTATGGTATCCCGACCAGATTGTGAAATTCTTCCCTATTTTACCAGTAACGTATATATGCGCTACTGTATCCATTCGATTTTTATAAAAAATAAATTTCAGCATATATTTTTCAGTTTCGGCAAAATTTTTACCAAATAGGAATTTGTTAATATCGTTTTTTTAGTTCATTGATTATCTTACCCTTAACGCAATTCCTTAGTGCAGTTCGAACTGATTTGACCGCCGCTAGGAATGAAGGATAAGTAAGCGATTACTCTTGTGTCTTTTATTCTATATCAGATGAATCTTCATTTCTCTCGATGTCAATAGGTGGTTCCATTGTCTAGTCAAGTTGGAATTACTGCAACTCTTATACCACCAGGCACCATGGGACGATTGAGCACAATTTCCACTGTATTCATCATTGTCAACATCATAAGTAGTGAAATATTGACCATTGTGATAATCCATAAAGTCACGAACATCGCCAGAATAACCAGATATTGTCAACTGAAATTTTTCTTTTTCACTTCCAACTTTGAATGTGCTGAGAATAAATCTCGATCAATCAGTGGCTCATACTTAGTAAAAACAAATCTCTAAGGAGATTTAATGAATGCCAACATATTTCCATGAACACGAATAAAGAATCAGTTCAGTTTACCGAGCGCTATGAGAATGTTATGACCAGTGAGTACATTTAGCGCGGTCAGGTTAGTGTTTGGGATGAGCAAAAACAATTACAATGAGACATAAAGGCCTTCCTTGTCCGGTAAGTAGGGTTGGCAAAACCGAATCATTTGAAATTCGAATCTGATTCGGATACTTCTCTCGAATGGGATCGAATCATTAATCGCATGTAAAAATCGCATATATATCACATTCAGAGTATTATAACGTTTTCCCATTTTTATATAGTTTGTAACGTACATTTTCAATTGACATTTTATGTCTAAGAGAAACAATTTTCATGTTTTAACAGCCAAATATAATCGATTTTTTTCAAATTTGCATATTATCGTTAGAAATGAAAATTCCAGTTCATTTTGCCCGTTTTTGTTCCCTATGAACGATTCACAATTGATTCGAATAAAATGTGCTACGAATCGATCAGATTCACCGAATCAAATTGCTCGGGCCTTCTGGTAAGTGCTTCCAAATTGTCTCGACTTTTTTCTTGTGTATGGTAAGAATGGAATAAAATATGAAGAAGCAAATGTTCCCAACGTGCCCGGGGAAGTTACCACTCACTGCACTTCATTAATGGGCATTATATTAAGAGTGTAGTTGCTGGTACAACATTTCGAACCTGTTCTCTACCATTGTTGTTGGTTGACTTCTTTTGGGTACGTACGTATTGCAGGCTTGCTCAAAGCCAATTTCTTCAATCAAAAAACTATATACTTTTTCAGCGAAAAAGCAAAAAAAAGAAGAAAAAAAGGCCTTTCAAGAAGCTCATATGTTTTTAGTTTCCGGAATATTTTACGACCAATGCAATTACTAATGTTTCGGTAATTTTGTATCGTGACTTTTGTGAAATAATTGACTGCTCGTCTGATCAATAAAAAGATATGATAAATTTTAAATAATTTTTAAAAACCTGTATTCAGCATATCTCCTTATGCCGCTCTTGAATCCCAATTCTATTCGGAGTTTATAATCTCTTGTCGTTGTTAATTGATGAATTGTTCGGAGACCTTGAAAAAATTGAATATAGTTACATGACAAAGCGGGGAATTGATTCATTTCTGCGAGATTCAACACAGAAAAAAATTAGTGAAAAAATTGATCCAATATAGTAGAGTTATATAATGAGTAGTATCTACCCTTGGCGACAGTACTTTGCTCTGGTATTCCTTTCTCTGTTTCGCAACTTAATGAGAACAGGAGTTTTTAACTTTTATTTTGTATTGTTTATTAATAATCCTGACTGCTTCATTACTTCTTGTTTAACATATATTTTGACAAAACTGACTCGAAACAAACTCACCCAGCCAAAATTCTCCATCTTTGTTTCCAAATCCTCTGGCGTAAGTTTCCCAATTTCTATAGAAATCGACTTCACCATTTTGTCTTTTGTGAATTGTCTGAAACCCAACATAATCAATTTGTTATGAGAAAATAATGTTGAATGTTCCATGGAGAATTGAGTCACAACATCCCTGACACTTTGTAACCTCACACTGTGTCATAAATGTTGTTATTACTTTGAGTAACAGATGGATCGCGCCGCTGATGACTCATGCTTCATTCTCGACAAAAGAAAAATTTAGTACCAAAAAATAAAATCCTATAATACACGAGGAAATGACTTACTATCCATCCATCATTATCTACTGAGAATAATTGACAATTCACAACAACAGACTGAAGATTTCCCTCGTTTATCCACGGAGTGATTGTTTCATTGATCCCATTCTGGACACAAGTTGAAGGCGACGGTTGGGAGAGATGGTCTGGAATATTTTGAAAAATCAACTTGTTGAATTATAAAGTATTATTTTTGGAGGTTGTTGCCCAACGGTGGCTCGCTGGTTCGCACAATCAAGAGTACCGAATAAATAAAGCCAAAAAAATGTGAACCTTGTAAAGCACAGCACAGAAGAAAAAATGACATGAAGGAATTTGTATAATATTATATCCGTTATTATATAACGAATTGAAATGTGCCGAACGAGAATTAATCTGGGAATATTAGTTTGCCTACGTGGATGATTTTCATTAAAATTTAAAAAAAAATTAATAATAGTTAAACTTCGACCAGAAGGTAAATATTTTGCTAAAATATTCAGTGCACATAAACCCAAAACAACACTGACCTAATACCAAAAAAACAGTTCAAAATCTGGTTCTAGAAGCTGCACTCAAATTTAAAAACATTCTTTAGAGGCAGTATTGGTATTAGGTTTCATAGTAGCTCATTGTAAAATAAGTGGTTTTTATTTAGTTTTTCTTCTATTCATGCGCTGGTTTTGCTCTCAGCTCTGACATCTGATAGTTCTAGAATACAAACTAGAGCTACAAACCTTTGTTTGAATCAGTTTTAGCGTTCTCGGGTGATTTTGGCAGTTGTTTGATTGCTTGTTTCAGATCAAATATTTCTGAATGATAAATAAAATAATTTCGAACTTACTTATTAAAAATTTGAATCAAGGGGGTGGGGGGCGGAGTCGCCTACAGAAATTATAACTTTTGATAGAAGGAAAGTAGTATATCCACTTTTTGAGAAAAAGAAAGTTCAGTTTCAAAGGTTCAAGAAATTTTATTGAAGAGGTCCAAATGTTGGCGCACTCACAAATTCAAAATTGCCATTTATTTTACTATTATTATTCTAAAAATTGTATATTTTACCAACAATATGGGCGAAAATTTAATCATATCCTTTTCCACGTTCAAGTCTTTGAAGCGGCGGATCCAGAAAATATATTTTGAAATATCACTATTTTTTTTGTCTGCTTTTAAACGATAAATTATTACACATAACAATCTTCGTACCGGAGTAGCGCGAAAATATTACTTAAATTAAAGCAGCAATTATCATTTTAAGCATCAATTATCATGAATTATAGAACTATTTGTTCTCCCACCCAGGTCCGTAAGTACCCGAATCGACAAGAGATAACGCGAAATGTTTTTTAAAAGTGGGATTTCAGGACCTAAAAAACTTATTTCTTATTGCAAGGTGGTTTCTACTGTGGCTATTGTTAACTACTAATCAATTTTCAATTATCCTGTTTGCTTGCTAACAATTCTTTTTTGAACTCATTCGCCTGCTCTTCGTTTGTTCTCCTCAGCTGGGATAATTCTGAACAAAAAAAATAGAATGAACCTAAAGAATGTCACTTTCTATATGGAAAAATCCGATTATTGTTAATAAAAATAACGATTTTATGATTGTCAAGTAAACCACCTC
The DNA here is from genome assembly GCA_963675895.2 of Styela plicata. Lineage (NCBI taxonomy): Eukaryota > Metazoa > Chordata > Ascidiacea > Stolidobranchia > Styelidae > Styela > Styela plicata. Next base: position 19,592,664 of record OZ023148.1, read on the forward strand.
GAAGTTATATTAGAACATTTGAAAGTAATGATACGCAAATGTTCACTTTGTCCAAGTTTTTTGTATATCTTGTTGACTGCAATTATTTACCATTACCTACTTTTTATTACAAATATAATTACCTTTCTTGTTAACTACTAGTTCATTCTTGAATTCCACACGAATTAAATTCATGTTGTCAACTTCAATATGGAGAAAAGGCTTCGGCAATTTCAAAAGAATAAATGCAATCTATTCGATGTGGAAGTCACAAATTTTGGGCGAGAAGTTTTTCTTCTCAAATTTTCAAACTCACAAATCCAATATTAAAATATAATAAAAATCAAAGAAACATGACTATACCTTGTTCAAGTTCCTTTATCTCTTGTTGGTTGTCAGCATTCGCAGCATAAAGTCCCAAAACATCGTTAGTATCTTTCTCTTCACATGTTATAGAAAACTCCTTTCGTTGCAAATACTCTCCAACGCCGAGTTGGTTCCATGGCAGAGGATCACATTGATTGGCATTACAACCGGGTTTGAAACGACAATTCAAATCCTCAGCCAGACATGTAGTCGATATCAAACAGCAGGTTATAATCACTAGGTTTAGTGCCCACAACATGACTAATATCTAACAATATAATAATATATTACTAATAAATACTAGAATGAATGCTATTACTCGAATCTCACCAAAAACAGACAATACGACTGAAAATGGCCGATACCGCCGATACTTTACAAACTTTGACAAACGGAAATAAGAGAACTATTTTGCTTGTGAAGTGGTGAAAAGTTAGTTGCCATTCATCTACTCGAATATTTAAAAATAAAAAAGAAGTAGATTCTTAGGGTCCTGTGCTAGATTGAACAACACGCTGGCACAGAAATATAAATCACGCTGAAAAATTTTTGTTAGTCAACATAGCATTGATGTTTACATGTTGATTATAGGCTTCAAGTCTTCAAATTAAAATAAACTTTTCCCTCCTGTACCCCTTTACGACATTTATTGAATAAAATTTATGGTTTTTTAATCTATGTTGCCTCGTAGCCATTTTTGTTTTCGATTCGTTCGACAACTTTTACGAAAATGTTCCCTTTTGCGAAACTGTCCAATTTACTAAAAGCAACGTTGCGATATTTTTGCTTTTGTGCAAAAAAGCGATAACATCCAGGAAGTCGCGAAACGACAATCTGATGCAATTTGTCGTTGAAATGAAAATTCCACTTTATTTACCAATTTCGTATTTCCTGCGAACATAATAATAATATAATTCGTGCTTCGGATCGAGTCAGATCACCGCATCATATAAAGTACAGCGAGTTCTGATGTTCAACTTTCCAAAATATCGATTCAGTTTGAGAATGAAACCCGACGAACTATACCAAATCAAGTTCAAGCAAAGTTTTTTTTTGTATCTCACCCTCCATCTTGTTTTAAATTTGTCACTAACACCTTCATACAATTTGAACTTCACAGAACTCTTATGAAATGCTATATTTTGTTAAGCTTGAGCCACTGATGAACGGCGTCTGAGAGCCTGATATCTGATGAATTCTCAACTGTTATTTCTTTTTTATAGTGAATCAGCAACAACCGTTTCATCATAAATACCTTTGTTTGTGAAAGTATTTTCTCGTTGCCTGAAGCTATTACTCTGCGCTGATACATTACTTGCGTAAAGCAAAGCGACATGAACACATACAACCTGTTGTATAATATTAATCTTATATAATTGTCGCCATAAACTGCAGAGTAGTATATTTGGAGCATGCGGTTAACTGTGTGATATTATTATTTCGATTAAAATTAATTTTTTTGTCATAAACGTCATTTCGTTTAAATCAAACTTATCCGGAAGACAGTCTAATGACAAATTATTTTTGAATCTCGATCATGATTCACTGAAAAACCTCAGATGTACTGCTTATACTGATTTATTCTGATGTAGGATAAAAACACAATTTTCAACCGAATTGTTTTGCTTGCTTCTCTTATGACGTTATAACATGGTCAACAGAAATTGCCTCTCCTTATTTAAAGTTCTAAACATGCCACTGTTAGTAATGTAAATACAAAATCAAGAAAATTTTACCATCTCTTTACATTTGAAACAGTTCAATGAACCCAGTCCAAAACACGTCATATATTCATATTTTCAAAAAAATTAATATATTCAGAAATATGCTTATCAAGCATGGGTCAACGAAGCTTAAGTATAGATCTGCGGCACATGCTTGACAAAATAGGGCGCGATGGTCTAGTGGTTAGCATGTTGGTATTGCAGGTTTAAGATCTTGGATTCGATTCCCGCTAAGCCCGACTCGTTAGAAAATCCACATCACTCAACCCAGTAAATAATAACACTGTCATAACTCTCCAACCAAACTAACTCTGTCCGCCAATCAGCGGTAGCTTGATCAGGGTGGTGGACTCATTCTAATGACCACTGGATGAAAAATATACTCAATATTGGTAAGTGATCTACGTATTGACTAGGACACGGGAAAGAAACATAATGTGTTCAATCACTATATTCTAATCCGAATCTATCGAAAGCGCGAAGGCGCGCTAAAAGAATTGCTCCGAGAAAATTTCGATAAAAAATCCACCAAATAAAATAAATTTTGAACTCGTGGAATCGAGCGGTGAAATTATTGACTGATCAATATGATGGTTGGTGTTCTCAGGGTAACGGAAAGTTCTTGTTAAAATCTGTTTAAAAAAAATGACCAAAGAAAAGACGAAGAATGTTGGTCTCGACTAACGACGTATTAATTTCGAACCATGGATTTATACATCGAACAAAAACTTTCGGTTTTGATGAAAAAGAGGCAAGCGCGGGATGCGGGTTTGAAACTGGCGACATCTTGAGTTTGAGGAACGAATTTGTTCACTGAGCCATCTGATCGATCGGTAAATTCTTGTTTTGCAAGACTTCAGATGGGTGCGAGATTCGAACTCAAATTCAAGTGATGAAATTACTCGCTGCTTGTTTGGTTATTTAAGACATGCAGTAAATACGTCAAGGTGACTGTAAAGCATGTAAAGCATTTACTGAGCCATCCGATTGACTGCTAAGTTCAGGATTTCGCAAAGAAGCTAGTTACCTTACCTTGTCGAGAATCAGATTTGTTAAAATCGATCAAAAAAGCTCGGTAGACGCAAGTTTCAAAATCACGATGTCGTGACTATAGGGAATGAACTTATCCACTGACATGTTGATTGATCGATAGTTTCAGGATTTTGCAAGATAGCCGGCTATCTCGTTGAAATCGGGTTTGGATGAAAAATTTACAAAAGAATGCGCAAGGGGTGCAAGTTTCAAACTAGCGACCCCTTGAATTTGAGTGGGCGAGGTCCGAAGTCGCGACTCCTTGAGTTTGAGCAATGAAATTAACCACTGATCCATTTGACTGATTGCTGGAATCCATGATTTTGCAAGGTGGTTTTCTTGATAAAAAAAAAGCGTTTAGATCGAAAAAATTAGCAATGAAAGCTAGATGAATGACAATTTCGAACTCAAAACATCTTGCATTTTTTGAATTATTCGTTTGTGTCGGAAATAATGGATTGAACATATTTTGTTGAATGCCTGCAATTTAACTTCACCCATTCACTTTGTCATCACGCCTGAACGAGTGTTAAAATGCAGAAATTTTTATAACTGTAATAGCCGACATATTCTGGTTTTGAATCCAATTCTTCGGGTGACCAAAACGCAGCAGCTTTCATAACTATAGTACATACACTGGTTTTGAATCTTTTTCTTCGGGTGACCAAAACGTAATAACTTTTATAACTATAATACATACAGTGATTTATCATATTTTGCTTCAGGTGACCAAATCGTTGCTACTTCCATAACTATAGTACATATGTTACGAAACTTTTTCTTCGGGTGACCAAAAGACAGCAACATTCGTAATTATAGTACATACACAGGCTCTTCATTTTTATTCTTCGGGTGGCCAAAACGTAATATTTTTATAACTATGGTATACACACTGGTTTCGATCTTCCTTTTTCGAGTGGCCAAAACAAAGAAAAATTTGAGCAGTATACTGTGTTACATTGGTTTTTAATCTTTTTTCTTCGGGTGACCATTTTCTCATCTTGTCACAAATGATTAAAAGACCCATTATGATCTTATTTCTTGTAAACGGGATATTTATCGCTACTGATGAATACTCGAGTGACTGCTGATACCTGACTACAATGTAATGCATATGTTGTAAAATCGACGTTTATTACATTTTATTTGAAGTGTTAAAATATAAACTGCAACGAACATGATATCTATTTCTACAATATATGCAATTCGTAACCAAACAATTGTACATATGTCAGTTTGTGTGTTTATTAATTGTCAGCTTTGAAAGAAGGAAAATAGTATACATTTAAAATAATTTGCCCATCTTTTAAAGAGATTAACGGATTCTTGAACTTATCACATCCCGACTAGATTGTGAAACCCTTCCCTCTTCTACCAGCAACGTATATATGCGCTACTATATCCATTCGATTTGTATAAAAAATAAATATTCGCATATATTTCCCAGTTCGGCAAAATTTTCACCAGATAGGAATTTGTTAATATCGTTTTGAGTTCACGAATTATCTTACCCTCCCTTAACGGAATTCCTTAGTGCAGTTCGGACTGATTTGACCACCGCTAGGAATGAAGGATAAGTAAGCGATTACTCTTGTGTCTTTTATTCTATATCAGATGAATTTTCATTTCACTCGATGTCAGGTAGTTACCCCAGCGAAAATTAGTATCATATTTTCCATTCAAGTTGGATTGATAGCAATACTTATACCACCAGGCACCGTAGTACGATTGAGCACAATTCCTACTGTCTTCATCATTGTCAACATCATAAGTAGTGAAATATTGACCATTGTGATAATCCATCCTGTCATTAGCATCGCCAGAATAACCAGATATTGTCAACTGAAATTTTTCTTTTTCACTTCCAACTTTGAATGTGCTGAGAATAAATGGTAGTTGGTGAGTTGGACAATTATGTGTATTATAGTCCACTAATAAGAGGTTTTTGTGAAGTATGGGCACGGATGGACCATGCCTAGTTAGCTCGATCAATCAGTGGCTCATACTTATTAAAAACAAATCTCTAAGGAGATTTAATGAATGCCAACATATTTCCATGAACACGAATAAAGAATCAGTTCAGTTTACCGAGCGCTATGAGTATGTTATGACCAGTGAGTACATTTAGCGCGGTCAGGTTAGTGTTTGGGATGAGCAAAAACAATTACAATGAGACATAAAGGCCTTCCTTGTCCGGTAAGTAGGGTTGGCAAAACCGAATCATTTGAAATTCAAATCTGATTCGGATACTTCTCTCGAATGGGATCGAATCATTAATCGCATGTAAAAATCGCATATATATCACATTCAGAGTATTATAACGTTTTCCCATTTTTTATAGTTTGTAACGTACATTTTCAATTGACATTTCATGTCTAAGAGAAACAATTTTCATGTTTTAACGGCCAAATATAATCGATTTTTTTCAAATTTGCATATTATCGTTAGAAATGAAAATTCCAGTTCATTTTGCCCGTTTTTGTTCCTATGAACGATTCACAATTGATTCGAATAAAATGTGCTACGAATCGATCAGATTCACCGAATCAAATTGCCCGGCCCTTCTGGTAAGTGCTTCCAAATTGTCTCGACTTTTTTCTTGTGTATGGTAAGAATGGAATAAAATATGAAGAAGCAAATGTTCCCAACCTGCCCGGGGAAGTTACCACTCACTGCACTTCATTAATGGGCATTATATTAAGAGTGTAGTTGCTGGTACAACATTTCGAACCTGTTCTCTACCATTGTTGTTGGTTGACTTCTTTTGGGTACGTACGTATTGCAGGCTTGCTCAAAGCCAATTTATTCAATCAAAAAACTGTATACTTTTTCAGCGAAAAAAGAAAAAAAAGGCCTTTCAAAAAGCTCATATGTTTTTAGTTTCCGGAATATTTTACGACCAATGCAATTACTAATGTTTCGGTAATTTTGTATCGTGACTTTTGTGAAATAATTGACTGCTCATCTGATCAGTAAAAAGATATGATAAATGTTAAATAATTTTCTAAAACCTGTATGCAGCATATCTCCTTATGCCGCTCTTGAATCCCAATTCTATTCTGAGTTTATAATCTCTTGTCGTTGTCAATTGATGAATTGTTCGGAGACCTTGAAAAAATATAATATTGTTACTTGACAAAGCGGGGAAATTTGATTCATTTCTGCGAGATTCAACGCAGAAAAAAATTATTTCAAAAATTGATCCAATATAGTAGAGTTATATAATGAGTAGTATCTACCCTGGGCGATAGTACTTTGCTCTGGTATTCCTTTCTCTGTTTCGCAACTTAATGAGAACAGGAGTTTTTAACTTTTATTTTTTATTGTTTATTAATAATCCTAACTGCTTCATTACTTCTGATTTAACATATATTTTGACAAAACTGACTCAAACCAAACTCACCCAGCCAAAATTCCCCGTCTTTGTTTCCAAATCCTCTGGCGTAAGATTCCCAATTTTTATCATAAAATCTAACTTCACCATTTTGTCTTTTCTGAATTGTCTGAAACACAACATAATCGATTTGTTATGAGAAAATAATGTTGAATGTTCCATGGAGAATTGAGTCACAACATCCCTGACACTTTGTAACCTCACACTGTGTCATAAATGTATCTATTAGTTTGAGTAACAGATGTATCGCGCCGCTGATGACTCATGCGTCATTCTCGACAAAAGAAAAATTTAGTACAGAAAAAATAAAAGACTATAATACGTGAGGAAATGACATACTATCCATCCATCATTATCCACTGAAAATAATTGACAATTCACAGCAACAGACTGAAGATTTCCCTCGTTTATCCACGGAGTAATTGTTTCATTGATCCCATTCTGGACACAAGTTGAAGGGACCGGTTGGGAGACATCGTCTGGAATATTTTGAAAAAAGCAACTTGTATTATATGTTATTATTTCTGGGAGGTTGTTGCACAGTGTTGGCATTCACAGAAATTGTTAACTAGTTTCGGGTAGTTCGCGCAATAAAAGAGTACAAAATAAATAAAACAAGAGAAAATTATGACGCTATAACGCTCCGCAAGGATGCAAAATATTGACATAATTGCTTTTATTGCCACATGCAATGGATCAACCTGTCCAACGCCCTGTACCGACAGCCGCTTATAGACCGGCAGGGTTAGAATTGCTGAAAGTATGTGATCTTTTCTGTTCGGATTTGCTTACCCATAGTATTACACCCTGGGTTGATTGGTGGGCATTGACTAACGAGTCGGACTCGCCGGGACTTGAACCCGAGGTCTTCAACTTGCGATGCCAACGTGTTTCATCACTAGGCCACAGTGCCCACATATGAATAAAAACTGATGCGTTCGAGTTTGGGAAATTTAAAAAAAAATTCCTAAAGAATTCAATGAGTGATAAATTAAAACTCGCCGAGACCTCGCAGAAAAATTTGGTAAAAAATGGCGGAGAGAAACATTATGCAAAAAAAGAAAGAACTGCATTAAAAGCAGAAACATTCTATGTAGAACTTGAGCAAAGACTAGAGTTTAGAGAGTAGTATTTGCCCTGGGCGATGATATCCAGTCCTTCTTATACCAAAGTTATTTTATCAATCTCGGTCAGAAAAATATGCCAGAAAAAGTTTAGTTAAGCATGAGCCATTGATGGATCGCGCCGCCAAGACTCGTTCCATCTATGGTTCATACTTGACAAGATATATTTGCGGATTTAGAAGCGATTGGCTGATTGATATTTGAAAGAAGATTTCTCATTTCATTGCAGCGGAATGTATGAATCTTTCACTGTATCATTGATGTAAATAAATACAAATACGCACTTTCAGGTTCAATGGTTTTTTTAAATTGTCATATTTTTTATCTCTTCTCTCATTTGTTGGTTTTCCGATGTCAGATATGCCATTTGTTGCTTGATTTCACGATTCTATGTTGCCAGATCCGCCATTTGTTGCTTAATTTCACGATTCACGGATGCCAGATCTTGCATGTTTCTTCTCAATTCTGCTACAACTATTTTATCAGCTACATCACACTGGCATGGATCTCCCTTCTCTCCTTTTATCCCTGGTATTCCGGCTTTTCCGCGTTTTCCTGGTCTTCCTTGAGATGAAGGAACATTTGGAAGAGGATTTTGTCCTACTGGTTGGCAAAGAGTTGTCGTTGTTGTGCAAGTATACGGAGGAGACAAGCTGTTCTGAGCTTGAATGGAACTTATGAATACAAGGAACGTTAGAAAATATAAACTAATCATGTTTATATGCATTTACCTCGGAATCTAAATATACGAAATAAGTGTTCATCGATCAACAAAACAAATTTTCTTCTTTCAAAGTTAGAAAATCCCTCTAAGCAAGATCAGAAACACCCAAAATTCAACTAACCCTCACGAAACTGGTAACGAGCTGCATCAAAATATAACACTAGTAAATGCACCTTAAGCGAGAAACTCTCCATACGGAACTATGTACAATAGTTGAGAGCATTAAGAGCAAACGCTTCCAAAATTCATATTTTCCAAGTATTGTCAGAATATATTAGAATATTAGTCAGAATAGCAACCTACGCGAACGTGTAGTGCGACCTTCAATCGGTGATCTTTTATGGCTTCGCAAATCTTCTTAGGTTACTATTGCTTTGAAAATTATACAATTATGTGAGCCTTCCTCCAAGTCACAAATCTTAACTCCAAATCGTTTTTTTTTTCAAGTATGAGTCCCTGATGGATCGTGCTGCCAAGGTGCAGTGCATCGATGACTCGTGATCGACAAAATAAAAGTTGTTCGCTACAAGCGATATAACCAACCACAGACCTCATGCGTTATTTACAAGGTCATGCGTACGTGCGAACTCAACATTTGCTTCTCCTTTGAAAATTCTGTCGCTTTGTTACACTTGTTGACTAAGTGCGGATACAACCCACTACTTACTTCCTGCGTTGTTCAAAAAGTGATTTGTTCGGGTTTCATGATTACTTAGATAAATTGAATCAACAAAGCAGGTACCAACAAACATGGCGACGAAACAATGGCTTTATCTATTATATAAAATATCGTACGATATCGTGTATTCATCAAGGTCATGTAATTATTATATATTGACCAACCCAAAATACCATAAGAATATGTAATTAAACACTGGAAGCGAGCTAAATTTTTAAAATTACTGCTAGTTTTACAAATTAAACCTGAATAGGCAGCAAAAATTGGCGTTTTTTATTTTTTTACCTTTCTATACCCCTCATTTTTTCAAATAAATTCTGGTGGTACGTGCTCAAGAGTCTCACCCGGGATCGAATAGGGATCTGTAAGATACTGATTGACCTATGTCCTACAATAACATTCCCAATATCACACATTAATCAACTGTGGGAATAAATTCAAATAATGCTGAAGCTAATTCCTCAATAAAAACCGGCAAAAAGTCCAAACTACTCAACTCTCAACAAAAGTTGCAGGCGCCATGTTATCCTGTCGCCCTTTGCCGCCAAAGTTGTGCGTGGTGGTTGACGTAACCCCTGGCAACAACTTGAAAATGCTGCAAAAATAAACCTCGCTTGGTAGACATACTGTGGCTAAAGGAGTTTTATTACACAAACATGAATGTCAGAAATGAATAAATTTTCACAGAATCAGTTGTGCAAATGTGTGTGGAAAATACAGTGTAAAACACTGTAATAACCACAGCGAAGTAATTTTGTTAGAGATAGAATGATCCGATGCTTCGCTCGTCACCATATATAGCAAACAAGACTCCATGTAACCACAAATATTTTTTTTTGTGTATGACAGAGTGAAAGAGCCCCCTATTGCACAGGGCAAAATTATTTTATCCTTTGTGATTTCATTTTCCACGCAGGACGAAAATATACCTTTTTAAATTCTTTGGGTATTCTGGGTCTGATATACACTATAACAAAAGTGCATCAAATTTATTGCTAATTTACTGTAATTGTTATAGATTCCCGATATTTCAAATTAAAATTACGAAATTTTTGCTCCAATAAATTACCAACCGCGGTAAAATTTCATCGTCACAAAGAAAACCCAGGAACTGTCGTACACAGTTAATCGGCAATTTTTTACGACTTCGCAAATTTTCTTAAGTCACTGTTACTTTGGAAATTATGCAATTATGTGAGCCTTCCTCCAAGTCAGAAATCTTTACTCCAAATCGTACGAGTCCCTGCTGGATCGTGCTGACAAGGCGAGATGCATCGATGACTCGTGATCGACAAAATGAAAGTTGTTCGCTACAAGCGATAAAACCAACCACAGACCTCCTGAGTTATTTACAAGACCATGTGTACGTGCGAACTCAACATTTGCTTCTCCTTTGAAAATTTCGTCGCTTTGTTACACTTGTTGACTACGTGCGAATACAACCCACTACAGACTTCCTGCGTTGTTCAGAAAGTGATTTGTTCGGGTTTCATGATTACTTAGATAAATTGAATCAACAAAGCAGGTACCAACAAACATCGCGACGAAACAATGGCTTTATCTATTATATTAAATATCGTACGATATAGTATATTCATCAAGGTCATGTAATCATTGTATACTGCCCAACCCACAATACGATAACAATGATTGGAAAAATTAACGCAAACCCGACTTTCTTAATTTTACTCCGTATCCTCATTAATCCCTGGGATGGGACCTATGACCTATTGGCTACGATAATGTTCCCAATATCACACAATAATTGACTGTGGGAATAAATTCACATAATGTTTCAGGTAATTCCCTTTTTTGTCAGAATGAATAAATAAAATTAGTCTATAAGCGGCGCATGAACATTTTTATGAAAAGGGAATGAAAAAGCCCAGTTTAAGGGTGATATGTCACGAGATAACGAGAACTAGCATGAAAACTCGAGCTAAATTTTTGAAATTACTGCTAGTTTTCCAAATTAAACCTAAATAGGCAGCAAAAATTGGCTTTTTTTTTATTTTATTACCTTTTTATACCCCTCATTTTTTCAAATGAATTCTGGCGGTACGTGCTCTAGAGCCTCTTTCTGGATCAAATTGTGATCTGTAAGGTACTGATTGACCTATGTCCTACAATAACATTCCCAATATCACACACTAATTAAATGAAGGAATAAATTCAAATAATGTTGAAGCTGATTCCTCGTTAAAAACCGGCAAAAATCCAAACTACTCAACTCTCAACAAAAGTTCCAGGTGCCATGTTATCCTGTCGCCCTTTGCCGCCAAAGTTGTGCGTGGTATGTAACCCCTGGCAACAACTTGAAAATGCTGCGAAAATGAACCTCGTTTGGTAGATATACTGTGGCTAATGGAGTTTGTTACACAATTATAAATGTTAGAAATAAATAGATTTTCACAGAATCAGTTGTGCAAATGAGTGTAAAAAATACAGTGTAAAACACATCGAAAATATTTAACTTTGGAAGATCAGTCAGCACTGTCGGTCTTCACCCCTCGGAATATGTACAAAATTTACATTAAATAATCAGAAAACTTCGATTTTATACAATAGAATAGACAATCAAATATGCCCTTTTTTTGAAAATCGATCTAATCAAGACTGAAATCAATGCCTAGACAAGACCAACTAATGATAAATAATATGACGGAGAGATACCAGAAAAGCTAGTACCGGTGACTACAGAGAGATACCGGAAAAGTTAGTACAGGTAACTGCACACTGGGTGCAAAACAAATAGAACCGAACCACTATGGTAAAGCGCAGCGAGTGGCCGTTTCTACCACTTCCAAGAATTAATTGTTAACTGGAATCATGAACCTTTCAGTTTGCCCAAAGTGTCAAATGATCAAAACTTTACTCACTGTTAAATTTTGCAACAACTAATTAAGTTAAAGTACCTCTGTTCCATACTTGGTACTGGCAACTGCCCGAGAGGTTATATATGGTTGGATCTGGGCGATTCAAAACGTGATTCAGAAAGTATTTGGACTAATCTCTATGTTACTATCATTAATCTCTACTATTAATTTGCTGATGGATAATATAATCAGTATATCAGTTTTATGCAAGAGGCTTTTTTCCAAGAATCTTTAAACTTTGGAATTCCTTGCCTTCTTGTTGCTCTCCTGATCGTGTTAATCTACAAGGCTGTAAAACTTGCGTAAAAAACATCTACCATGGGTGGGGGTTCCTTATTTTCCATTCCCGCATTTCATGTAGCTCTTTGCACTTTAGTGGCTTCAGGAGAATTTTCAAGTTTGATTAGTCTCCTGTGGTTGACCAGAGCGATTTCAATAAAAAAAATAATACTAGAACTATGTAGTTCATCCATAATCCCATTTTCTCACAGGATAAAATCAATATTTTTATATGAAATAGTTCAAAACAGTAGATATTTAACACAATGTAAATGTATCAAAACAAATTATCAGTCTACAATGATTATTCATCTCAGGATTGTGTCCAATCAGTATGTAAGCCCATCTTTATGCTCTTTTTGATCTATTCAATGACATATGTATCAGTGGATAGATCAAAAAGAGCGTGAAAATGGGTTATTCATCTCAGGTTTGAGTCTAATCAGAATGAAAGCCCATCTTTATGCTCTTTTTGATCTATCCAATTGCATATGTATCAGTGGATAGATCAAAAAGAGCGTGAAAATGGCCGCTGTTACAGGGTACTCTACTCTAACAAGTGGCAATAAAAAAAAACAACCTAAAATAAAGTTTAAAAATGTAACGAAGAATGAGTTTTTAAGAAAGATTCAACGAGAGTAACACGTGTTAGCTCACCTCAATAATGTAATGAAGATAAAAATAATGTACCAATCTAAATCACAATATTTTATACAGTGGCGTATCTGGAAACTTGTAAAGAGAGAAATCAGTGATCAATTCATGCCAAAATAGTCATTGCATATTATGATAAAACGACCCCAAAATTGCACCGAAGGCATGAAAAATTTAAAAAAAAAAAGAAATATCAGAACCAAAATTGGGAAAAAAAAATTAGTGGAAAATTTTGGGTTTTTCTACGTTTTTTTTAAAGCACTTAAAAAGCCATACTGCATCTTTCTCAGTTCTTTTAATATGCTATTGATTTACTCATAAGCTATTTGAAACATTGAATATCTAATTATACTTTTACACAGATATTACATTATTGGAGAACATTATGGACACCTATTTGATAAGTTTTATCTTTTAAGTCTTTGCTTATAGAGATATTTGTTTTACTTGTCTTCAAATAAAATTGAGAAGTTTAACAAATGTTTTTTCCATTTGGAACTCGCTCTAAGCAAACCCAGAAGAAGTGCTTAAAAATTACCAACTACTCAAATTGCAAAGAGCTTCTTCAGTACGCAGCGCCACTTTTAAACAAAACATATCCCAAGAAAGACTGAATCGCTATACCAAAATGTATTGAGCGGTTGACGATAAAACAGGGTGACGATAAAACCATATAACATTTTCAAAGTCCGCACCGACAAAGCAGAGAATAAATTCAAACACAAATTGGAAGTTGATTTCTTGGCACAAATGGACAAACTCCAACAATTAAAAAAAATGCATTTCCCGATCCTTTTTACTTTAAAGAGTTTGCTTGTAAAATATCCATGCTTGTCTTGTTTAATTATTGCATTACATCATCTGAATTTCATTCCTCCTCGAACTTTTTGAATCTTTTCGTCTTGTTTTTTGATCATTCTTTCGGTCACTGGATTTAAAAATATATAGAAATATTTGGATCGATAATTGAAAGCATAGAACCCATGCAATCGAATCTTCCTTTGTTTTGGGCCATGATGGCGAGCTGAAATCGACGATGGCTGTTGAATGTGACGCCTAACAAATTACACGGCCTCTAGCCCCAGCAAAGTATGGTCAAGATCGATGATAGAAAAAGGCTTTAATTGAGCAATACATGCGAGGTACCCCTTTGGGAAACGCTGTAACCCACACCTGCTCAATGCTCAATAACCTTAACGACTCCTCATTGGGTTCATACTGGATGGAATGAAAGATGGGGGAAAATTCTCGTAACCAGATATAATTGTGAACATTGTTAACTGCGTACTGTGAAATAAACTTCTTTTCATTTCAGAGCAAGGTTGTAAGCAGGATGGCAGAACTTTATTTTTCTTCGGGTGTCTGAAATGTTCCCGTAATATTTTTCGAATTAAAAACAAAAGAGCTTAAAAAAATCAACACTGCTATTTCATTAGTGTTGATGATTTTGATCATTTTCTACAGTTCGGCTGTTATCACAATCTCGAGAAGAGACATTTCATTCTTCTGGTGTCTGAGTAGCAGAGTAGCCGGCATTCCTGCCAGTCTGGTAAAAGACCTCTCGTTTATTTCTTCTGCTACTTTGATACATGGGAGATACATAAGTACAGTGACAGAGATCAGAGGAAATACTTTTTAATGAAATTCACTCTAAGAAAGGGCAGTAACCTGAAAGGAGGTATCTAGCTCTCATTTCCATGACAAAAAGATACTATAAAATATGGTGCTAGATACTTAAGGTGTGGTAGATGGTTTTACCATCGCCCGGACAGTTACCACTCAATGCACTTTACCATGGCGTTTCAGTTCTGTTTGCGATGCTTTTTGTTTAGTACAGTTGCTCGTACTACTGTAGTAGCTCTTTGCTATTAGGTGGCCGTTAGCTGCTTTCTTTCAGACACTGCTTCAGGCCTTGATCAAAGTGAAGTTCAATGAAAAAAAAAAAAAATGAGGGCGGTTAATTTAATATTATTGGGTTTCTTTCAGTTACTGCTTCCTGGGTTGCCTAAAAAAAGTATAAAATCTTACTTTTGTTTTGTTGTTTTAACTTTCCTCCCATTTTGCTCAATCCTTCCAGTCGATCTTGTAATTGCCGACATAAATCTTCTGCCGTGTTGGTTATAGCATTTTTTAAAGCTGCTGTGTTGGCCGCTGGTAGAAGAAAGATGAAAGAAAAACATTTTAAATTGAAATTCGCTATGTTATATTTATTTAATTTTTCTTTTCTTTCTTCAGGTGTCCGAAATGTTCGTCCATTTTTTCGGTTGACGAAAAAGCTTCAAAATGATCAACACTGCTATTTCATAGCAGTATTGATAATTTTGAACTTTTTTACTCATTGGTCGCTACCAGATACTACGAAGAAGGCGTTTTACACTTCTAGGATATATATCATAAAATATCATACTATTGACCAATTTTCTTCAGAACCTGTTTTCTTCCAGTGTCAGAGTATCTGACATTCTGCCAATATGATTGGTATAGGATATCATTTTCATCCTGCGGAAGAAGAAAGCCGAATGCAGCTAAATCATATGACGAACCACGACCTCTCGTGGGATACCAATTCCGAATCGAGGTGAAGTTATCATCATCTTTCTCATTTTCCTGTGCAATGCATAGACCTGGTTGGCGGAGGAAGTCGTAAGTGGCTCTTACGTGTACCACCGTTGGCCGGCGAGGTGTACAACAGACATCTTGCATATGATCATCATCCCTCACAGTATACAAACATATGTCATGAAAATCAGAGATGTAAAGCTCGAAGTGTATTCCCAACTTTGAGCTTTATTGCGGACAGTTTCAAAAGTTGTAAGTTACAGTTCAAGGATCAAAAATATATTTTATATTGAATCCGACTGAATCATAAACCGAATTGTCTGCTTAAAGCATAATTACTATTATTTCTGTAGAGCCTAATGTACATACACAGGCCTGATGTGTAGAAATCATAAATAGATATGCCTTATTAGTCAGTGTTTGGAAAAGGATTTCATTTTTATCCTGCGGGAGAGGAAAGCCGAGGATACGGCTTGATCATATGGCGAACCATGACCTTTCGATGCAGATACCAGTTTCAAATCTAGGGTGAATTATTTTGGGTCATCATATTTCTCATTTGTTCATTTCTTTGACTTGGTTGCCGGAGAACCAACATCTACGCGCACCACCGTGTACCGACGTCCAGCAGAACTCCTGCACTTAATCACCGTCCCTCACAAGATTTGAACCTGCGCCTTGATGTAGTGTAGCTCGATGCATATTCCCAAGGCTTTGTCAATTGAGCCAACCGGGCATTCTTAGTTTACTTAACTAGAAATGTTGTATAACAACAGCTTTACCTGGGATATCACTGGAATTATCACTTGTTGAATTGGAGTCCGTGTTGTCATGGAGAACCCTGGAAAAAAAGTAAAAAGAAAAGTGATGTCCGAACAAGGCAGATCTAAGTTTGCTCTGAGTATCCAAATCTGATATTTTCTGGAATTTGTCAATACTGTTTTCTCATCTTCTTTGAACAACGCTCACTATGAAAACTTTTTTTTCTGGTGAGAGCCAAACAGGAAAAGATCATATCTTTCGGCAAATTTAACCCTGTCCCTCTATAAGTGGCTGCTGTTACAGGGCCATGGGCAGGGCGATTTACTCTCAGAAATGACACATCTTGGACACCCGAGAAAACATTCTATCACCTTGATATCAATAATTCTTACTTTTTCGCTGGTGATTTCTTCATAGGAGACTTTTTTATTGGAGAAAACAACTTCCGTTTTGGCCTTGGGTCAAGTTCACCAAGTAGCTCACTAACTGGTGAAGGGGGTCGCTCCACAGCGCCCTCTCTGGCTCGTTCATGATCTTTTCTTAGTGTAGAAGTGGTGATAGAGTCTGAAAGAAAAATCTTAATGAAACTAACTGAGAAAGGAAACCTATTGAGTGTGGAAATACGCATAAAAATTCGCTGCAAGAGACAAATCACACTTGAAATATTCCCTGAAACCACAAAAGAGCAAAGAGCTACATGAAATGCAGGAATAGGAACTAAAGATTCCTCATGTTTGACTCTCGCTTGCTTCATAATTTTAAAACTCAAGGAAAGTTTGAAAATTCAAGATTCACTTTTTATTTTTTTCAAATCAGTTAACTTAGTGATAAATAGACAGAAATGAGAAATGAAAAAAAGGGAATTGAATTGGAGACTAAATCAAATTGAGATTTTTACTACAAAAGTGAACAAAATATCAATACTAAAGTCTGGCAAAAACTGGTGATTGAAAAAGACAGTGATAAAATACCTCTGAACACTAAGCAAAGTGAAAACTGCCAAAAGTGCCTGCTCTGAATCCGACTGGCAGATTTTCTGTTACCCAAACACCAGAAGAAAATAAATCCCCTCAGTAGAAAAGTCAATTTCCAGAAAAAAAAAAATTCAGGAAATAAGCGGCATTTGATGATATATCTCTTACCAGGAAAAAATTTTTTTAGAGCGCCATCATCAGATAATACGGACCAGGGGCCAGGATCTTGTTTTTGTTCAGGTGTCTGAATTATCCAAGTCACTTATTTCAGATGAACAAGAACACTTGAAACAATCAACACTGCTATTTCATAGCACTATTGGTGATTTTAAACTATTTTGCACAGTTTGATTTCTAGCAGACACTCAAAAAGAGTTTTTTCCTTCCTTCTAATATGAAACTTCCCATTAGAAAATTTCCTTCTGATGGAGCCCATTTTCTTCATGTGTCTGAGTAGCAGAGTAGCCACAAATATTAAGGTAGATAAGTAAAGCAATCAATAAAATACAAAAAAAAACAACACATGGTAGAAGAAAGTATTGAGACGTAAACAAATTTGAGCGCGATGGCTTATGGGTTAAACATGTTGGCATCGCAGATTAAAGATCTCAGGTTCGAGTACCGACAAGTCCGAACTTATTAATCCATGTCCACCACTCAACCCAAGGTGTTTTATCTTGAGTAGGCTAAGCCGAAAAGGTATAGGGCCTCTACACTAGGAAGTGGATACAACAAAAATCCATCAATACGAGAATGAAAAAAAGAAGAAAAAAAAATGTCAGAATTCCCAGAGTAACTGTTCAAATTAGAACGTGTATCCAGCAATCATCCAGCTCACCTTTCATGGTAGATCCCATGGTAGCTGATTGCATCAAAGACAACGATCCCATTGAACTCATTTCTGATGCCATTGTAACTACAGGAAGCTCAGAGCTAAAAACATAAAACGATTTTAAAGTTTCACGTAACAATGTAAATCAGGAACATGTCCAATCGAGAAAATTTTGTCAAAACATCTTTTATTAAATAAGAGTCACTAATGTATCGCGTCGATCAAACCTGTGTCTGCGCTAGACGTCGTAGTTCGCCACATGATTGAGCTGTATTCTCAGCTTCCTTCTCTCGCAGGATAAATGAAATCCAATCCTATCCTAATAGCTTTTTATTTTTATGATCTGGTTTAGTTCAGCAAAAATTTTGATAAAAATATTCGAGTTGGTTCTGCCTTATTGTTAAGGGTGATTAAAAAAAATACTCAGGGGGTGCCCGGCTAGCTCAATCGGTAAAAGCGTTGGGAATACGCTTCAAGCTATGCATCTCTGATTATCACAACGCAGGTTCGAATCCCATGGGGGATGATGAATATATGTGAGAAGTCTGCTGGACATCTCACTGGTGTAAAGTGGTTCACGTAAGCGCTGCTTACGGCTTCCTCCACCAACCAGGTTCATGCATGGGAAAAATGAGAAATACGATAACCTAAAAACCTTCACCCCGATTCGAAACTGGTATCTGCATGAGAAGCCGTGGTTCGCCATATGGTTAAGCTGTATTCTCTGCTTTTCTCTCCTGCAGAATAAAAATGATATACTATCCTATCCTTTTTTGTTATCACAAAATTTCCATACTTCTCCGATTCAAAGTCTGCAATTGTATCTTCCAAATCTCTTGATTTTCTCATTTTTTTCTTCACAGGTGAACGCTTCTTTGTTGTCGTCACAGGTTTGTCTAATTTTGCAAGTTGATCTCTGACTTCTGAAAGCATCTAAGAATGGAAACATATATCTGACTTCCATAAAGGTATTACAAGTAATGTGATAACTCTACTCATTCTAAATTTTGAAAAATGTATTGGAATTTTTGCCCTGTAGGTACGGGCTTTGGAATAGTCTTAACATATTTCATGTGTGCCATGAGAGACGACTTAAAAGGAAGCATAGAAGTTGTAGATACGTAGTAGGTTTTACCATCACCCACCCGCTCACTGCACTTTGCCATAGTGGTTCATTTTCGTTTAAGATGTTTTCCGTTTAGAGTGCAGTTGTCGGTGCTAAATCCTATGGTATCTCAGTGGTACTGAGTCGGTGGCCGGTGGCTGGTTCCTTCTGGGCGCTGCTCCTGGCCTTGCTCAGAGTGAATTTCAATGAAAAAAAAAATAAGACAGTATTTTTAACCTGTGGGATGGGAAAGCCAAGAAGTTTATAATAACAATGCACTATAAATATACTCAAAATATTTTGATTTCCTGAGTTAGTATTGAAAAGGTCATATTGCCTTGGAACCCCTATATCCTAAAGTAGTCTAACAACAGTCTAACATCTTCTTAGAGAATCTTAACACCATCAGGGTGTCCAGTTAGCTCAAGATTTACAATGGTTGAGAATATGCTCAGAGTTACGCATCTCTTATAATCCTGATTAAGGTTTGAATTTTGTGATGGATGAATATATGTGAGAGGTCTGCTGGCAAACAACAATCATGTCTATGAGTAAAAGGTCAAGTCAAAGTCTTTACACCAGATTCAGAACTTGTGTCTGCACGGGGGGTCGTGGTTTTCCATATCATTAGGGAGTATTCTCAGGTTTCTTCTCCCGCAGGATAAAAATGAAATCTTATCCTATTCTGAAATTCCACTGCTCTAAATCTCACACCAGCATGGAAGCCATGACAAGAAAATAGACTTCTCTTAGGAATGAAATTTTTAAACACAAAAACAGTATTTGACTGGTTATTTTAATGTTTTTCAATTAGTTGAAATTGATGAAATTGTTGCTCAAGTCACCTCTTGAAGTGAGAACTATAAAAACCTCAATAAATACCTTATACATATCATTTGTTACAGCTTCATTGTTTGGTTGATTCTCCGAGTTTTTATCGGAAGTTCCAGGGCCTGAAATATTAACAAGGAGAGTAAATATTAGATAGCTCTAGCCTTGCTTTCACTGATTTGCTGTTTTTTTCGTATTAACATTACACAGTGCAGGTAAGTATAAAATTATGATAACATTTCATTTTTATCCTCTGGAAGAGGAAAGCGACTTGACTATAGGGCGAACCACGATAACGAGTGCAGATAACAGTTCAAATTCAGAATGTAGGCTTTGACCTAACATTTTACTGATTTATCCTGTCCAGGAGGTTGGCGAGAAAGCCGTAACTAAAGCTTTTCAGTGATTCCAGCCAAAAACCTTTACCTCCGATATTGATTTATACACGAAAGGTCAAGGTTCGCCATATGATTAAGCCGTATTCTTGGCTTTCCTCTGTAACAGGATAAAAATGAAATTCTATTCTATGTGGAAAGAAGCTGAATCAGAAGCCACCCGTGGTTGTCAATGTTAACTTGTACAATTAAATTATCTATCACCTGTACAAGCGCATCAAAGTGAAATTTTCACTTATTTGTAATCCTGGGCCAGTATCTGTGAAATCCCAATAACATAATGAAGGTTTTCAAAAAAACTTGGAAGTTTATTTGAAAACCTCCATTATGTTATTGAGATTCCATAGATACTGGCCCAGAATTACAAATAAAATTTCAAGTTTTCAAATAAACGTGATTCGTTGATATCTTGCAATGAACTACCTATCCCTCCTCCTTGTTTCCTTACAATCCTGGATCCGTGTGTGAGAGAATTCACAAGGATACACGAATGAGATAATATCAAGCTAATATACAAAAATATCATGTTCTCATTCCACAGAAATATAAGTTTATTGTAAGCTTTCGTTAGAACATAGTCTAAATTCTAAAAAGATATTCTTGTCTGAAGAAGTTAGACTATGTTCTAACGAAAGCTTACAATAAACTTATATTTCTGTGGAATAAGAACATGATATTTTTGTATATTTTCAAATAAACTTGGAATTGGCCACAGTAATTGAGAGCACTGGTACTCGAATGAGGAAACTATGCATTTCCATAGTCTGGATTCGTAGGGAAAAACGCATCATATTCATTCGTAAAAAGACAAAATAGCCAAAATGAAACTTCCTCACCTTTAGAAGGAACTTTAGAAGCCGTCCCCACATGATTTGTGACATCATTCATTGCTGTTTGTGATGTCATATTCATGATAAGTCGAGCTAACATAGATTGCGCAATGTTAGTACCAGGTTGCGCAATGCTCGGTTGATATAACGTATTCATTGTAGATGGCTGATCAGGAGGCTGGATCTGAAATAGTGAATGAATAGCTAGGATTTGTAAAACAGTCGTTATATAACTCAAACATATGAAAAAAATGGTTGGTGGAAGAAAACAGAATTCTCAGTTAAAATTAATTGTAAGGGAAGTACGAAGCATTTGTTTCGTGCCAGAAAAACCAAAAATACATGTTACATACCGTATTTACTTGATTGTGAGTCGCCCCCCTTATTGTAAGCCACATGTGATAGTGTTAAAAATTTAATGTAAGTCGCCCTTGAATGTAAGCCGCATATACCGATACTGTGCCTGTGACTGATAAAGGGTTGATGACTGATAAAGCTGACCGATAAAGTTTAGACAGAGTATCGGCATAGCAAAGAAAAAATGTAAGTCGCCGTTGAAGTTAAGCAGCGAACATGATGAAAAGAAAATTTATGAGCCGCGGCTTACAATCGAGTAAATATGGTAAATCAAACCCATCATAATTCGTCGCAGGTCGCGAAAGAACAGTTCATATGTCGAAGCAAAGTATAAGTCTCAAAAGGGACAGTTTTGGAGAAAACTTATAGTCCGCGAAATACGGTATCTTGAAATTTTGAAGATTATGACATATAATAATATAAATAGAAAGTTACCTGGGTCCCTGGTCTTTTGTTCATCATTTGTAAATTATGCTGAATGTGCAATTGCGCAATATCTTTCTCTTGTTGCGCAATAGTAGCTTGTGCAGTGGAATTGCGCAATGCTGCTTTCTCGAGACCTTTTTCAAGTCTCTCTACTGCAAGTTTGTACCTTGAAATATGAAATAGATTTAAGTTTGATTTGAAATATTACATTAGGAATGCTATAGAAATTTGATTTAAAGTGATTTTGTTTTTGATCATTCTTAAATTAAACTATTTTGTAGTTAAATCATAATAAAAATTCTAGATTGTCCTACAATGAACCATGAGTCCTTATTTCATATGTACCTGTGACTTCGGATCTGTATGTGACTCTTGTCCCAAGAATGCTTGAATGAGATAAAATTAAAGTCAAGAACAAAAACCAACATAATATTCGTGGAAAGAAATCATGTTGTTTCAATTTTTTTCATTGAGATTCACTCTGAGCAAGGCCAGAAGCAGCGTCTAAAATGAGCCAACTAACGGCCACTCAATTGCGAACATCTACTAAAAGCTACACTCTAAACGGAAAACAACCCAAACAGAACTGAACCACCACGGTAAAGTGCAGTAAGTGGTATCTGCCCTGGGCAGTGGTAAAACCATCTACCACTTCTAAAAATTCTTGAATTTCACAATGTAAAATTTGATACTTTCATAGCTTTGCACAACAAATTGGGTAAAATATGGTAACTTTTTTTTGAAATGCTGCATTGGATATCGTTAAGCTAAACTATACAGGACGATGTAAGCACAAAGGATTATAACACCGCATAGTGAATCCCCAGATAGCCTAAACTAGGGGGATCTTCACAACAATTCTGTAATTTACTTTACAGCAAGTTCAAATTTGAAAGTTAACACGCTTATTGGTGTATACCGGGTGCCCGGTTAGCTCAATCGGCAAAGCGCTGGGAATACACATCGAGCTACGCATCTCTGATCGACATGACGCAGGTTCGAATCCTGTGAGGGATGATGATTATGTGCGAAGGTCTGCGAGACACCTCGCTGGTGCACGTAGCTCTGCTTACGGCTTCCTCCACCCACCAGGTCTCTATGCACAGGAAAAAAAAGAAATACATTAATCCCAAAACCTTCACCCTCGATTCGGAAATGGTATCTGCACGAGAGGTCGTGGTTCGCTATATGGTTAAGCTGTATTCTCGGCTTCCCTCTCCCGGAGGATAAAAATGATATTCTATCCTTCTGCTTTATTGAAATGATACAATGTGTTTTTTACAAAAATTATTCCCTTCCGGATAAACCTGTCAAAAATTTTCATGCACAAGAAGAACATGTGGGAGGGTTTGACTTAAACCTCCCCAACTCGACCAAAATTTTATCTTAATCCAAGCTTGATGATCTTCTTCGGGTGTCCAAAAAGGTGCATTCCATTTTCCTCGGATGGACAAAAAAGGCTTCAAAAATCATCAATAATGCTATTTCATAGTAGTATTGATGATTTTGAACCTTTCCATACAGTTTGACTGCCACAAGTCACTTGTAAAAAGGGCATTTAAATCTCGTAGCCACAGATATATCCTGAAGTATTTCTTGGCTCGGTGGCTCAGTCAGTTAAGCGCGATCGTATTGTCCAGAAGGCCCATGGTTCGATGCTTCGCAGTTTCACCACCGAGCATGCTCTTCAGCAGGGCACTTCACGGGTAGCTGTAACATAAAGCAGATACACAGTCACTAAAGAGGTCCGTGCCCAACGGTTGTTGGGTATAAGCCCCCCTGTAGGTTCCTGGACAGACCATAGCAAATAATTCGAAAAACCTGAAAAAAAATGAAGTAATATTTATTTGCCATATTTTCCTCTGATGGATCCATTTTTTTCGGTTGTCTTAGTAACAGAGTAACTGGCATTTTGCAAAGCGGTCCACCCCATCACACACATACCCTTTTTCAGTTTTCTTAGATTGCTTCAGATCGTCTTCCAATTTTTGTCGATTCTTATCCATTTCTTCAAATCTTTCTGTTGAAGTTTCTATTTCTGATTTCATGTTCTTGTTCTCTCTTTCCAAATGTGTTAGCCTGAAATACGCAAAGTTGATATTTTTTAACAGCCACTTCTAGGAGCAAATCACCTTGACTGAGGCCCTGTACCAGAAGCCACTTATAGGCGGACAGGGTTAGAGTTGTTGGGAAGATTCTTCTTACCGGTTCAGCTTAGTCTGCCTAGGTTATTACACCCTGGGTTGAGTGGTAGGCATGGACTACCGAGCCGGACTCGAACCTGAGATGGTGTCAGTTAGCTCAATTGGTAAAGCATTGGAAATACGTTTTGACGCATCTTGGATCCCTGTGAGGAATCATGGTTGTGTGCGAGAGGTACGCTGGAAATGTCTCTGGTGCACGGCGGTTCACATAAACACTGTTTATGGTTCGCCATATAATTAAGCTGTAAACTCGGCTTTCCTCTCCTACAAGATAAAATGAAATCCCATCGTGTCATATGCCAACATGATAACCACTAGACCACTGCGCCCAGCATTTCCATACATTGAACTTCAATTGATCTGTGGTCTTAAGCCAGAGAGTTTTTTTGTTTATTCAACATCTATTGTGGCCTGCGAGTGTGGGGTTTAGAATTGCCATTACACATTTCTTGTGTGTTGCTAGAGGAAACCACCCAATGTACTTTCATCTAGTGATTCAGTTTTGTTAGGAATGTTTTCTGCTTAGAGTGCAGTTGCTAGTACTACATTTCATAGTATCTCTTTGTCACTAATGGGCCGTCGGTTGGTTACTTTTAGTCATTGCTTTCGGTTATATTTGGAGCAAACTTCAAGTGGCTGCCGATGGGTAAGTATGTAGGTGAGTCATTGCAAAAAATAAAAAAAAATGCTATAACAGTCACTTCAGCAATAAAAGAGGATAGGATTCTATTATTTGGTTTAAGGAAACTTACTTATCAAAAGTTTTTGATAACTCTGATTGCAAACTATCAATCACAGATCTCTTATCAGTGACTTCTTTTTGCATGTTTTCAGCAATTTGAGCAGCTCTACCATCCACTGACTTGATTGTTTTGAGTGAAGCCTGAAAAGTGATACATTTAGATATCTGGTTTATGGCCCCGTTGACCCTTGGAATAGTTCTAACATATTTCCTGCGTGTCGTAAAAGGCAACTCAAAGGAAATGAAGAAGCAGCAGATAAATCATCATCAACCAGGGCAGATAACGTTCACTGAGCTTTACCATGGTGATTCTGTCCCGCTTCGAACGGGTAGAAAATATTTGTGAATATTAGACGAGCCGGACACAGTTAAAATTACTATTTGCAACGAGACTGACAGAATGTCAACTCATACACAAGAAGAAAATAGGTTTCTCAGGACTTACAACATAGATAGTATTTCATAATATATCTTTGGCTACATAAAATAGCAGTATTGATAGTTTTAATAATTTTTGGTCACCCAGAGCAAATGGTATAAATTAGGAATTTGCCACCCTGGTTCAAGCTTTCACATTGGGAACCATTAATCACGATTGCGTATTTTGGCAGCAAAAAGTAAAATACAAAATTATGCAATTAAGTCTCAATGGGAGATTCTAATTGATATACTGACTCACCTTTTTGTTAAGAAAATTTTCAATAAATTATTACACAAACTTTTTTTTGCTTCTGATAGCAATTCGAAGAAAAAAAAATTGCGTAAATATGCAATGCAGAATTGAATATCCTAAGTTCAATATAGTATCACTCGCTAGCTTGTGTTCCACGCAAAGACCCACTAACATGGAGGCATAGATAAGGGATAAATATGCGATGCAGAGTTTGAATATCCTAAGTTCAATATAATAATTCTTGCTAGTTTGTGTTCCAAGCAAACATCCAATAACACGAAGACATTGATAAAGAATTTAGTCAGCTCATTTCGCATTGACATAATAAATTGGTACAATTTTGGCTACTCAGACACCCGAAGAAAATGCCCGGCATTAAAAGAAAAAGAACTCAGTAAAAAGCAATATTTTAAATGCATGAACAATGAAGTGTTTTTCAATGTCTGGCAATAGCAAGTTAAAGTAAAGGTGTGCAGGCATATGCAGGCTTTATGATTGGATTTATGTATTTTTGCTATGCTGAGCCAAAAATTGTGATGATGGTTTTCCATCGCCCAGGGCAGGGAGCACACTCTGCACTTTATCACAGCAGGTATTCCTATTTGGGATATTTTTCCAAATTACAGTTGGGTCGTGCTTTACTATATTAGTTCGAGGACCCAAAGTCTTGTTTCTATTCTATTTTTTCATTAAAATTTTTCTTCGTGCAAGTTCAGAAGCAGAGTCTAAACGAATCCAACTAAAGTAGGCATCATGATTCCATCAATATATTTTTGCGTGCTCTAAGAGGCAATTAAAAAGAAACAATAAAGTGATAGATAGTTCTACCATCGCCCAGGGCAAATACCACTCGCTGCACTACGATAGCGGTTCTGTTCTATTTATGCAAGCAAACTCGATAAAATAACTTCACCAACCTCGGCTTCTTGTAGATTTTTCTTGACGTGTCTCAGTTGTTTCTTTAATTTATCATTCTCTTTTTTACTCTTGCTCTCAATGTCTGTCTTTTCTTTCTTTATTTCGTCTTTCTCTTCTAAGAGGGTGGTGATCTGAAATAAAAATAATTAAGTTTTTTCAATGGGTTTCGTCCGGAGGTGTAGTTATTGATCTTGCGAATATATTCGTAACGAAAATGTGATATTGAAGTTTTAGAATATCTGTTAGTCAACTGCTCAGACACCCAGAGAAATGATTTTCAAAAAAAGAAAATTTTTCAAAAGTATATTATTTTACGATATATATCACACACAAAACAATGATTTTTTTATTGAAATTCGCTCTAAGACTGGTACTCGGAAGCAGCTCCTAACAGCCACTTAAAGAGATGATAAGAAAGCATTAGCACTGATAATCTAGTTTTCCATTTACGCAACGCTTTGCATATCATCTACAAACAATGTTATTTTTTATTAAAATTCGCTCAGAGCAAGGCCACAGGAGACAAATCATAACTAAAAATTTTCCTGAAGCGATTAAAGTGCAAAGAGCTACATGAAATGCAGGAATAGGAACTGAGGAACCCCCATCCCTGATAGGTGTCTATTAACGCGAGTTTTAAAGCCTTGTAGATCAACACAATCAGGAAAGCAGCAGTTGGTTTCTTCCCAGCTCTGCTGCCAAACTTGCTTTGAGTTGGAACCAAGTCCGACTTAGAACTGGCATCTGACAGACCGACAGAATGATAGCTACTCTGCCATTCAGACACCGGAAAAAAATTGGCCTCTTAAGGTGATCTAAAGAAAATTTTTTTTTGCATTTCCAACCTCCCTCAGGGAATTTATAATTTTTATTTTTTTATTTATAACCACTTTTTAGAGTGGATCACCCTGTTCAAGGCCCTGTAACAGCGGCCACTTATAGACAGACAGGGTTACAATTGCTGGAAAGATATCTTTTTCTCTTCGGCTTAGCCTACACAAGTTATTACATCCTGGGTTGAGTGGTAGGCATGGATTACCAACCAGGACTCTGCTGGATTCGTACCAGAGATCTTCAACCTACGACGCCAACATGTTTAACGACTAGGCCATCGCTCCCACAAAAAATATGGCAAATGGGCAATATGTCATCATATAGTTCTTGATGTAAGATCATATTATCTCTGTTTAAGTGTCTGGTAACAACTAAACTGTAGAAAAGGGTTCAAAATCATCAATACTGCTATGAAATAGCAGTGTTGATGCTTCTGAATCTTTTTAAGTTATCCAAAGAAAGTGACATGAACATTTCAGACAACCGAAGGAAACAAGATTCTGTGGCACTGATTTGTACAAGAGAAGCAATGCCACACCGTATGATCGAGCTGTATTACCTGCTTTCCTCACCCATAATATAAAAATGAAATCATGATTCTATATATATTATGAATAAAAAAATGTCCTAACATTGGTACCTGTATCCTGGCATCTCCTAATTCCTTGTCCAACAACTCCAAATCTTTCTTCAAATCTCTGTTCTCATCCTCAGTTATTCTAGCAGATGAATCTACTTTATTCTTCTCTTGTATGAGTTCACCTGATGGTTGAAAATAGACAGGAGATAAGCAGGGGATACGTAGAACTAATGGAATACTCATTCCTTAAGTTTATTCCATTCAGATTCACTCTAAGCATACAGGTCATGCACTCAACCCCAACCACAGAGACAACAGTAGAGCTGGGCGACATATCGGTAAGACGCTAAGTACTGGTATTGAGTTTTCCAAAATACAATATCGAGTTAATTTTCGCAATGTCAGTTTGCTGTGATACCTGTATTTCGTGACATACAACTTAAAATGGTTACAAGTCGATGCTTCATCGCGTCAAGTAATAGGAAAACGGGACTTTAGATCACTTACACCTGTTGGCAAACTCGATTGAACTTTTGTAATGTCATGAAACAACAACTCACCCGCATTTAGAGATATGCACCTGATTTTTTGAATTAGGTCACGCCCCACGTGGCTCTTCAAAACGACACAATAGCATGTTTTTGATACCGGTAATGCTGGCATTTTGGCGGCGGTAAGCCGGTACAAAATATACCGAATGTCGCCCAGCTCTAGACAACGCAGAACTGTTAAGGCCCTTTAATGAAGTGAAATTATTCTGCCAATTTGAACTTAACATTAAAACATGGATATATGGAATTAGAAAGCAAAGCCTGAAACAAATATTTGCCGACAACTGATATGGAAAGAGCTTCAAAAGACAAGTTAACACTAATTTGAGTGGATAACTCACCCTACTTACACCCTATGTTTAGTAGCTGGCATTAATTCATCAAAATCCTAAGCCAAAAATTGTGGTGATGGTTTTCCATCGCCCAGGGTAGATAGTACACTCTGCACTTTACTACAGCAAATAGTCCTCTTTGGAATATTCTCCCAAAGTACAGTTGGGCAGTGCTTTACTATATTAGTTCGAGGACACAAAGTTATTTTTTTTTTTCATTGAAATTTTGCTTCGTTTAGAAGCAGCGTCTAAACGAATCCAACTAAAGCAGCAAGAAATGCAGTACCAGTCACTGCACTCCAAGAGGAGATTAGCTCTGGGTGTTTTGACACGAGTTATAATAAGTGGTGCAGTGAGTGCTGTCTGTCCTGACCAATAGTAGAACTATTTATAAGTTTACAAAAATATCATGTCACATTCCACAGAAATATATGTTTATTGTAAGCTTTGGTTAGAACATAGTCTAACTTCTTCAGACAAGATTAAGGAGCAATGAATCTGAAAATGATCATATTTATACTCTTGTTTGTTTGTATATATCGATGTTCTGTTTGTTTTATAAGTACCGCAGTATTGTCCAGTACAGAACATCGATATATACAAACAAACAAAAGCATAAATATGGCCATTTTCAGATTCATTGCACTTTAATCTTGTCTGAAGAAGTTAGACTATGTTCTAACGAAAGCTTACAATAAACTTATATTTCAGTGGAATGAGAACATGATATTTTTGTATATTTGCTTGATATCATCTCATTCGTGTATCTTTGTGAATTCTCTCACACAAGGATCCAGGATTTTGAGGAAACAAGGAGGAGGGATAGGTAGTTCATTACAAGATATCAACGAAACATGTATGTTTACAGGTTCTTTAGTTTTATGTTAGTCCTCTCTTTCGAGACTGGTAAATATATCACATCAATGCTAAAGCCTTGTACTGAAGGACTTTTGCTGTATTTATTTCCTCACCAATTCTATTTTCATAATCAGAAACTGTCTTCTCATTTGTTGTGAGTTGGTTCCTGACTTGTTCCAAATCTCTACCTTTTTCCTGAGAAAAAATATAATAACAGGAAATATGAACACGGTATTTGCAAGGAAAAATGCACAACTGGCGAAAGTAAAAAATTGTATTTCATGTCATCAAAAATATGTCTGCATAGCTTTTGAGATGTTTACATTAGTAATAGAATAATTTTACAACATTTCCGAAAAACGATATACGGCCATAGTGATTCTAATTCTCCAACCGGTGATGTGCAAAAGATGTTTTATTTTTGTCAATGTTCAGAATGTATGTACATACATTCTTCATCAGGTCAATGGAAAAGTTAAGTCATTAACAATTATATATACTGAAGAGGGTTGTTCTAAAATATGCTACAGGCAAAAATAAAGCATTGTTTGCACATCAGTTGAGCAATTAGAATCACTGAATATCCCTGGGTGGCAATCACTCAACCTTAATATATATTTGGCCATGCTTTGCCTCAAATTTGCAAGATTGAGCATATATCATGATTACTAAAGGAATCTATTTAACGATAACCAAAAGAGGAAATTACACTTGATAAGAATTCTAAAATATACGACTACCGATAAAAGCGTACCTCTAGCTAAAAATATTTGGCAAAACAGGATAAGGATAGGAATTTATTTTTGTCCTGCAGGAGATGAAATATTTGTAATTTGTAACTGTATATTTTCTAATCATCATAATGGCGACTGTAATAGTAATAGTAAAAATGGGATATTTGTTATTTTTATGAAATCATCGATTCGATCAGATTCGGAGAATTATTCGAATTCCAAATGATTCGGTTTTGCCCAGCCCTACCTACGACCTATCTTAACCACTTATACATTCTTGGGAGAAGCTGTACCTAGCAGTGAAGTGAATCAACAGGTGTAAGAGAAGCAATTCAATAAGTAATTCGGCTCAGGTCACTTTGAGTATCGAAATAAAAGCTTATCCATTAATCCAAAATCAACCAACCGTTGCTTCAATTTTCAACTTTGACCTTTCAACTTTAACCTCTTCTATTTCTTTGTTGACCTTTTGAGCCTCCGACGTCATATTCTCCACTCTTAGTTGTAGACTCATTAATAGTCTTTCTTTTTCATCCAACAAACTCTTCATTTTTTCGTTCTCAGTTTGGTTTTTC
Source organism: Styela plicata (assembly GCA_963675895.2). Taxonomy (NCBI): domain Eukaryota; kingdom Metazoa; phylum Chordata; class Ascidiacea; order Stolidobranchia; family Styelidae; genus Styela; species Styela plicata. The sequence continues at coordinate 19,623,567 of OZ023148.1, forward strand.
CTCCATTTTTGTGAAATATCATTGTATTCGTTGTAAAGTCTACGAAATAAAACGAGGTAATCACAAAGTGGGAGAAGAAAGCTGAGAAGCATATCATTTTCCTCCTTTGGGAAAGGATAGTGAGAATACATAGAGCGAATGATCATGTCCAATAAAGCAAGATGGCAAATGTTCTTTTTCTTCAAGTGTGCGCTACATCCAACTCATTTTCTTTCAGTGATTTAAAAACCTTCAACGTCATCAACACTGCTGTTAATTACCAGTGCTAATGATTTTGAAGCTTTTTGACACATATTATGAGCATGAGAAAGTCTACTGCGTAGTTCTGAGTTTAATATATGGAAGTTTTTGCATGTTCATCACAGTATTCACTTCCGCGGCTCAGAAAACCTTGATTTGTGGGTATATGGGAACTACCCTGTGCCGACATCGCATTCAGCACTGACCAAAGCTGCCAAATATAACACCTAACGAATGACACAGGTTCGAACCCCAGCGACGTATGATCAAGACCGATGAACGGAAAAGGCTGCAATGAGCAATACACAATGAGTGACCCTGCGCAAGGTACTATAACCCACAGCCTTGGAACGATGCTTGAAAACTTTATCTGTTCCTCATATGTTACACAAGAGATGTAATGGCAAGACGTAAGATAAATCTCGTAACCAGATATAATTGTAAACATTGTTAATTGCATACTGTGATATATATTTATATATGCTCGACATGTAGATCTAGGTATATTTACACATGAAAATTAACTATAAATCTTGCAAAGATTTAACAAGGCTGTCTGTAGCTAGTTGAATATTTGAATACATTTAATAGATTTTTTTTATTGAAATTCCCTCTGAACAAGGTCGCAAGCAGTGCATAAAAGGAACTAACAGCCATCTAATAGCAAAGAGCTAATATAAGATATGGTAAAAAACAGGAAAAATCCAAAACGGAACTGACGTGATTAAGTGCAGTGAGTGGTATCCACTGTGGACAATCTACCACTTCTTTGATTTCTTTTAGTCGCCTCTTAATCAAGACACGACGACACGACTGTCATTTTAAACATATTTCAGAATGATTGTTTTGATGATTGTAATTTAATATTCTTGCATGCAGGGTCGAATTATATGTGAGAGGTTTGGTGGACACCTCGTCAGTGCTTTGTGGTCAACGTAAAAGCTGGTCACGGTGTCTTCTGTCAATTATGTTTATGAACAGAAAAAATGAGTGAAGGGTTAGAGGGAAATTTTCATCTCCAATTCAGAACTAAAGCCTGCACAAGGGTTTGTGGTTCACCATATTGTTGGTGGGCGCCTAGTGGTTAAACATGTTGGCATCGCAGGTTGAAGATCTCGGGTTCAAGGCACGACGAGTCCGGATTGCTTATCCACGCCCACCACTCAACCCAGGGTGTAATAACTTGGGTAGGCCAAGCTGAACAGGAAAAGATCATATCTTTCCAGCAATTGCAACCCCGTCCGTCTAAAAGGGACCGCTGTTACAGGGCCTTGGGCAGGGTGATCCACTCTAACAAGTGGCTATAAAAAAATATAGATATATATAATTTAAGCCGTATCCTCAACTTCACTCTCCCGCAGGATGAAGAAGAAAACCAAATCTTGCCCAAAAATCATACTTACTTCTCCCATCTTTCTTCTATACTCTTCCTGGCTTCAGTCATTTCAACCAGCTTTCTTTCAGCAGTATTGCATTGGTTCGATACTCTTTCAAACTGTGAAAATTTAACAAAAAATAACAAATGGTATCAACTCAATAAGGTCCAAACTATACATCTGTAGATGAAAAAAGCAGATATTAGCAGTCGTTTTCAATAAACATATATTCGGCATAATTTGCGATCAAATGATGTATTTTTCCAATGATAGTCAATGATTTACTATTAAATTATGTATACAATTCTGTGAGATTTTTCCTTGAGGTTGTGTGTATCAATATTATCGGTTGTCAAAAATCGGTTTCAGTAAAATGTATATTTTCCTGAAAATTTGTGAACAGAATCATCACCTGTAAATCTTTGTCTTGTATAATCTTCATCGTATCAGATCTTTCCACCATCACATCGGAAATCTGCTTCTCTGTGGATTCCAAAGTGGCTTTGGTTCTTGATAGTTCTTCTCTGAGTCTTGTCATGTCCTCGTTTAGTTCTGAAATTCTTCGATCGGCCTGGAATAATAAAGGATTGAAATTTGATTTTGCATATTGGAATCATTGAAATTTACTGCAGGTGAGGTTGAAAATAGTCCTGAAAAGTGGCCACTTCTAGATGGACAGAGTTAGAATTGTTAAAATGATATGATCTTTACGATGCAGTCTACCAAGTTATTACGCCCTGGGTTTAAGTGGTGGGCATGGAAGGTGGGTATTATGGCCTAGCGGTTATTATGTTGCATCGAAGATTGAATATCTCGGGTTTGAGTCCCGACGAATCCGGCTCGCTAATCCATGCCCACCACTTAACCCGAGGATAGAATAACTTGGGTGTGCTCGACCGAACCGGAAAGATCATATTTTTCCAACAACACCAACCCTGTTAGTCTATGAGTGGCTGCTAGTAAAGGGCCTTGCTCAGGGTGAGTCACTCAAATGAGTGGCCATAAAAAAGATTAGAGAGCCAGGCCGGATTCACCAAAACTTAAACCATGGAGCCCACTTAAAGGAAATCAACTAACAACTTTTGATATGAGAAAATGTCAAGTAAAATGTAAAACTGGCAACTATAAGTTGATTGGTAAACGAACCATTCTGATCTGAACTGCTACAGTGGGATGGTATCTTTGCTGTACCAGGATGGCAGATTCTTTGTTTTTTCTCCAGTGGTTAACATGTTGGCATCACAGGTTGATATCTCGGGTTCAAGTCCCGGCATGTCCGCCTCGTTAATCCATGCCCACCACTTAACTCGGGTGTAATAACTTGGGTAGGACAGGCTAGGCTGAATACGAAAGATGATATCTTCCTTGCAACTCTAACCCTGTCTATAAGCGGCCTCTAGCCTTAGACAAGGTTATCCACTCTTGAGAAGTGATTATAAGAAAAATTCATAGCAGTGGTGATTTTGACCCTTGTTATACAGCTTGGTTGTTACCAGATACTGAAAACCAGTGTTGGTATGTAACTATGATTCAGACTTCCATCACCAACCACGTCACTGCAAATGGAAATTAGGTAGGGGTAAGTATTTCCAAGTGTCTGGTAAGCAGAGTACCTGAAATTCTGCCAGTCTAGTACCCCAGCAAAAGAAAAACCGTCTTTTTGCTATCTCTGTGTCGGTCCTCTTGAATAAATAAGATACTGACCCTTGACCGTTCCACGACTTCAGCTTCTCGAACCTTTTCCACAACCTGGGTTGAAAGTTCAACTTGAAGTTCCGAGTTCTTGTCTTTCAGTGAAGTTATTTCTGATATTTTGTCTTCAAGTTGTTGTCTGTTAAATTACAAATCTAAATGACTTGATCAGAATAACATGCGCCTGATTGGCCAAGAGTATTTAATGCATGTCATTTTTATCCTGTGGGAGAGAAAAGCTGAAAATACGACTTAACTATATGGCAAACCACGACCTTTCGCGCAGATGCCAGTTTCGAATCCGGGGTGAAGGTTTTGGCTTAACATTTATACCGGTACTCATTTTTCCTGTGCTTGGACACGGTTGGTGGAGGAAGCCGTAAGCAGTGCTTACATGAATCACTCTGAACCGGCGAGACGACCAGCAGACCTCTTGCCATGTAAGGCCGTTGGTTGGTTCCTTCTATGCGCTGCTTCCATCCATACTTAGAATTCATTAGAAAAATTATTATATGAACTAGATGACAAAGTATGTTCTACTGACGTCAATACACGAATATCGCTCTACAAAGAGACCAGCAGTAGAGTTGTCATTCCAGATCGAAAACCAAACACACATATAATTTCACTCGAATATTTGACTTCATAACAAAATATAACACAGAATTTCTCTCTCTCCCTTTTTAATCAAGCAAAGCACCTCAATTCATTGATTTCCTTGTTCAATTCATTTTCTTTGATCCACAGATTTCTCCTCTGCTCTCTCTCAGACTTCAAATCTTCATTTGTATGTAGAAAGTTTTCTTGGGAATCTGATAATCTGGAAACAAGAAAAAGCAACAATGATAGAACGAGATAGCATTTCATTTTCATCTTACGGGAGAGGGGCGTCGGAAATATGACTTAACCATATAGAAACCAGGACCTCTCGTACAAACACTAGTTATGAATCGGAGGTTTTAGTTTAGTATTTCTCTCATTCATGTGCATGGAGAGAGCCGTAAGCAGTGCTTATGTGCTCCCCGTGTGCAGACCTACTGCATATATTCATACCTCATAGTATTCTAACCCACGTCAGGACGATCACAAAAAGTAGCTTGTTGCATATTCCTAACATGTTACAGATTAACCTAACACGGAAGCAATGATTTAGCACATTGAAATTCACTATGAGAAGTAGGGCCTGAAAGGAAACAACTAACGGCCACTCAATAGCAAAGAGCTTCTAAAAAATGTAGTTCCAGCAACTGCACTCTAAACAGAAAACATCCCAAACAGGACCGAACCACCATGATAAAGTGCAACGAGTGGTATCTGTCCCGAGTGATGGTGAACCATCTACCACTTAAAATCTCTGTAGCAGAAAAGTATCAGTTTCAGACTATGACTCCCCCTCGATTTGGCGTTCAACTTCCACATTGAGACAACTTACTGTTGTTTCAATCTGTCACATTCATGTTTATAAGTTTCATTTGTCTGTTTCGTCGACGCAACTTCGTTTTGTGCATCAAGAAGCTTGGATTGAAGAGATTCTTTATCGTCGAAGTAATGACCTTTCAACTGAGAAAACAAAAAACCAAAATGCTGATTTATAGCAGGAAACTGTGAGAGACTGTATGGATATCAAATAAATGGTTTGAATTAATTTCACACGACGATTTAAATTTTTTTTACAAATTATTACTTATTTCTGCTATAGGCACAAGCTTCAGAATTGCTTGAATGTATACCCTCTGCACTTTAAAAGGAGCCAGAAAGAGAGCAAAAGGTCTTAGCGGTAATGGTTTTAGCATAATTCATATCTTTGCAGATATTACTGCACCTTACTTTAATGGTTTTTTTTTATATAGAACTGTGGGATGAGTAATTAACTAACAGGGTAGATAGCTCAATCGATAATAAAGCGTTAAAGAATAATCTTTGAGTTTTGCATCTCTGATAGGCTGGACGTAGGTTCGAATCCTGTGAAGGGTGATTATATGCAACAGGTCTGCTGGACACCTTGCAGGTGCACGGTAGTTCAAGTTATTGAATGTTACAGCTTCCTCCACTGACCATGTCTGTGCACAAGAAATAGTGAACGATAAAGACAAAAACCTCAAAACATGGCTTGAAACTGGAATCTGTATGAGAGATCGTGGTTCGTCCTATGATTGAACCATGTTCTCAGATTTCCAATCTCAGATAAAAATGCAAATCCTATCCTATTACCTCTTCAAACTGATTAGTTATCACTGTCATTTCCTTCTCAATGTCTCTTATCTCTTGATCTTTGGATGATAACGTATATCTCTGCTGTTGTAGTTCATCTTGTAAGGAATATACCTGTAGATTACAAATCATATTCAAACAAGGCTGACAAATCACCAGACACCCAATAAGGAGAGCGCAATATTTCGAGTGAATCGGTGGTCAAAAATGTCAAAATATCGGTATCTGTTGCAAAAAGCGATATCGGTCGGAAGTGAGTTTCAGTGCCCAGCTAGCTCAATAGGTTGTTCTTTGCACAAGAGATTTGTCATATTCTCAGTTTTCCTCTCCAGCTCGAAAAAAATGAAATCCAATCCTACATTGGAAAATCAACAAGAAACCTGTTTCATGGCACTGTCCGTGTTTAATTTTTCTTCCAAAACCCTTTCATTCATTTCTATCTTCAGTTGTTCAGCAACTTCTATTTGCTTGGATGAAAGCATGTCTATCTCTCTCTCATGATCCTAGTAAACAATTGAAAAAATTTTTCAGTGAAAACAAGATATGTTGAATGTAAAACAGTGACGGCACTCCTTGACCAATTGAGTGCATGCCAGAGTAGCGATATCTTGTTTTTCTTCGGATGTTCGAAACGTTCCTTTCATATTCTTTGGGTGACCCAAAATAATTCAAAACGATCAACACCGCTATTAAATAAATATTACTAAAAGGAAGCAAAAAAGGGGTATAATGATTTTATTATCACCCAGGCCAGATACATCCACTGCACTTTGCCATGGTGGTTCAGTTTCGTTTGGGGTGTTTTCCGTTTAAGTGCAGTTGCTGGTTACACATCTATTAATAGCTGTTTGCTATTAAGTGGCTGTTAGTTGGTTCGTTTTGGCACTGGTTCCAGCCTTGCGCAGGGTGAATTTCAACAATTGAAAAATACACGAACGCCCACTTTCATTTGTGCCATTGTATAAATGCGTAAGTGCAATCATTAATGGGCAAGTGGTTGTGGTTTACTACATAGTTGAGGCATATTCTTCGTTTTGCTCTCTCTCCCAAAGAACAAAAATGATATCATAACTGATCCTATGACAAGAAAACCAGTCACTACCTGTTTTACATCACACAATTCATTCTCTAACTGCATGATCTTATTTCTCATTGCTTCAATCTCTTCGTACATATTGTTCATAGCATGCTCAACGTTCTCTGCAAGAAATTCTGGCGATACTTCCGACAGACGATCAGAGTCGGTGACTCTACAAAAACAAGATTGAATGGAGTGTTGAGTTGCACGTTTTGTACAAGAAGTCGTGTCATTGTTACGGGATGTAAGGTTTAGAATTTTTCAATGTTAATTCTAAGCCTTTCATGAAAAATCGTTGTTGTTCTCTGAGATTCTGACTGAGTCCCGTAGCTAAAATCTGTCATTGTCATATGTTGAAAGCAAACATTTTTAAAACTTTTGGCTATTAAGGGATTTTCCATGATAGATTTTCAGCCAATTTTATTGTGCCTCGCCGTAAAAGCTTTGAAATCAATATAGAGCTATTTCATTAATGTTTGGTGTTGGTAGAATTTGAACAATAAATGTGATTTTTTGCTTTTGGCAACTAATATATAGGATATCTTAAACCAGTTGGGAATGAGATTTTTTTAAATAGAGAAGATTTTGAAAATCGAGATGATTCGATTCGAATTGATCCAAAAAAGAAATATATATATGTTGGAAAATTGTATCCTGTGTCATCGTCCAAACCAGTCAAAAATTATTTGAAATAAGATTTGACTGCAGCAACTACATTCTGAAAACAAAAGCTTAACTTCAAACTTTCGTACTCAAAAACAAAATTGGTTCAGCCAAGTCTTTCTTCATATATGCCTTCAAATAGGTCGTATAATTTTTAGAACTAAAAACAATCTTTCCACACTGACTTGTGTGGGTGGCATAGCTGTGATAATTATTGCGACATCCTGAATTAATTTTGGATATGCGTATATTGTCTGATTAACGTATGATTTAGTGGGTCTATCGTATCGTTCCATTTCTTTCAGTGCTATTGAAAAATAATAGGAGCTGGTGTCATGTGAATTTTATCAACTCTGACTCCTAAAGCTCCAAATCCACAGTCCTGGTGCCGTCAAAAGCACGGCCCGTCTGTGGCACATGCTTGGTAAGATAAATTTGCTGATTGGGATGGCAGGTATCATTTACTACCAGAGTCCCCTTTATGTATGTTCAGTTCTGTATGGACGTTCTCCTGTGTACGGCTGGGCAATTCGATTCGGTGATTCTAATTGCGATCATTTGAATTAAACTTGAATCAGTCATAGGAACAAAAGCTTTCTAAGGGGAGTAGAATTTTTAATCTTGACCGGACAAATGCAATCGATTTTGGTCAAATTTTACAAAAATCGATTGTATTTTGTCGTCAAAAGAAATCGAAAATTTTCGCTCTTGGCGATAGAGTGTAATTGAAAATATATTACTGTATATAGTCTATATCAGTCTGTTTATGCTAATATTCACAATGAGTAACAATAAATTTCTCGATTATTGTAACGGAGACAACAATAGCGATGGTAAAAACAAAATATTTTTCATTTTAATGGAATTAGTAATTCGATCCAATTCAACAAAAATTATCCAAATCAGATTCAAATGATTCAGTTTTGACCAGCCCTTCACCTGTGTAGAGTGGAGGTGCTAGTTGCACCCGACTGATATTGGCCGTGTTTATAATTATCAATATCACAAAAAAAAATTTATATCATTGAGGGTCTAGTTAATGGTTCTACATTTTAACCACCAGTAATTCTTGACCATGTGTACTGTGTTAGTTGGCCCTTAGTTGGTTTCTTTTGGGTGGTCCTTTCAGCCTTGCTAGGATTTTGTAGTGTATATCGTGTTGGCATCGCAGGTTGAAGATCTCCGGTTTGAGTTCCGCTCCGACGGGTCCGGCTCGCTTATCCATGCCAACCACTCAACCCAGAGTGTAATAACTGGGGTAGGCCTGACCGAACTGGAAAGATCATATCTTTTCAACAAAACTAACCCTGATCGTCCCATAAGTGGCCGCTAGTAAAGAGCCCTGTTCAGGGTGGTCCATTGCGTGCTGTAAAATTTCCTGAACATATCTCCTGCATGTTGTTAAAAACGACTAAAGAGGAACAAAGATATGGAAGCTGGTTTTACTATTTACTATTAAGGACAAATACCCCTCAGTGGACAAACTCACTGCACTTTACCACAGTGGTTCAGTCCCCTGGAATGTTTTGTGCTTTGAGTGCAGTTACTTGTACTACATCTTCCTTATTGTAGTTCATTCAAGTCCGAAAGCAGCACTTTAAAAGAACCAACCTACAACCACTTTAACGGCAATGGGCTACTAGCTATTAGGCATAACTTCTGGCAATGTACTTCAATAAAAATTTTTAATTTAAATACACAGACAATCGATTATCTCACTAAAGCCATTTATTTACCTATAAGTTCGACCTTTAATCTTTTCATGAGATGAAAATAAAGTCCTAATCCGCTCGATGGCTTTGTCGTTAGATTGGTTACGTTTCTCTAGAAGTTGCATTCTGTCATTCGCATCGAGTAATGATTGCTCTTGCATTTGGTTTGCTGCTGCAAGTTCTTTCAGAGTTGTCTAGAATAGTATAGCAGTAATGGTTTAAAATGCATTTTTTTAATATTCATTATATAAATGCTATAATTTTGCAGATAATCATAATTATTAATGTTTGACCAATAGTGCAGAAATTGATTACATGTTACAGATTCTTACAGAACCAGAGCAAGCCAAGCGTTTTTTCAAAATCGAAAGGATCAAACCAAGTACTGCAAGGTGGTGATTTGAAATGTGAATGATTACCAGGACTTTTTGACATCTTTGTCAGACAGTCAAAATGGTCTTCCAGTAATTGATGATAAAGAGGATTTTGCTGCAATTTACTTATTACATGAAAGCAAAAAAGAGACATATTCTTACCACCCAGAGCAGATACTATGCACTGCCCCCAACCATGGCAGTTCATTTAAAATAAATTAATTAAATTAGCAACACTTCATGAACTATTTTTAGTGGTTATGAACCTGACTTGGGCAAGATTCGAACCCCCATCTCACAGATTACCTGTAATTTATGAATCATTTCATCCTGTTCTTCCATCTCAGTTTCTCTCAGTTGAACAAGATGTTTTCTACCGGCTATCGTTTCCTAGAATAACATAAAGGGAAGGTAATGGAATTGCATTCGAAAAACGAATCGGTTCGGATATATCTCGATTAATCTTGTCTGTGATTCCTTTATGATTTAACAACAGATTTGATAAAAAATTTGCAATATAGTTATTCCGATTTTGCATTTCTTTCAGACGATATCCTTCACATCCAGACACAAATTTTATTTCGTTAAGCATTAATAAAAGCATTTAATAAGACAGAAATGGTGCCCAACTCAACCCAGGGTGTGATAACTTGGGTAGGTTAATCCGAAAGCATATCTTTCTAAAAATAACACTATCTTGTTTTCCTACAATCACTCATTTGAGTGATTATAGAATACCTGTAATTTATTCTGCAATTCCTCAACTGCAGTTCTGAAATGAATTTTCTGTTTTTCTGCCGTTTCATGGGATTCTTCAAGTTTCTTGGTCAGATAGTTAACCTGGGCCTAATTGAAAGAGAGTGGAAGAAGTCAAGTGGATTTCAATCGATTCTAAATTAGGGCTGGGCAAAACTGAATCATTTCGAATATGAATCTATCAGAATATGATTTTACTCTAATCACATCAAATCGCTATTTCTGTCTAAATAACAACTGCCCCTTTTTTACCATTAACATTTGCTTAATTATCAAAATATTTAATCAAGAGACTGTACTTTCTGAAAAAATTGAAAATTTCACTTCTTGTTGCAAGTTTTTATTTCTGCTTCTTCACCAAACTTTTTTGTAAGCATGGGACATTGATGGATCAGGCTATCGAGGTGTGGGCAATCTGTGGCTCATGCTCAAGAAAATAAGATTTTTAATTGGGTATGATTGATTTATATGTCCTCCCTAATATCGTTGAGGTGGAGGGGGCAGTACCCTGTAATTTTAACAAAAATCTTTTATGCTGCGTTCAAATTTGGTACATAAAACTTTTTTTTTTAATTTTTTACGTTCTGCCTAAAGACACCTTCCATCATGCCATCACTGTCCAGAACAGATGCCATTCATAAAGAGCAGTTCAGTTTTGCATGAATGTTTTCTGCTTAGAGTGCAATTATTCGTTTAACATCCTATGTAAATGCATACTTCGTTAGCGAACGCTAGCCTTTTTTATCAAGGTGCCCTATCTCACTTTGGTCAGAGTGAACTTCTAATAAACAAAAGGGGATCTGGGAATTTACTCGGCAACATCAAATTTTATGAGACCAAATTGCAATACCTGAGAGTCCTCCAGAGCTTTCTCTAAATATTCTGTCGTTGATGTGCCTCTCGGTTGAAGGGGAGGAATATTCGAAACATCACCATATGGTCCCAAAGGTGGAGGATACATATTGGAGTTATTATTCCTATTCATGTTCGCCAGAAAACTTGGTTTCGGATTAGACGAACTAGCTCGAAATTTCTCCGTGGTGAATTTTATTTCTTTCTGTAATTCCAAAGTCTTTTTATTCTGTTCATCAATTTCTCGTCTCAGTTTCGAAACGTCGTTTGAAAATTGTCGAGTCCCGATCGGCTTTTTATCTAAAATACCATAAAAAAGACAGAATGTGTAAAAGAAATGTAAATAAAACAAAAAAGCTACTACATCGGAATTTTCATCTTGTTAAACATCAAGTCTTGACAGCTTGATGTATCGTTGACCTATATTTGACAAAGAATGCTTAAAAAAGATTTTTCGGTTGAGTAATTAGGAGAAGTGGAAAAAAAATCTTGTGTTAATGACACATTATTCAGATGGAAATCAAACCAAAACCTATTTCCCCACTAAAAGTTGCACAGTGAGAACCTGGAAATGTATAGTGCAAACCTGTAAAAATTTACGACCACCAAAGGAATTGAAATATAGCCATCAATGAACTAAAATATGAAAAAAGCAATATTACTATATTATATAACCCACAGAAACTCACCAATTCTGATGTCACAATCAGTTTGAACAGTTCCAAGTCTTTTTCCTTCTTCAATTAATTTTTTGATCTTTTCATCATAATCTAACTTTTTCGTGCCTCCAACATCTCGACTCATTTCTTCGGTAAATTTTTTATATCACATATTTTCAAAGAATAATTTTATGGACCTGAAAATTTGTTAATATCCTAAATACAAATAACAAACTGGGTTAGTGGTAGATATCGTGTCAAATCATTCATAAGAAGAAAATTACAATGCTTAATGGACAATATATTTTATATTATTATTTTTGCTGGAAAAATAGACATAGACATAGTTTATTTCGACACCTCTGTCGATACAAATAAAGATATAAATAAATAAAATTGTTTCAGCAACCATAGTATAGAAAAGTTTCAAAACTTACAATAATGCTATGAAATATCAGTGTCGACTGGTTAAAACTTTTCTGTCCATCTGAACTTGAACATTCCATACATTTTGAGCTACACATCTCTAACATTTTATCGTCCTTGGTTCGAACCCTAAAAGGATGAGTATAAGTTTGTTTTGACGCCAGCTTTGCTGTGATGGAAGTTGATGCCAGGCTTGATTAGGCGAATTTCCGCACAGCAGTATGAATTTGCGAAACACGAAAAGATACCGCAACTTCTCAATGTTCTTTATCAGATACACAGACTCAAAATCAAAGATTATAGTATAGGTATGATAGCCGCCGCACAGGGCAAATTTTATTAAACATTCAAGATCAGAGAATTTTTCGCCATCTAAAAAGAGTGGTGTCCAGGGTGCGTCACTGGTCTATACCGTACCTACTTTATATGCGAGAGATCTTCTGGACGCCACTCCCGCTGCCCGTGCGCAGTGGTTAATGTAAGCGGCTGCTTGCGTCTCCCTCCACCAATCATGTCCAAGCAGAAAAGTGAGCAAAGTTTTAGGCTAAAAACAGTCACTGGTGTCTACACGAAAGGTCGTCTTTCGCCATTTATGCAGTACCGGTATGGTTACGATACCGGGAACAGATAACAGGTACCGTACCCGGTAACAGTTTAGCCGTATTCTCGCCTTTCCTCTCCGACAAAATAAAGATGGAATCCTCTTCTATTTTTTGAGCTATATTTCCTGCCTATCGTTAGCTAACAGGCTTAACCAGGTTAAAAATAACCGCCTATTTAGAATTAAATTCGTTAAAATAACATCGAAATAGACCCAACGCATAAACCGTAAATCAGAAATCAAGGATCGCAAAAACTGAAAACGCGAACGTTTGATTTTTGTTTGTTTACGGTTTCACACATGAATGATTTAAGTAATCAAATCTTTATCAGATTTTCAACTTTTAAGCGGAATGTTGGACATAACACTATAATGATAAAATTTACAATTTTGAATATGTAATATAAAAATAAAACTAACTTCAATGAGGAGAGTGTATTAAATATTGATTTTTTTTCATCCCCGAGTGATGGACCTTGATCCATGCACTTAGATGATTACATATTGGTGGGTCCAAACATTCGATATTTTAAACGTTTGAAAAAACTTAAAATCATATTTATCTAATTTTTTACAATCATAATCAAATTAATATACAAATAAATCTACTAAATAAACAAAGGATAAAAATCACACTATTTTTACCACCCAAGTGATGACCCTCGACCCATAAAATTTTGATTGACCTGGGATGGTTCACTAAATTTAAACTTAGTTGCCAATAATTTCGTTTAAATTAATTACTGTTTTAACAAATAAAAGTCAATTATTTAAAAAAAACATGAACATTTTTTTTAATATATTTTTTATTTTGAAAGTTTTAATAAAATATAATGCTACTCATATTCTGTTAAAAACAAGTCAAATTTTTATGATACGATATAATACAAACCTGGCAACTACAAAAGTACTTAGTTCAATTTGAAACTTTGTTCAATAATCGAAATGAAAATGCTTGGTCAAGTTCGCGGCAAAATTTGTCTTAGAGTTGGAAAGTTATGGGAGCCGAAAGTGCAGATCACAAATTGCTCAAATAGCAATTGCTTTTTGCAATCATTTTTAAATAATAGCCTATTAAGATATTTCACCTCAACTCCGATTTTGCGAGTCAGTCAAATTGTAGAAAAAGCAAAACAGGTTGAGAACGAACTTACTCACAAAGAAAATTGGGAATGGAAAAAACCAGAGGGTTACGATACTGGGGTGAAGGTATTGTTCTATTTGTGTTTTTGAATCTTTTTTCCTAGTTTTATTCTCCATACTAACTCAGAACTCTTTTTACTTAACATTTTTATTTTCTTTTTTCCTTTCTTTAATTTTATCATTAGTCCACATGATTTTGTACCCAGTACATCTATCCTGTCCCACATTCTCTTTTGCATAATCAGATGCATTGGATGCTTCATTACTGAGGTGAATAAACACACATAGGCTATATTACAAAAATAGAACAGTTTTTCTGTAAACTTTGTGTACTCATCTTTTTTGTGCTTTATTTTTATTCGGATTTCACAGAATAACTTATATTTTTTTCAAAAAGAGTGGATATTAAATTGTGAGTTATCAGTATTTTTTCAAATTCCAAAGTTAAATAAAGACTATCTGCTTTTTAGTCCTGGCAGAATAGTTGTAACTACAAGTATTTTCAGGACTCCGTTAATAAAATTCAGGAAATCCTGAAAACTTTTTTATGTGTGCAAATCTTCTAATTGAAAGGTAAAATAAATTTTATTCAACATACTATTATTAATACAATTATATATAACATTGTTTCAGAGAAGTGAACTTAGACTCATTGATGGCCTGATTTTTTTTCATCAAAAGGACGTCACTGTAACTATTTTTTGTTCACAGATACGAAACAGTTATCGATGTCTTCTGCCAAAAAATAAATCATCTAAATGTGTCCCGATCATTGTTAAAGACCCAAGTTATGTTACTTGGTATGCGTGTGGACCGACTGTATATAACAGTTGTCATATTGGGCATGCCTGGTAAGAAAATATTTATAAAATAATATAACTTTCCTAATTAATTTTAAAATTAATTTTAAACTGTAGAAAAAGGTTCAAAATCATCAAAAGCATTGAAGCTTTTTCATTCATCAGACTTGACACGAGCATTTTGAACATTAGAAGAAAAGCAATATGCTGTCAACCGAGGCTACTCATTTGCAATAGGGAATCTGGTATGGATGTACTAGTTTCACTGTTAATAATGGGTGACCCCTCATGTTCTGTCGAGGAACGCGAGTTGTGGAGTTATTTGGATTTAATCTTTTTTAAATAGTGCTTATCAAAAGCTGCGCAGCAAATTCATGATATGAAGCAAATATTTTGTAACATAGTTACGATCGGTCACAGTCGATTAGAACTGGATGAACGACCAGATAGGAAAATATTTCCACTACAATATCAGTCCTGCAAGTCTTTTAAAATTTACTATCAACTTTGAAAATAATTGAATCTTTGCACTCAATAGATATTATGAATTAAACGAAAGTTGTAGTGCACTGCCGTGTGTCGAGAGTTTTTGTCAATGAATCCGCAGTCATCATGTTTGACATGATCCGCAGATAGCCCAAACCTTGATGGTGCGATCCATGTATAAATCATAATTTATAGTATATATATTTTTTGCAAGCACGATTTTTTTGTATTTCAGTGAATGTGTCTTTATTATCTGTGCTTATCATGAACTTTTTCTGCGTTTTACATATTGTTTCTTCTTCAATAGTTTAAATTTTTTTTCCAGGACGTACTTACAATTTGACATGATTCGAAGAATTCTGACGGAATATTTTGGTTTGAATATTTGTATGATTATGGGGATCACTAATATGGACAACAAGATCATAAATAGAGCAATGTTGGTGAGTAGTCGTGGTAATCTTTACTCCAGAACTTTCTCGCTTGCCTTTAGCGCTTTTTATGTTGTTAGGAAACTGTTGATTTTAGTTTTTTGCTAATCCACCTTCTTAATGTTCCGAGTGATCTTCGTTTGCATTGTTTTCATCAGATGAAGAGACGTAGAGCAGACACGAATCACTGCTCTTTACTATAGTGGTTCAGTTCTGTTGTTGTTGTTTTCTACTTAAAGTGCAACTGAGCATGCAGCTAGGCACAAAGGCATTTAATCTCTGACTTTCAGCGGCTTATTATATAGAAGTTGGATTTTATAGAAAATTTGATCGGTTTAATATCTTAGATGTTACAATTTTTTCACACACACATGAAATTTATTTTTCTTCCGAATTATTATTATTTTTACAATTTTCACCATAGCCCAGGGCAGATTTCTATCATTGCACTTTATTATGAATTTTCATTTTTGTTATGATATTTTCCGCTCAAGAGTACAACAACTGGTATTACATTTGTTTTTTGCTCTGTAGATATGGGCTTAGAAGGCTCCTAACGAATTTTCTGCATGTCATAAAAGGTGGCTAAAAGAAGGCAAAGAAGTGGGAGGTGATTTTACCATTATCCAGTGCCGATACCACTTATTGCACTCTATACCATGGCATTTCAGATGCATGAGGTTTTCCATGGAGAGTGCAGTGCAGGTACTAAATCTTTTAGTAGCTCTTTGCTATTGGGTGTTTGGTTCCTCCTGGGCGCTGCTTCTAGCCTTGCTCAGAGTGAAATTCAATAAAAGAAAATATTGTTAGTAGTTCTTTAACATGACTGTTAGGCCTGGGCAAAATTGAATCATTAGAAATGCAAATCTGATTTGAATAATTTTTTCGAAATCAAATTTAATCGCAGAATCTAATTGCCAACCCCAGTGGCCGTTAGTCCGTTCCTTATAGTCGCTGCTTCTGGCAGATTCTAGAATTTTATTCAAAATGAAATGATTTGTTATTTCTATTACTATTAAAATATTTTGTGGATTTTAGTACGAGCGAGACTTTATGGAAGTTGCAGATAGTTACGAAAAAGAATTCAAAGAAGACATGGCAATGTTAAATATTCTTCCTCCTACATCTTATATAAGAGTAACTGATGTGATACCACAAATAATAAGTTTCATTCAAAGTATAATTGACAAGAAGCAAGCATACGTAGTGGAAAGTGGTAAGTCATCAATCAGGATGGCAGAATCTTGTTTTTCTTTGGGTGTCTGAAAGGTTTGTACGTTTGTTGTCTTTGGATGGAAAAAAAGCTTCAAAATCACCAACACTGCTGTTTCATAGTGATGCCCCGTTAGGTTAATCGGTAAAAGCGTTGGGAATACGATTCGAGCTACGCATCACTAACATCCTGGGAGGGATGACTATATCGTCGTAAGTGCTGCT
Source organism: Styela plicata (assembly GCA_963675895.2). Classification (NCBI taxonomy): domain Eukaryota; kingdom Metazoa; phylum Chordata; class Ascidiacea; order Stolidobranchia; family Styelidae; genus Styela; species Styela plicata. The sequence goes on from OZ023148.1 coordinate 19,640,504, forward strand.
TACGACTTCCCCTACCAACTATGTCCACACTAAGGAAAAAGGAGTATAAATTTTAGCCAAACCTTCTCTTCGGATTCGGAGGAACTGGTGTCTGCATGAGAGGTCATGGTTCGTCATATGGTTAAGCTGAAGGCTTTCCTTCCCCCGCAGGATAAAAATGATTTCCTATCCTATCCATAGCAATATTGATGAATTTGACTCTTGTTTGATCATTTGATCAAGTGATATATCTTGGCTTATTGTCCACTTCCTAATTTTTTTCTGAACGTACTTTATATTTTTTGAAGGTATTTGCAACTTTCGATGTAGCTGAAAATTATTAGGACTTCAATTCCAAAAAATTTTTGTGCTCAATTCTGAAATCAAAATACTTCGATTTTGGCTATCCTTAATCTAGACTTGGAAATTCCAAATAGACAGAATATTGTGTCCTGCCATCTCTAGGCAGAATAGGATTTCATTCTTATCCAGCGGGATAGGAAAGCCGAGAATACGGTATGACTATATGGCGAACCACGACCGCTCTTGCAGATACCAGTTCCGAATCGGGGTAAAGGTTTTTGGCTCGTCATATTTCTAATTTTTCCTGTGCATGGACCTGGTTGGTTGAGGAAGCCGTACGCAGTGCTTAAGTGGAGCACCATGCACCGGTGAGGTGTCCGCCAGACCTCCTGCATATAATCATCATCATTAACAGCATTCGAACTCGCGTCATGACGATCAGAGATGTGTAGCTCGAACCTTATTCTCAATGCTTTAATGTGAGGTCTCATTTTATTTTACTTTACCAAATTACCATTAAGATAACATACGATCCTGATTTCACAGGGAATGTTTATTTCTCTTACAACTCATCGCATCAATCAATCGCCAAGTTAAATAAAGAATTCTTCGAGCCTGATACCACAGTCGGTGAGAAGGTAAAACATATTTGTTATTATTTTTTTTCATAGCCACTTCTTTGAGTTGATCACGCTGTCCAAGGCCCTGCACCAGCTGCCACTTATCGACGGACAGGGTTACAATTACTGGAAGGATATGATCTTTTCCTGTTCGGCTTAGCCTACCCAAGTCCCAAGTTATTACATCCTGGGTTGAATGGTGGGCATGGATAAGCGAGCAGGGCTCGCCGGGGCTCGAACCCGAGATCTTTAACCTGCGATGCCAAAATGTTTAACCACTAGGCCATCGCGCCCACAAATATGAGACAGGTATGAAATAGGTGTCAATATATATTTTTTTTTCATTTTTTTTTTGTATCAAAAATCGTTCTGAACGAAATCAGTACCTGAAAGAAATTAGCAACCAAAGAGCAACATAAAATGTTAAACTAGCTACTGGGCCGGGCAATATGATGGTTTGCATGACCACTAGTGATATCTTCCTTCTCCATCCATGTATGTAATGCTTAGAACAAATCAGTTAATACTCAGATGAAACCCTACCTTAATACAATATAGTTTCCCCAGTTTAGTTCTGTATGTACGGGCTTTAGAATAGTTTTAACGTATTTCGTGCGTGTCGTAAGAGGTACTTGAAGGAAGCAACAAAGTGGTAGATAATTTTTCCATCACCCAGGGCAGATACCACTAACTTCACTCAACTATGGCTATTCAGTTCCGTTTGTGGTGTTTTCCCTTTTAGAGTGCAGTTGCTGGTACTACATCTCTCAGTAGTTCTCTGCTATTGAGTGGCTGTTGGTTGGTTCCATTTATATGCGCTTCTTCATGCTTTGCTTGGAGTGAATTTCAATAAAAAAAAGATTTGGGGCTGTTATCTGGAGGTGGAGGTCATAGTCATAAGGTTAGCCAAATCTTGAGTGCCTCTCTTCTACTGTTTAAAAATTGAAATTCTATCCATGACTCAAATTGCATTGTATTCTTCATTTCAGAGGTTCATTAAGGATATTATACTATGGAAAGTTCCAGGTCCAGGGGAACCGTACTGGGATTCACCTTGGGGTAAAGGTAGACCGGGATGGCACATTGAATGCTCTGTTATGGCAAGGTTAGGAAAATTACTTATTTATCCATGTTTTTTTGTACTGGGCATTGATCTAGGCAAGGGTTTCTTAAACTTCTCAAGATATGCCTCCTGATGATAATCCTCATAATTCCCACCTCACCTACATATCTATAATGAGCCAAAAAAGGAAAGAGTCTGTGTGTTTTTTATAGCCACTTCTTGGAGTGAATCACCCAGTCCAAGGCCTTGTAACAGCGGCTACTTATAGACGGACAGGGTTACAATTGCTGGAAAGATATGATCTTTTCCTGTTCGGCTTAGCCTACCCAAGGTATCTTTTCCTGTTCGGCCCACCCTACCCAAGGTATTACACCCTGGAGTGGTGGGCATGGATTAAAGAGCCGGGACTCGGACCCAAGATCTTCAACCTGCGACATCAACATGTTCAACCACTAGGCCATCGCATTTATGTGTTTTTTTAATGACACCAAAAGAACCAAACTCATTCCACTCCGACTGTCCGAATTTGCCAGGTCAATTTTTTTTTTTGAATAAAAATAAGGTTTGGAAATCCATGTGTACTGCATACTATATTTTGACAAATTATGTTTTGTTTTATTTCTGTCATGTCCTCAGTTTATTCTTCCAATGAGTAATTTATTAGATAATATTGTTTTTTGATAAATTTCTGATCGAGTTACCTATCCGGGTGTCTGGGTAGCGAGGGACTCACAACACTGGCAGAATGTCAGCTACATAGATATCCAAAGAAAATGGGTTTCGTCAGAATAAAATTATTCTTTTACGGGATGATTGTTTGGGAAATTAGAAACAGTTCGCCCGGCGCACAGTGGTTTATTCAACTTATCGTTTTCTGCTTTCTTCAACGCCATGTTCTTGCACATGGAAAAGTAATAAGTTCTTACACAGAAAACTTCCCCCCTGACTTGGAACCACGATAGTATCAATTTCTTCTGCAGGATAAAAATAAGTCTATTCCTATTCTAACAGATTGTAGAGATTCAGTTTATAACCACTTTCTATCTGTTTCATTCCCAGCATGTGTTTTGGTTCGAATGTCGATTTCCACACCGGTGCAAATGATTTAACATTCCCACATCACGAGTACGAGATTGCGCAATGTGATTCCTTTCATCGATGTCATCAATGGGTCAATTATTTTCTACATTCTGGTAAGACAATCATGGTACGGGTAAAAAGTTTTACTGTCGTCTGATCGGATACCACCTACTGCATTTTATTGTGGTGTACTTCACTCCTCTGGGATGTTGCCCACTTGAAATTCACTCTAAGCAAGGGTGGAAGCATCTCCCAAAGGGGACCAACCCACAGCCACTCAATAGCAAAGAGCTACTAAAAGATATAGTACCAGTAACTGCACTCCAAACGGAAAACACCCCAAACGACACTGAACCATCATGGTAAAGTGCAGTGAGTGGTATCTGCCCTAGGTGATGGTAAAACCATCTACCACTTCTTTGCTTCCTTTTAGTTGCCTCTTTCTTACCTCTAAAAAAATAATTATTTGTTACTTTTAAAATGCTAGTTACAGCCTTGCTTGGATCGAATTTCAATAAAAAAATGTTTTGTGAAATAAAATAAGAAATTATCCTAATTTGACCAGATAAAATTACCAATGTTTACAACTTTTTCTGATTTCTGTGTCATTCTACCCAATGAGTAACTAGTGAGATTATCGAGCATCATCCGAGGGTTACTCAAGTGCACCCACCTTGTGTATTGCTTTGACAGAAGCAATGTCCAAAAGAAACCAACTAACTCAATAGCAAAGACCTAATACAAGATGTGTACCAGCGACTGCACTTCAAAACGGAATACATCCCAAAACGAAACTGAACCACCATGGTGGAGTACAGCAAGTGGTATCGGCCCTGGGCGATGGTAAAACCATCTACCACTTCTTATTTATTTCAGATTGAACCCCTATCACTCATGAAGTATGAGTTCAAGCTAATATCACTTTTATTGCCGCTAGTTACTAAAGTGTGGCCTATCTGTGGCACATACTTGTCAAATGAAATGTTTCATTTGGGTTTAGTCAGTGTGGCAGAATCTTAGTTTTCTTCAGGTGTCTGAAATTTTCTTGTAATTTTCTTTGGATGAACAAAATATCTTTAAATTCAACAACACTGCTTTAATGCACAGCAGTATTGATGATTTTGAAGCTTTTTCTACAGTTTGGTTACTACCAGACACTCAAAGGGAAATTTTAATCCTTAAGTCATTGATATATCATGAAATATTGCATATTTGCTGCATTTTCTTCTGAACGCGGCCATTTTCTTTGAGCGTCGGAGTAGCAAAGTAGCTGTCATTCTGCTGGTCTGGGTCCGGTTCAGGTTCCTGGTTATAGCTGAGGGTGTTATTATCTGAATAGTCGGATATTCTGGGAATATGATTGGAAGTTATTTTTTATAATTCTCAAATTGAATCGAGCAAAATCACAAACTGTTTGTATAGTAAATATATATTGTAGTGTTTTGTAAATTTTCTTATGACGAAATTGCCCAGTCTGTTTAATTGTGGGCGCGAGTCCAGCTCGCTTATCCATGCCCACCACTCACCCAGGGTGTAATAACTTGAATAGGTTAAGCCGAAATGATCATATCTTTCCAGTAATTGTAACCCTGTTCGTCTATAAGTGGCCGATATTACGGGGCCTTGGACAGGGTGATCCACTCTAAGAAGTGGCTATAAAAAAATGTGTGCCTGGTAAGCTCAATCAGTAAAAACGTTTGGGATACGCTTCGAGCTACGCATCCCTGATCATGATGACGTGAGTTCAAATCCTGTGAGGGTTATGATTATATGCAAGAGGCCTGCTGGACGCCTCACTGGTGCACTGTGATTCACGTAAGCGCTGCGTACGGCTTCTTCCACCAATCAGGTCAATGCACATGATAAATAAGAAATATGATGAGCCCAAAAACCTTCACCCCAATTTGGAACTGGTACCTGCACGAGAGGTCGTGGTTCGCCATATGGTTAAGATGAATTCTCGGCTTTCCACTCCCGCAGGATAAAAATGAAATCCTGTTCTATCCTATTGAAGAGCTCCTACCACTCCCACAACTCAAATTTGTCCTTGATGCCTTATTCAGGTCATATGCAAATGAAGGGAGGCTTGAAGATGTCAAAATCAATTGGAAATACAATAACAATAAGAGATTATATTGGAGAATATAAAGACCCTGATGCTTTAAGAATGGTGGCTTGCCTAACGTCTTGGCACAAAAGTAAGATGGTTTATATATGAAAGAGTATAATAGTATCTGTATAGCACATGGTAGTTTATGTGGTAGGTATAGTACATCGTCGCGACCAGGTAGATTCAAGTTCAGATATATATAGAACACAACTGGTGAAGGGAAAATAATGTAGTTTGCAGACGCTTCGTTCTTCTATTCAGAAATGCTTCATCAGGACATGGTTATTGTTCCCCTCCATTTACATGTCCATAATTTTGAAGATCTAGATAATTTTCTACTTATCAATGTGTTATCAATCAATTTACTTAGATAGTCTTATCTCCCTATTCCGCCAAATTCTTAGCCAGTTATCTCATACCCAAATTTTATTTTATTTTTTCGTAGTTTTTTACTGTATATGAGTTGCACTGTTTCTCTTTTTAAACACACCCTCATGAAGCATTTCTGAATAAGAAAATGAAACGTTGTCTACTAAATCATTTTTGCTTTCACCGATTGTGCTCTATATATCTGATCCTAGGATTTGTATAACGTGAAACTGGGATCTCGAAATCGAGTTTGACAAATTCCGATTTCGTAATCTTTAACCACCACCAGGTTGTTCAAAATATTCGATTTGGTTTGTGATTCGCGATGATAAATTACTTGATTCGATTTTTTGAGTTGATTCGAAAAAAGCATCAGAAGGTATAAAATTTAAAAAAAAGTTATCATAGTGAATTTGAAAATTTTTTGAAAAATGTATTTTTGTTTGTTTATTATATATTTGATCGAGAAAATATTTCTCATAAGAGACAGATATTCGATTTTGGTCACCACCCCTAACAACCACTCAACCAAGGGTGTAATTATTTTCAGGACCTCCACTCAAATAAGTGGATGAGCAAAAATCAATGGATTCGTTCTCAATTATATTTTTAGCCACTCCTGAACGTGGACCACCCTGACCAAGGCCCTGTACCAGTAGGTACTTCTAGACGGACATGCTTAGACTTTTTGAAAAGATATGAATTTTCCTGTTCGGCTTAACTTACCCAAGTTATTACACCCTGGTTGAGTGTTGGACTGGATTAACGAGCCAGACCCACCTGCAATGCCTACGTAAAGGCATAGCAGCAGGGGGATAAGTAGTTAGTCCCATGTTAACCCGACCAAAAGTACTTGAGGATTACATTGGAAATAAGAAATTGTATCCAAAGATGTTAGTAAAACTTAATTCTTTGCTTTTCGTTTTCAGATTTTGAGTACGGTGAAGGGATAACTTTATCTGCTCTGAATCATATTAAAGCCTTTTCTGAGTTTATAACAAAATGCAAGCAGGCTGTCAGAGGAGTGGAGCCGTTCTGCGTTGATAATAACGAAGTTTTGAAGGTGAGTGAGGAAAACACTTTATATTCAAATTTTTTTTATTGATTTTTGCCCAGGGCAGATACTACTAACTGCACTTCATTATAGTAGTTTCGAGTTTTGTTTGGGATGAATTTCGCTTTGTAGTTGCTGATATTGCATTTTGTTATAGCTCTGCCATATACGGTAAGTGGGCGTGAAATTGGTTGCATTTTTGGTGCAGCCTTGCTTAGAGTGATTTTTTTGTTGAACTTCGCTTTATGGCAAGGACAGGGCAGTGCTTTGAAGTAACCAACTACTGTAATTTCCGCTTATCAGTAGGGCTGTCAAAAATATTCGCTTCGATTCAGAATATTCGAATCCAAAATTATTTGATTCGATTTCTGCAACAATTCGAAATCAATAAAATGATAATTTTAAATTTTTTCCGAAAATAGGTCTGAATTTCCCTGTTAATTAAAAGCTGATAATGTCTTTGTTTGTTTATTATATGACTTCGATTTGAGAAAATTATTCGATTCGATTCTGAAACCCAAAGATATTCGGTTTTGGCCAAACCTGAGCCCCCCCCCTACCTGAGCTATTACAAAAAAAGTAGTACCAATGACTACACTCACACACTGCGGTGTTGTGATGAAACCGACAATGGCAGCCAAACTTAACACACAATGAACACACGCGTGTTCGAAACACTGGCTAATGCACCGTAACCCACAGCCTTTTTATGATGTACCGATATGATAACCTTACAGCGTTTGCATTGGTTCCACAATGAATAAGACGCAAGATAAATTTTGTAACCAGATATTTTTTCATAGCCGTGCTTTTTGGGAGGATCACCCAGATCAAAGTCATGTACCAGTGGCCACATATAAACAGATAGGGTTGGTGGAAAGATATCATCTCACCGGTTTAGCCGAGCCTACAAGGGTTGAATGGTGGGCATGGATAAGTGAGCTTGTCCAGATATAATTGTGAGTAGCTTTAAATCAGCAGTTTTATGTATAACTTTGGTAGGCTGAGCCAAACAGAAAAAGATCATATCTTTCCAGCAATTCTAACTCTCTCCGTCTATAAGTGGCTGGTGGTATAGAGCCTTGCTTAGGTTGATCCAGTCCAAGAAGTGGCTAATAAAAATGTGAGTGATTATGAAAAGTAAATAGCAGAGGGCAGGTTCAAGTCATTTAATGTAATGTATGCAAGAGAATTGATGTGCAGTACACTTTGTCGACGCGTGGTGGCTCATGTAACCACAGGTTACGACGAATGTTTTTAAATTTTCATTTAGTTTTTGATATGACGTTTTTACCTATATTTCAGGCGATATCAACCTGTGAAACAAAAATCAGGAATCGTTTTGCTGACAACATGACTCTGCGGCCGGTCATATACGCTCTGAGAACTCTTATGCAAACCGCGATGGAATCTGCTGAAAAAACAGAACAAACTAACGATATTATTGATGTTTCTTCAATAATGAAGCTTGTTAATTTATTTGATAAAACTTTTACTAATCTGGGATTTACTTTTCACGAGAAATTATGATTTTTGTTATTAAATATTCTTTAAAGTTCATCGTATTATTAATTTTTTCAACCTGTAAAACTGTAAATATTTGTTTCCATCAACTGCGCAGGAGTTTGTGGTATGAATCTAGGGGCAGGTATTTTTGTGAGTGTGAAATTCACATCAACAAAAACAGCTTAACCATATGGCGAACCACGACGGTGTATCCTTATGAGATGGAAGATATTTTTTGTTTTCATTGAAATCCATTCTGAGCAAAGCTGGAAGCAGTGCCTAGAAAATATCAACTGACTGGCCACTTAAATAGCATACCACCACTATGTGATCAAGTTTCAGCAACTGCCCTCTGAACGGAAAAAATCTCAAATAGAACTGAAACGCTATGGTAAAGCGTAGTGAGTGATATCTGCCCTGGGTGATGGTAAATCCATCTACCAATTTTTGTTTCCTTTTAGTCGCTTCTTACTACATGCATGCAATACGCTAAGACTATTTTAAATTCTGTACCTACAAGGCTAGAATTCAAAATGCTTCGGTTTTGCTTAGTAGCAGTGACCGATGTTGGGCGTTTTTGATTTCACGCAGAGCTCACGATAATTTTAATGCTAAACAATTTTATGACAAGAACTCATCGAAAAAAGGTACTTATGCGAATAGCATTCCCATCGAAGAACAAAATTTCACAAGAAAATTCATGCGGCCTGGAGATCGAAAGAGAGTGGTAAAAGGATGGTTCTTATACGAAATATTTGTTTATGAAATATTCGGTTATTCTAATCCAAAGTACAAATTATTTGAATCAGACCTTAACTGGCCACAGGTATTCTCGGCTTTCCCCTCTCCCGCAGGATGAGAATGAAAATCTACCCTAAATACTAAACTTTTTACGATTTTTTATTTCTTGTGGCCAGTTAACGTCCAATTCGAATAATTTGTATTTTGAATTCGTATAACCTAATTGATCTGTTATAAAAGAATAGTCCCGTGCTATGCTCTGTAAATTTTGTCGTTTGTTTCCATGAGCAGTTTATAAAACAAAAACATTCTTCAACAGAGCACAAAACGACAAACAAAGCAACACAAAATAATCCGTTTTCAAATCCATTCCACTATCAGTCGGGCATTCTTCTGTTGCGCCCAATGCAAAGTAATTGGCGAGAGACCCTGGGAAGTCCGTGAACAATCCGTCCACTCCGAGGTTGACGAACAATTCATATTCTTTGTAAGGATCTGATCCATAATCGTACGCTAGGAATTGATATTCGTTTCGGAATGTGTACGGGTGAACCTGGGAAAAGATGAAGAGTTATTTTTTGTCATGTGAAGATACAGGAGGGTTGTATTTCCCACCAGCCTTCAAAAACGAATAAGGAGTCAAAGCTAGGAGAAACTTTCCGCGCTTCCGCTTCTTAGTCGCGCTCATTTACTCGGCCTTGTATGGTTCAAGTTTGCAAATTTTAATATTTAAATTGCCTTGAATGGCCTCAAATGGCTGTATAGGGGGAAAGAAAAAAAAATAAAATTTTCAACTTTATTTACACCCGCCAGTGGTACTTGTTATTTGTATCTGTGATTTTTCTTATTGAATTTCAATTTCTAGCTGGGCTAGATTCACTACCCACTTGTATTACGAATATCCACTATCTGCTTTTGAAACATCCCAAACTGAACATTATTATAACATTTGTAAGTGGCATCGCCTTGGGAAATCGCAGACCTATACGACACTTCTACGTTTCTTTTATGCTGCTTTTACGACGCGCGGGAAATATCTTCGGGCAACACTGAAACTAGGGCTGGGCAATCGGTGATTCGAAGCACAGATTCGAATCAATTGTGAATCGGTCATAGGAATAAAAACATGCTAAACGAATTTAGTTTTTTCATTTTCACGACAAAATGCAATCGATTTTGGTCAAATTTGAACAAAATCGATTGTATTTCGACGTTAAAATGAAAACACATCGCTTTCAGATCAGCTTATGGAAATATTTGTATTTTGAAACTGTATATATCCTAATTATCATAATGGAGACTATAATAATAAAAATTGAATATTTGTTATTTTTATGAAATCAACTATTCGAGTCGAAAAAATAAAATTCGAATCAGATTCGAATTTCATATGATTCGGTTTTGTCCAGCCCTAACTAAAACCCGTTCCTACAGGACAAATTACATAGTTCTGATGAAACGATAATGATTTCAGCAATACAAAAAATGAGCATACGGCAAATCCATATTTGTGAGCTCTTTCGATAAAACTAGTATTCCCAATAATCGTGTTCCGTATCGGATCAATTTGGACGATCACCGACTTTGACGGACCGATACCACTGACGTAGGTGGAGAGATCTTCAAGAATATCGTCAGTCAATGTTGTACCAGTGAGAAATACCTGAAAAAAATAAGGTGGGAGTTTGTATTTAGGATAGGATATCATTTTTATCCTGTGGAAAAGGAAAGCCGAGAATACAGGTTAACCATATGGCGAAGAACGACCTCTCGTACAGATACCAGTTCCGAATCGGGGTGAAGATTTTTGATCATCGTGTTTCTCATTTTTTCTGTGCATGGACCTGGTTGGTGGTGGAAGCTGTAAGCAGCGCTTGTCACCGTGCACCGACGAGGCGTCCAGCAGACCTCTCGCATAAAAACATCATCCCTCAGAGATACGTAGCTCGGAGCGTATTCCCAACGCTTTACCCATTGAGCTAACCGGGCAGCCAATTTATGGAATTTAATAAGTAAAACCTGTTATTGAGAATCGTCTGTAGTCAGCTAATAATGGGAGTGACTGATGGATCGCACAGTCGAGGATACTAAAAGTGAGCGTTTGTCAACTTGGAAATTCAATTTCAAAATTTGTTATTGTCAGGGGATTCTATTTCTCAAAAATGCTTCAGAAATCATTGACCACTGGATTGCATCGCCTATTATTGCAATGAGGATGTTAGTTACCTCCCTTTGCGACGGTGGTTCAAGTAACCACTAGTTACGGCTATCTCACCCAAGCATGTCCATGCACTGGAACATAAATATGAGTAGGGGGCCTCTCCTCCCGCCCCGTTACCTGATTCTCGATTTCCCTCTCCCCGAATAAAATAATTACTCTACTTCCCCATGCTTACTAGTTTCAAATCCGTCTGATTCTTCAAATATTGCAAACTTCTTACATCAAACGACTGAACGAAACAAGGGGAAGTTTTCTTATTGTAACCATAATTTTCTAATGCTTCCAACAAGATGTCTTCCATAGTGATATCTGTAGAACATACTTATGTTATTTTTCTATATAAATATCTTCCTTCATCAATACACTCGCGTGAATTGCTAATGGTAGATGGTCTAAAGCGCGGCTTACCGTCGTTAGGACTATTCCCAAGCCCGTAACTACGGGGTTTAATACACCCTGTGCTTAGTTGTGGGCTCGGATATGGATTGACGAGACGAACGTACTGGGGCTTGAACACAAGATCTTTACATTGCGATGTCAACACGTCAATCACTAAGGATCACGTCAAAAGCGTGTGATGACAGCATTAAATATTAATTAAAGTTAAGTTCCCTACTAAAAACTCATAATATTATCTTAACTTGGTGCCCGGTTAGCTCAATCGATGAAGCGTTGGGAATACGCTTCGAGTCACGCGAGGTTCGAATTCCGTGAAGAATGATGATTATATGCGAAAGGTCTGCTGAACGCCTCGTCGGTGCACGGTGGTAAGTGAGCGCTACTTACTTCTTCCTCCACCAACCAGGTTCATGCACAGGAAAAATGAGAAATACGATAATCGAAAAACCTCCACCCCGATTAGGAACTGGTATCTGCACGAGAGGGTGGGGTTCGCCATATGGTTAAGCTGTATTCACGGCTTTCCTCTCCCGCAGGATAAAAATGATATCCTAATCTAACTCACTTGCTAGAAAATTATTGAAGAAGTCCGGTACTTTTGTCTCGGGATATATTCCAATCGTTCGAGAATTGCTTTCATTCTGTGCTACCGCAATGTACTCGTCAAAAGAAGCCATCGCCAACTGACCGTTATATGATTGGTCACGATATGATCTTGTTTGTATCTGAAACAATGAAAACATTGGCAGCGGCGGATAGGAAGAAAACAAATGCAATTAAACTTGTCCTTTTGAATTATAACAATCTCTATAAACAAATATTATCCGACTATAAATTGATTACCACGCCACGTTTAGATTTGTCTCGATTGCAGGCTGGGTAAACAACTCAAACATCTCGCTCTTAGCATTATTTACAAATGAGGTTAAATATCTTTTTTCATTGAATAAAAATAAATATAGCGTTTTTTTATAACTTGCTGACATGTGGCAATTTGCCAGAAATTTACGCAAAGTGGTCTTATTACGATGAGGGTTTTTTCATTTTCTTTTTGTTGCCACTTTTTTAGAGTGGATCATCCTGCCCAAGGCCCTGTAACAGCAGCCATTTATAGACGGACAGGGTCACAATTGCTGGAAAGATGTGATCTTTCCCTGTTCGGCATAGCCTACCCAAGTTATTACACCACGGGTTGAGTGGTGGGCATCGATAAACGAGTCGGACTCGCCGGGGCTCGAACCCGAGATCTTCACCCTGCGATGCCAATATGTTTAACCACTAGGATGGACTGACGGACATCTGCGGTATATGAACGTAAAATATATATTCATAGTCAAGTCCATATTGAATGCGCCCTTATTCTTTCTCATTAAATGCATATAAATGTAAGAAATACTACGCACCTTTCTCAGAGTTTTCAATTCTTCTAATGTAAAATCGATTGTGAAATAATCAGTTCTGAACCCAAGATCAGAAGGAATGAAATATCTTCTAGCTCGGTCATGAAACTCTGGATGTGAATGGACGTCTGTGGAATGGTTCAACCAGGGTTCGTGAGTGCATACGAGTTTCATGTCCTACAAAAGAGAAGATAGCGTGGAGGTTATTTTATAGCCATTCATTTTGAGTCGAGCACCCTGTACCAGAGGCAGTTTACAAGTGGACAGGTTTAGTGGTATTGGAAAGATATGACTGACTTTTCTGGTTTGGCCGGGTTCACCCAAAATTATTAGACTATAGGTTGTGCTGGGCATGGAATAATTTACAACTCTGAGTTTCATCTAACCAATGCTGAAGGTTGCTAGTAACTCCTATCGACATATGCCACATATAAAACTGATGGAACGAAAGACTCTTTAAATGAAGTTCCTCCAACACTTGTCACCATAAAATTAGCAGATAACAATGTCATCCTTTGCTTAGAGCCAACTTAAGTTCAAAAGAAGACATCGCTAATTTATGCTTTTGATGAGTTTGAGCAATTAACAGAACAAGAAATTAGAATTCTGAATACTCAACTTTGACCAGAGTGAATTTAGGCATAAAAATAGGCGAAAAATCAACGACCAAGTTGTGCCTTTTCTGAGTCTGGTTGCAAAAACGACGAATACTTAATTGTTCGGAATACTTACTTTAGTAGCGGCTAAATCACATTCTATAACATCAGCTCCTTGTTCGATCGCCAATTTGTATGCTTCGACAGTATGTTCTGGCAGCATTCCTGGAAAATTAAAGGTTAAAGTTGAGTGAAGGGTATGTTAGGTGATATGGCCAAGCAACGACCAATCGCCATTTACGACAATGTCAGGTCCATATTAGATAATGTTTGTCCTTATATACCACCGATGTATGCAATGGGCTTTTTCGCCCAGAGTCTGCATAGTATAACCCTGAATGTGGTCGTATCAGGCGATCAAAAGGAAATGGAGGATTGTAGATGTTTTTCTTCATCGCCTTGGGCAGATACCAATAACTACGTGGTTCTGTTAGGAATCTTTTTCATTCAGAGTGCAATTAATGGAAAGCATTTTTGCACAGTTTTGCAATATAAGTGGACGATAGTTGGCTTCGCTCAGATTCTACTTCCGTTGCATGATAATACGCGGTTCATACTTGACTAATACTAACCTGAGCTTCCACGGTGAGCTATTACGAGCGGTCTATTTGTAGGTAATTCTCCCAGATCTTTAGATATGACCGAAGCGATTGTAAATGCCAGATAGAAATATATCTCCAAAAGGCAGAGCATCTTTTTCTTTCCAACCATTGTGGATATTCTTTAAGCTACGACAGCTTCAGACCACTACTTTATACAAACAAATTGTATCTACAAGCTGAATGTATAAAATAAATTCGTTTGTCGAAGATTCCCGACAAACTTATAAGTCCATTCTTCTACCTCACCCAGGGTGTAATAACTTGCTTATGCTCGGCTGAACCGGACATCTCGTGTCTTTTCAACAATTCTAACACTAGCTATTCACTCAGAAATTGCTGCCTATTAGCGAACCTTGCTTGGAATGATCAACGCGAATGAATTACCATAAAAACATATATATTACACCAATGTGCAGCAAGGTGAGACAGGATGGGCGTACAAGTTTTGTTAATCAGAAACATGCATGCGACAGGTATTTTAACGTTTGTTCTTATCGTCATCTGTGTCTCGAACTTGGCAGAAAAGACCTCTTTCCATCTTATCGTAACATGATAACTTCTCTGCAGTGAACCCAATTAAAAAGATTTTCACTAGAGATGTATCGCTAAACATGTCTCGCAAATGAAACAAGCCGATGAAACGCGGTTCAGTCGTTGCTCGTGCCTGACAAAGTGAACTTTATGCTCCGCTTTTCACCACACTTGTTCTACTCTTATCGGCATGGACTCCCACGCCGTTTAACCCAATCAGATATTTTATTTTGTCAAGGATGTGCCCACAGATGGCCCGCGCCTCGACCCGTCAACACAAATCTCATAAATGCCTTCATTCTAACAGTAAATGATATTGCCTCATATGCAGTCGATCAATGATTTCAACGAAAAGAATTTATTTGTTTAATGCTATTTGATTACTATGGAAATAAGCGAATAACTTACTGTGATTTAACAGTTAATTCAAGACCATGATTTGTGAATTTTAACAACAAAATATACCTAACTTTTTTCTCACTCAATATTTTATTCAACAAGAAAATGACCTGCTCTCTTTGGAGAAAAAATCATTAATATCTGAAACGTAATTTACCTGTAAATTTTGTATACTGAACCATAGATCTTACTGCGGCTCTGTCAGTGGTGCTAAGCGTGGGCTGAGGCACGTAGGTTCCCTATCACTGGTGGCTTATACCAAGGTGTGACAGATGACAAGCCCAACTTTCAAGACCGTACAAATGTTTTTCTTCCTCAAATTCCCTCTACATAATCAGGAAATTCAATTTACAAAGCCATCCATTATTCATCGGCATCGCATTCCATCAATTGCCTTTACTCAACCAGCCATATTATTAGAAATAAAGGCTTTATAAGGACTTACGTAGAGCAGAAGAAGATATCAATACTGATGAAATTACTTCAAAAATGCGTTTAAACTTAACGTGATTTCTAGGATTGCATTATAATGCGCCCTATAAGTAAATATTGTCGGCAATATATTGCTGAATGAAGCAAACAAACCCATTATTTGACCTCGGTTCTGTTTGCAGAACACTCAAATAGCTGTGTAATTGAGAACATTTTTGGTCCTATCACCAGTATCCCATACTTGACAAACATGCGGTAACTAGCAAATAACGAATATATGAGAATGGGTGCTTTTGTTTTTTTGTGATAAGAAAGAAATGAGAGAGTACAATTTCCTCCCTAATTTATTTTTGATAATTCTGTAATGCGTTATCAATGCGAAAACGGACCTCACATTTGTTATTAATCGAGGCCTCCACCACGGACAACAATATATTTTAACATCGCTAAGAGCAGATGCCTCTCTCTGCACTCTGCTTTAGTGGTTCAGTTCTACATGGAATGTTTTTCGCTCAGGCTACAGTTTCTGGTTCTCCATGTTATATAACGATAAGATAAGATGGTTTTTTAGTAAAAATATATATTATATTGATGTCTACGAATACTCAACAAAATTGGATTTCCGGAATGAAATACAGACTGTTTCGACAAACATATCATAAACCATTTTTTGTTGTTATTGGAATTCACTGTAAGCGAAACTAACCAACAGCCACTAAATAGCAAAGAGCTTCTTAAAGATGTAGCACCAGCAACTGCACTCTGAACTGAAAACATCTCAAGTGGAACTGAACCTTCATGGTAAAGTGCAGTGAGTGATACCACATCTTTGTATCCTTTTAGTCGCTTCTTACGACACGCAAGTTATACTTTAGGACTATTTTAAATCCCGTTCCTACAGGGCATAATGAATCCCGAATTATATAAAGTTGCTGGGAGTATTTTGTCGCAGTATTAAATGTGCCATCCATAGACCAATCACATATAGCCGACCCGTGTCCACCACTTGTAACGGGAATTTGAAATATTCCCTCTTGATTGTTCTTAGCAAAGAATCCTCTGTACAGACATTTGCTTGAGCGAGAAACGTTCAAATTCCTATTCATTTTTTACTCACAACTTAACATACATTTTGCGATATCCTTAATCGATGAACTAGTCCTATTACGCTGTAATATTCGAGTATTTTAATTTGAATCAAACTTTCATTATTCACTAGGATATATTTGTTAGCTGTAATGGTTCCCTGATGGATTCAAAATTCTTAGAAGTACGATTAAAATTACATCGCTAATTGTGCTGCGTGGAAGATGCAAATTAGAACCTTTCGGATATGGAGACTCCACCGACCTAAGTTTAGTTAGCAACATGTAACGAAAAACAATATATGCTGGAATTCTTCTGGAAATAACCCGTATCATGATCATAGTCAAGTATATTTTAGCAGAAGAGAATTTGCATAGCAGATGACGTGAAAACATCAGTAAAAGACCAGAATAATGACAGTATTGCAAAAGGCTAATTGAGAGAATCGTGAGGAACCATAAAGGTCATCGAGCAATGACGACACCCAAATAGTTATACGGCGCCCAGACTCATAGTCTGGTGGTTGCTACCTCGCATATTTAACGTCATCGCTTATTAATGGCCATCTGGAGACGTCACAAAGCATGAAGTCATGTCTGTAACGATAAATCAAAGCACTGGGTATAAGACCCTTCAATGTGAAATCTCCAGCAAATAAATACCGTTTCAGAGATATGAACGATTCAAAAACTCGTTTTTATTATCAGATCGATTTTTTTAGCCACTTCTTAGAGTGGATCACCCTGCCCAAGACCCTGTAACATCGGCCACTTATAGACGGACAGGGTTACAATTGCTGGAAAGATAAGATCTTTTCCTGTTCGGTTTTGCCTACCCAAGTTATTGCACCCAGGGTTGAGTGGTGGGCATGAATTGACGAGCCGGATTCGCGGGACTCGGACCGAGATCTTCAACCTGCGATGCCAACATGTTAAACCACTAGGCCATCGCGTCCACAAAATTCAAAAAAATAATACGCCAAATAAAAAAATTTTCCAAGCATGGGGCGTATATGATTAGATCGCTGTTAGCGCGGTTAGTCAGTGACCCTGGTTGAAGTTAAAATACCCATTTATCAAATTCTCATCAAATTGTTGAAACAGAATATAATTGGGAAATAATCGGTTCGGGATTGTATAATTTGATAGTGGATTTCAGAATAATTGCATCTTAAAATGCTAATCAAAGTCTTCTAGTCAGTAAGCAACACGTCCATGTGGTAGGCACGTGGATGTCATGTGATAGGCTTTACCATAAACCATTTCCTTATTACCTAACTACAGGTTTCTCATTACTAATAGAGTAATCGATGATCAAACATTTTGAATGACGCGTGATAATGTAATTAATATTACCAGATCAAGAAATCCTTTTTTGTAATCATGAACCACAGATGAGTCACATATTGGAGGTTCATGTCTTTCATGCCTCATATTCAAAGAGCGTAATGTCGCTTCACATTATTTTATAATCGACATATTTGACACTGCGACGTACACATTGTGATGCAATCAGATTCACAAAGTAATGAAGAAAAGAGTAGATTAAGCCTGTTATAGGTAGGTCTGGGTAATTCGATTCGGTGATTTGAATCGATTCGAAGCACGATTAATTCGAATCAATTGTGAATCGTTTTTAGGAACATTCATTCTTTTCATTTATTTCGTTTTAAGCAAGGTTAGAGGTTTGGTATCGCAGATATAATAAATCGGGTTCGAGCACCAGCGAGTCCGGCACGTTGACCCATGCCCACCACTCAACCCTGGGTGTGACACCTTGGTTAGGCTAAGCCGAACAGGGAAAGATCATATCTTTCCAGCAATTCTAACCATGAACTTCTCTCTAAAAGTGGCCGTTGGTACAGGACCTTGGACAGGGTGATAGATTCCAAGAAGCGGCTATAAATAAATCAGCAATAAAACTGAACTACATTCTGTGCGGAATATATTCCTAACATGACTGAACCACTATGATAAAGTGCAGAGAGTTGTATCCGCCCTGGGCAATAGCAAACGATCTAACACTTTTTTGCGCTTCATTTTGTGTCCTTATCTTTTATAAAGTGCTTGATGGTTAATAGAGAATTTGACCACTGATTACTTTCCGTAGTATTTATTTTCCGTAGTACTCTGTTTTGGAAGAGCAAAAGGTAAGTTTTACTTTCTGTTTATAAATGATTTTTATGAGCTATATTCTTGAAAAATTTCGATTCCATCAGCGTAACCATGAAAATATCTAATGTATTGAACATGCGGTTCTTAGGCCAAATATTTTCAAATGCTGTATGCATATTTTCAATACCATAACCATAAAATACTTAACAATATAATATATCAAGTATCAAGGTTACCTAGTTGACTTCGTTTATTTTAATTTTTTTTATATCCAGTAATGATTTACACAGTATTGTGAAAATATCGTCAAACTTTACCTGGTTTGGATAAAATCTAGGGTGCTATCATCGGGGGGGGGGGGGGGTGACACTGTTACTAAAACGCCTGTCGTCTGATGAAAACTCGTCCTATACAACTAGGGCTGGACAATTCGATTCGATGATTCGAATCGATTCGAAGCACAATTTATCAAAATCAATATTGAAACGTTCATAGGAACAAAACTTTCATTTTTAACGAGAAAATGCAATCGATTGTGGTCAAATTTGACCAAAATAGATTATATTTTGTCGTTAAAATATGAAAATTGTTGCTCTTAGACACTGGGTATAAATTGAAAATGTACAATAAACTATAATTTTTTCGATTCTCACAATCGAGACAATACCAAAAAATGGGATATTTGTTATCTACATAGAATTAGTGATTCGATCCGATTCGAGAAAAGTATTCGAATCGGATTCGAATTACAAATGATTCGGTTTTGCCGAGCCCTATATACCACTGATAGATTTTGCAACTAAATCTAGCAAGATAACCTCAGCCCAGCTCGGACGATCAGTCAGATCAACGCGATAGTTATGTTCGGATGGTCGCGGGTTCGATGCTTGGTCGTTTCAACATCGAGCTCGCCATTAAGCAGGGCACTTCGCTGGTAGTTGTAGCATAGAACAGATACATAATCACTACAAAAAACGATGTCTAGAGGCTGTTGGGTACAAGCCACCTGGTAAGTTCACGAACGGGCAATAATTGACCCCACCCCGTAAAAAAGATAACATCTAAGTAAGGCATTAGGTGGCTACGGAACGCGCTATACATACACGGTCACTATGAGCTGCGCCAAACGACGGTAAAGGAGCAGAGGAAATAACATCTTGATGCATTCGAGTTGCCATTTTCATTCTCTACCACTTCTTCCTTTTTTGTGCACAATAGAGTAATTTCTCCTTTGTTTTGCAGGACTTTGCGTCGTGAAAATCATCCAAGGAAAATTGACGAAATCGGGTGACTGCGAGGTAGATAAACATAAACTTGTGTAGGTTACAGTCAGGGTTGGGCAAAACCGAATCATTTGGGATTCGAATCAGATTCGAATAATTTTTTCGAATAGGATCGAATAATTAATACTATGTAAATAACAAATATCTCATTATTAACTTGTCTCCATTGTGAAAATCGAGAAATTTATAGTTTATAGTGCATATCCATTCCGCACTTCATGTCTGAGAGCAACAATTTTCATTTATAACGACAAAATACAATGGCCAAATTTAACCAAAATCAATTGCATTTTGTCGTTAAAAATGAAAATTTTAATTTCTTTAGCAAGTTTTAGTTCCTATGAACTATTCACGATTGATTCGAATAAATTGTGCTCACGGAATCGAATTGCCCAGCCCTAGTTACAGTGAAGGCGGAAGGACTCAAATCTAAAGAGGGCGTGAATGAAGAGGATACTGATGCTGGGATAATTTATCTCTTTGTGAGTACAAAGCAATATAATATATATATATATACAATTTATTATATTGTATATAATATAATATATTGTATTGGGCTCCCAAAGAGATAAATTTTAAATTTTATTATATACTATAATTATTTTCGAATGCGAGCCGTGGCCTACTTTTACATGTTTTGGTGTGAAGTGCTAAAATATTAATTGGGAAGGTGGTTTTCAAATCTTACAGGGGAGGGTCCCCGGTTCTGTGCTGGTGTATTTTTTTCTTAGCAAACAGGTCTGAGTAATGTTAGAAGCGGCACTGGAAAGAAACTGGCTGGTGATCAATGCTCGATTTTTCTCGATTTTCCAGTGGTAATTCGAGTTGCGTTTGGAAATGCTTGGCGTGTTTCTGTTAATATATATATAATTTTATAGCCACTTCTTAGAGTGGATAGCTCTGTTCAAGGAGGTCACTTATAGACGTACAGGGTTTCAATTACTGAAAATATATGATCTTTTATTGTTCGGCTTAGCCTACCCAAGTTATTACAACCTGGGTTGAGTGGTGGGCATGGATAAGCGAGCCCGACTCGCAGGGGCTCGAGCCCGAGATCTTCAGCCTGTGATGCCAACACGTTTAACCACTAGGCCATGGCGCCGACAAATATCTACGCACATGGTTTTGGAAAAAATCACCACGTTCAACGGTGTGCAGTAAACATAAATAAATGATACACCCCGCCACAAAGCTGTCGTCACAAAGCCTTTTGACGAAAATCTCAACTGGCACGAAATCGAAATTTTCACTCAGATATTTTTTCTCTTTTAGGATGACGATCAGTCAGGTGAGTAATACCCATATTTTTTATTGCCTTTGAGCGCTTCTGCGTTTGGTAGCTTTGGTTATCATTTATTTTTTATAAACGTTCACCCAAAGCCAGGCCGGAAGCAGTACCAAAAGGGAACCAACTAACGGCCACTTATTAGCAAGCTACCGACCTACTAGAAGATCTAATACCAGCAACTGACACTCTAGGCGAAAAACATTCTCAGCGGGACAGAACTGCTATGATAAAGTGCAGTGAATGGTCTCTGATCTGGGCGATGGTGAAATCATCTACCACGTTGTTTCCTTTTATTCGCCTCTCACGACACGCGGGAAATACGTTAGGACTATTCTGAAGCCCGTATTTGTAGGGCTTATTAGCAACCTTGACTAATCAGTAATAGGTGTTTCCAGTGGCGTATTTAGAACCTTGAAAAGGAGCCAAAATGTTAGGGATCAAATTATGACGCAACAATGGACGCCGCATGGTAAAAATTTGTGCAACAGCAAACTAGCATTTTATCGTTTATTGAAGTAAAACTACTCTGGATTAGTGGATCCGAAACGGACTGAATAAACGAATGTGATTCTATGCTTGTCATCCTTTTTATTCAGAAATTATTCAACAGATAATAACAAAACCTAAAGGTAAGTTACTCATTGTTTTCGAAAAAGCGGAGTTTTAAGTACATTTTTTGGAACTTTGTCTGTTGGACTGAGTTGGATATCTATTTTCATCTGGAGTATAGCTCACCGAAACTAGGGTATGGAATCATTAACAGGACAACAGCCGGGTGCAGACAGAAAAATTTTGACGAAACATCTTTTGTTGAGCATGCGTAGGGCTGGGCAATTTGATTCAGTGATTCGAATCAATCGTGAATCGTTCATACGAACAAAAACTTGCTAAATGTAGTGGAATCTTCATTTTATGACGACTAAATGCAATCTATTTCGGTCATATTTGAGAAAAATCGATTGTATTTTGTCCTTGAAATACGAGAATCGTAGCAATAAATTTCTTGATTGTCATAATAGAGACAGGTTGTAATGATGAAAATGAGATGTTTGTTTATTTATACGGAATTAGTGATTCGATCCAATGAAAAATTGACCGAATGAGATTTACCTCAACATAAGCATGAGTCACTGATGGATCGCGCCACTCGGGGTCCGTCCATCTGTAGCATATTCTTGACAAAATTAAATTTCTGAGAGGGTGGCATATAAGGCTTGACCTATGATTATGCGGAAAAACACTCAAAATATTCTGAGTTTTTTTCAACTAAATCGCTGGATTTAGATCCCGCAGTGCACGTATGAAATCCGAAACAGAAATAATAGAATCATGACACGGCATATTCATATCTACGACAGATTTAGTTTATTTCATTGCATTTCTATCTTGATTGGACAATTTTTAAATAAAATTGAACAAGACCACTAACTTCTAAAATTATTGTCTTGATCCGCTTTGGTCGAAGTTGAGCATAAAATGCGAAATTGGAATCGATCGATAAAACCCATTATTATTCATAAACTAATTCAACATCAAAGGTTTTGTAGAGTTTGTAAAAGGCAATTTACAGAGTGCAATTCAGTTCGGTGATTCGAATTGATTCGAAGCATTGCAACTTATTCGAATTGGTAAAAGGAACAAAAACTTTCAATTAATTTCGAAATTCTGCCGGAAAAATACAAACTATTGATTCAAAACTTTCCGCAAACATTCATTAGGGAAATGATAAATTTGAAGAGATATCCGAATCAGATTCGAACCACGGACGATTCGGTTTTGCCTACCCCTTATTGTAAAAGAAGGGATTGGCATATTATATGTCTCTTCCACCGTGATCTTACGTATAACAGTTTTCCGTTCAAATTCAAATATATTTTTTCCAGGTGATTGCCACTTCACCTATAAAGCAAAATGCTTCCGCGAAATCGTCCAGTCGTCAAGTTTTTCTCAATCTCAAACTCTTTGCGGGACAATAGGAGGCGGACCCGCGAATATTTACGATATTCACCACTACAACATGATGTCACCACTACAACATGATGTTGAAGTATCTACGTTCTAGGATATCTGTGACCGCTGATCGATCTATGGTTGATATATGGACAGGATTGATTTACAAGGTGATTCTTAGGCTTATCCACGGACCTTTGTAGTGACTGTGTATCTGTTCTATGTTACAGCTACCCGCGAAGTGCCTTGCTGGAGGGCATGCTCGGTGGCGATACGGCCAGGCATTGAACCGTTGGCCTTCCGGACAATACGATCGCGCTTAACCGACTGTGCCGTCGAGCCCGGCTGGAAATGCTGATATTAGTTCGGGAATATGACTATGAAGCATTGGCACGATCTACTGATAGTAAATACTTGGATAATTATATAATTAAACAACATGATAAACACTAGACCATCGCATCCACCAGTCATTAATACCTTTATCATTATTTAATCTTTACAATTGATTTAGGCAAACTATATAATTTAGAATTGTTAATATTAGTTCATGAATATGAAGAACAGGAGAGCTATCCACTAACAGTAAATACACGAAGGAGGTAAACAGCATTCTTGAGTGCGCTGTAGTTTCGAGTCATATAATTTTTCTCAATCGAATATTTGTAAATCTGAGGAGTGTTGAAGTAAAAATACAAACATCTACGAGATCTGCAGGGAAAATTAACATGTCGTTCGAAATGAAAATGCAATATATTTCTTCTAATTCATTTCGCCTGGAATTAATCACGGAAAGATCGCGAGTATATACTGTAACAAAATTCCAGTAATTTTCATTAAACTTTTGCAATAATTTTGTGATAACCTCTGGGCCATCTCGCCCACTGAGTCATTATTTTTTTCATCATAATTTAATCGTTACTTCTATCAATAGAATGAAACACTTTTTCTATCCTCTGGTGAAAAAGTAGAACTTCCGAACGATGTTTGGTACCCAGGCTACCCGAATGACAACTCTGGCACCCTTCGAAACGTTCCGATCAGAGTAGCGGAAGATCCTGCATCAGCAAGCCAGGAAATAGATCACTATAGTGGTGATGGTCTTCAAGGAGTAATTTGTGAATATTAAATGAAGAAATATCAAGTTCTTTCACGTTTTCTTAACACACTATTTAAATATTGCTTCGTTCGGCCTCATTAACCTATATTTATATCACCGTGTCCACTTCATGATCGAGAAATTAAATTGCATAATAGTCGCATTTGTATTTTTGTAAATAAAAATGACATGAACTGGTATTTTTATTTATATTTTGATAATGGCGTAAATACGAGGCCCAATCGGGAATTGTCATCTGTCAAGCATAAGCCACAAATTAACCGCGTCTGGAAATTTTGGTTAATAAATGTGAAATCAGAAATGTCAAATATAGTTTTGCACACTGCATGTTGCCGGTGGGGTTAAGTCACTGATGGGTCAGGGCGCTGAGGATATGACGGATCGGATCGGATATCGAGTCGAATATATTCGAAAATTATCGAAATCAGGACGGGTCACTTCGAATCGAATAATGATCTCAGGCCCAATATTCGAATCTCAGGCAATGGGCGCAGGATTACGAATTTTCCTAACGTACTTCCCGCTTGCCTAAAGGGAAGCATATGAAGGTTTTGATCATTCTGCTATCGCCCAGGGCCGATATCATGCACTGCACTCTATACACTGTAACAAAGGTACAGTAAATTTACAGATCATTTGCAGTAATTGCAAATTTTCCAAAGTTAATTAATCGCCATGTTGATGAGATTTAGGCCAATTATGGGCTGTTGATGGACCGCCCCTTCGCGGTGCGTTCCATCAACATCCATATTTGGCCAAAAAAATAAATTTTGAATTTTCTACATTAACTTCAAGTTGAATTACTGTCAAAGACCAGTGATTCTGTTGCATTTTTACTGTTACAGTGTAACAGTGGTCCAGTTCTGTTTAGGATGTTCGCTCCTTTACATTTGATTCTAAGTCTGGCTTGACCGATAGGAAATTTAGTAACATATGGTATATTTATTGGTGTTTCACCCTAAGCCTATTCGGGAGTTGTACTCTCCAACTTTTACCCACTTATATGTCATATACTAAATTAAATGTAACAAAACACAACATTCGTTTGGAAAATATTTCATACAGAATTGAGCCGTTATGGTTGAGCGCAATAGGTGATAGATAGAGAGATAGTAAGTAAAACCTATCTATCACGTCTTCATTAAATCCACCATATCAAATAACGGTTCAGTACTAATCGCTCACAATTTAGTCATTGTAGCGTGGAGTTAAACGGGGTCATCCTGGATGGCGAATACGCGAAAGTGTTCAAAAGTAAAAATTATCATCGATCGAATATGATTCCCCAAAGATTTCGTTAGATCTATGCGCGTGCCATGTCTGGATATACTTGAAGCGCAGATAAATAAATACAGAAATTTAGTAATAACATTTATAATAGACTCAGGTACGACAAATAGAAAAGTATTACTGTATTATGGTTGGTCAAGCTTTGCTTACCCAATCGAAAAAATTGCGCGCGTATGTTTTGCCGAGTATGGGTCACTGATGGATCGCTACCAGCACGCGGGCAACCCGTGGAGCAAACATGGAAAAATACAATTTCTGATTGGATAGTTCCTCTAAGTTTTAACATAGTTGACTGTAAAAGGACAAACTGGTTTATTCTATATAATTGCACGAGGCTTCCAACTGCAGCAGCAGAAGTTGTAATTTTATATCGAGACACGTTATTGTTTTAGATGTGCAGCGCACTTAATTACACGAACAATACATCAAATAATCAAGGAGAATTGTCCTACGTTCATGCGTACTTCGAAATTTTAGGTTTTTAATTTTTTTTTTTATTGAAATTCGCTCAGAGCAAGGACACAGAAGAAGAATCAAACTTGAAAATTCTCCTGCAGCCACTAAAGTGCAAAGAGCTACATAAAATGCAGGAGCAGGAACTAAAGAACCCCCATCCCTGATAGATGTCTATTAACGCGAGTTTTAAAGCCTTGTAGATCAACACGATCAGGAAAACAGCAAGAAGGCAAGGAATTCCAAAGTTTTGATATTCTTGGAAAAAAGCTTCTTGCATAAAACTGTTTGTGACATTGTGGAACCTCCACAGTGAATAGGTGCGAATTGGTAGCCAATCGTGTTGATCGATTAACAATTTTGTTCTGAGGAACGAGAGCAGAAAGCTCCTTTGAACAAAGACCATTATAATATCTGTAAAATAAACATAGTGAGGCAACGTTGCGGCGGTGTGTGTGTGTCAAACTTTGCCAGACTGCAGGAAAGTTTAGGACCAATCATATTGACCACACGCCTTTGAATACGATCGAGCATGCTAAGAACAGTGACAGCGGCACTGCCCCAAATGTGACAGCAATACTCCATACAGGGTCGAATCAATGATTTGTACAAATGGAGAATGATTTCGGGAGTGAGATAATGCGAGCTCGATATAGAGAACCGACTTTCATCGAGGGTTGTTTAGCAATACTGGTGACATATTCATTCCAACTCATGTCCTTAGACAGTGTGAGTCCAACAAGACGAATATTTAATGATTCCTCCAGAACAGTACCAGATAATGAAATTTGGGTTGCATTCGTATTAGTGTAACGATTACTAGATAAAACTTTAGTCTTCTCCGAGTTAAGAGTTACCTGCCAAGTGTCACCCCAATTAGATACTGTGGCCAAATCACACTCAAGTGATTTAGCCAGAGCTACAAGTTGTTCCGGGAGGGATTTTTCATTGAGACAAGAATATAGAGTTGTATCATTAGCGTAAATTACCAAATCACATATCAAATTATCGGGCAGGTCATTAATATATATCAAGAACAAAGTTGGACCAAGGATTGACCCCTGAGGGACACCCGATGAAATGGAATAATTACCTGAACGTTGTCCGTCCAAAACAACATTAATCTTACGATTGGATAAGAAAGATTTGACAACTGAAAAAACTTGTCCAGAAATCCCATACGATTGAATTTTCTGCAACAGACCTTGGTGCCAAACTCTGTCAAATGCTTTAGAAATGTCTAGAGCAACCGACTTTGCCTCCCCACAACGATCAAGGGCACGAAATATTTGTTCAGTTATTACTGTCAACAAGTCAGCAGTAGAGCGAGAACGACGAAAACCATACTGCTTGTCCGTGAGGAGACAAAGCGACTCCAGGTGTCCAGAAATTTTATTACTAATAATTGATTCAAAAATTTTACTTATAATTGGTAAGAGACTAATTGGACGATATTTATTAGGATCAGTTCGGTCGCCACAGTTTTTGAATGCCGGCACAATCGTTGCACATTTCCATGTATTTGGGAAGGTACATTCTTTTAAGCATTTATTAAAAAGTTTGGCCAAAATAGAGGACAACTCAGGTGAAAGAATCTTCAGAATCACAGATGGAATGCAGTCAGGACCAGGAGATATGTTCGAATCGAGTTTGGCAATCATTCTAGAGACAAGTAGCGGAGTTACTGACATGCTCTCCAATGTAACGTCGGTTCGATTTGGAAAATTAGGTGGTGAGGTACCAGAAACCGAACCAAGGCTGCAGTTATTAGAGAACATCCTGGCAAACAACTCCGCCTTGTCTCTGGAAGAACACAAAATTTCAGGGCCATTTAAAAGAGAAGGGATACTAGATTTACCCCTGTTCATTACATTATTTATTATTTTCCAAAAATCTTTGGAACCCAATTTTTGTTGTGAAATTTTGGATTTGGTGGATTCCATGTATCGAGTTCTAGCAATTCTGAAAATTCTTCCACAATTATTTCTAGCCTTTCTGTGAAGTCGTCTATTATTGACGTTGGGATGTCGACGATAGCGGTGGAAATGATGATTTCTCGTCGCTATTGCCGCCGAGCATTCGGGTGAAAACCATGGGGCAGAGTGGGGCTTCACCTGGAATCTTCGGTGAGGAATGAATTCATCAATTCCAAGGCGTATCCACTCTGCGATTTCCACCGCACACTCATTAGCAGGCAACAAGAAAACATCATTCCACGGCACATCGCGAAGGAAGTCCCGAAAAGAGTCCAAGTCACCGCCCTTGTAGTTATAAGAAGTGCGGTGAAAAGGAGACTCTTTACTTATGAGAGTCGAATTTTTTAATCTCGGCTGCAAAATGACGTGGTCTGAAGTACCAAGTGGGGGCTGGGAAACCAGGGTGAATACATCACCTGGATCTGAGACAAAACAAAGATCCAGTCGGGAAGAAGCGTGAGCTGGGTTATCGGGGATCCTAGTCATAAAATCCACCACCTGTGTCAGAGACTCAGTGATGGCGAAATTATGAGTTTTAATTCCGGCCAGGTCAGTTGCAGCTGAATTCAACCAGGTATCGTGATGGGCATTAAAATCTCCCATTATGCAAAATTTGGCAGATGGACAAGACATCAAAATCTTGTCCATCTGCAAAGAGATGTCATCCAGGACAGAACAATCTTGGGTTGAGGGGGATCGGTATACGAAGAATAGAAATGATGTCGATGTCAGAAGCGACATGCGTAGGCACAGATACGAAAGCGATGTGGACTCAAAAGCAAATGCACGAGCTACAGGCAGATTGCTACGAACGTAGACAGCTAGTCCGTGCATATGCTTTGGAGAATCCTTGCGTATGAGCGGCAAATAACCCTCGACCCCGAAATCAGAAGATGAGATTCCAGGATTAAGGTTGGTCTCGCAGAGTGCAAAGACATCTGGACTATTCCTGAGTCAGTTCAACTCGTTTTAAATTTCAAATACTGTTTGAACTAAATTCTCTTAATATATATTTCGATGTTATTTGTTCGATGAGACCAAAGAAGTCTTGCTAACTCCAAGATAAACTGCACAAGGCTTTGGACACACTAATTGAAAGCACTCCAATCTATAATTGGATAAAATTTTTAATGCACATATTTTATTTTTCCGAATCGAATTGCCCAGCCCTAGACGAGTCGCACAAGAGTCACAGCGTATATCAGAACTAAAATACGTCAAAAATTTTAAAGGTTATATTTTCGTCTGACGCACGAGGTTAAATTACCCGTGACATAATAGAGATGAAACGGGGGTTTGTTTACCCCATCCTAGAATGCAGGTGATGCATATCCCCCCCACCACAATAAATAGACATTTCGGATTATCATATCAACAACAAAAGTACTTCGCTTTGGTTAGAAATATTTGCGATACAAAGTAACATTCTGCAGATTGGGCGGAACCGAACCACTTGAAACTCGAATCTGATTCAAATATTTTTTTTCGAATCGGATCGAATCGTTGATTTCATAAGAATATCGAATAGCCCATTTTTATTGTTACCATCATATTCTCCATTATGATGATTAGGGAATATACAGTTACAAATAACAAATATCAGCATAAATTGTCTTAAAAGCAATGTATTTTTATTTTAACGATAAAATACTATCGATTTGGTCAAATTTGACCAAAATTGATTGCATTTTGTTGTTAAAAAAGGGAACAATGCACTTCATTTAGCATGATTTTGTTCCTATAACCGATTCACGATTAATTCGAATAATCTGCGGTTCGTATCGATTCGAATCACCGAATCGAATTGCCCAGTCCTAATTTTAAGAACTATTCAACAAAAACAACTACTATATTACTTCAACAAGACTTACTAACTTACTTCAATAGGAAGCTGCTATATTGGAGAGAGAAGATCATTACAAGAGAAGAGCTCAAGAGCCTCACCCTGGATCAAATAGTGAAATGTAAGATACTGATTGACCTATGTCCTACAATAACATTGACAATATCACACACTAATTGACTGTGTAAATAAATTCTAATAATATTGAAGCTGATTCCTCGTTAAAAATCGGCAAAAAATCCAAACTACTCAACTCTCAACAAAAGTTCCAGGCGCCATATTATCAAACCAATATTGAATAAATGTTGATTTCGTCGCTAAATTTATATCCAATCTCTAGTTGCTATTTGTTTTACTCTCAAAATGTCAAACCATAATCTCTCCTATTTTATCAAAATATATAGAGGTTGAATTTAATCTCGAAGTCGAATGAACAAAATCTCTCACATTTTCATCGTAAGCTATACAGGTTGAATCCTATTTATTTTATCTCATTTAACTCAAATTTGTTATATTACAGCCTGGCTTCACCTTGATACTGTTTCCAAACGGACCATTTGTGACACATATTTGACGAGATGCATTTCTGATTTTACTTTTACTCCATGAACTACAGATAGACCGCTTTTCACCAAAGTGATTCATCAGTGACTCATGCTTAACATGACATCAATACAAACTTTAAGTGGAGTACAAGCACTATCAGTTACAATCTACTAAATGTTACTTTTGCAAATAATTCTAAACACAGCGAAGTAATTTCATTATGAAAGGTATAACCCAATTATGGAGTAAACAAGCCCCCTGTGACCCGAAAATATTTTGTTTTCAAGTGAAGTACAGCCCGTTAATATCGACTGAAAGTTATATTATTTCGCCAATAACCACAGCGAGATAATTTTGTTAGAAATTGAATAATGTTTCGCTCCTCGTAACCAAATACAGTAAACAGGCTCCATGCAACCACAAAATATTTTGTTTTGTGTATGGTAGATCGAATAAGCCCCCTATTACCCACCACAAAACTATTTTATCCTGGTTAACTTTTTTCCACGTTAGATGAAAATATAACTTTTTAAATTATTTTGGTATTTTGAGTCTGAAATACATTAAAGCAAAATTACATTAAATTTATCGTTAATTTGCTGTAATTGGTGTAGATTCCCGAAATTTCAAATTGAAATTCCGAAATTTATTGAACCTTTGCCGAGTATGAGCGGCGCGTTTCATCAATACCCCAGGATTAGGTAAAAAATATTTCATTTTGATAAGATCCAGTATGATGCTGAAATATAAATACACAAAACTTCCATTTATCAAGCCTGAGCCCCAGTTAGACCAAACGATTCACGATTGATTCGAAGAAATTGTGCTTCGAATCGATTCGAATCACCAAATCGAATTGCCCAGCCCTAAACGAGCCGCAAATACGCCTTCAATCACAAGCCCATGTTCGGTATACGAAATATACGATTACTGCAAATTACTGGTAAATTTACTGCTGTTGTGTCGCAGTGTATATCAGAACCAAAATACATAAAAATTGAAAAGGTTATATTTTCGTCTGACGCGCGAGGCTGAATTACCCATAACATAATAGAGGTCATACGGGGGTTGTTTACTTCATCTTAGAATGCATGTGATGCATATATCCTCCCCCCACCACAATGAATGGAAATGTCGGATTACCATCAACAACAGAATTAATTCGCTGTGGTTAGACTTTCAATCGATATTAACGAACATTATCTGTACTTCACTCGGAAACGGTATATCTTGGGGTCACAGGGGCTTGTTTAACCCATATTGAGTTACTGCCGATGTATAAAAGCCCTCGCAGTGAACGCAAATATCGGAATATACCATTACCAATGAAATTACTTTGCTGTGTTTAGAATTATTTGCGAAAATAAAATTTAGTAGATTGTAACTGATAGTGCTTGTACTCCACTTAAAGTTTGTATTGATGTTTTGTTAAGCATGAGTTCAAAATATTCCATGTTTCAAAATATAGGTGACAGATATAATGCGCTTTGTCTGCGCTATACAGCGATGGTTCATACTTAAGAAACAGTAATCGGCTAATATGTTTTAATTTGCGAATCAATGTAAATAAATTTTGAAAAAACTAGCAGGACAGTGGCACACAGATAAGATATTTTCATGTGAATAACCCGTTGAGCATATATTAGGTCAGCACTTTGAATGTATGAACCTAATATATTAATTGAAGTGGCTTTGAGCGGGTGCGATGTCTGTAGCAATAAGAATGGGGTATTTGTAGCGGAAGAATTTGAGATGTCATATTTTTGTCAGGCGTGGGAGGTAAATTATTAAAAAAATATACCTTAGTGGTCACAAGGGGGCTTGTTTACCTCGTCGCGGGTTACGGGCGATGCTTATAAGACCCCATAATAAATGTTCGGATTTATCTTATATTGCCAACAAAGTTACTTCGTTGTGGAAATATTGTGAAATAACATTTAGCAGATTTTACCCTGTAGTGACTTTACTTCACTTTTTAATGATGTTTTGTTAAGCGCGAGTCGATGATGGATTACTTTGACGAGACACAGTCTAACTGTAGTTCCTTGTTCATAAAGTAAATAGGATACAACAATGTATTATATCGTCAAATATAAGTGAATACCGCCCTCATCTGCGCTATCTATCTGTGACCCTGGATTGAAAATACATTGTTTGAATAACAAATAAAATAATTTTGAAACCGGATCGAGGTGAAACCAGGCAAAGAATAACGAATTCGGCATAAAATATACGAGATTCATCCTCTTTACTTTTTTGTTGCATTTTCCACAAATCATATTTGGAGAAAATCTTTGATGAAACGATATAATATTATCAGAATATGCTCGGGCAAATATGGATTGCGCTGCCCATGCTTGGTCTATCTATGTCCCATGCTTAATAATTTTTTTCCGAAAATTTATTATTTGGGCATTTTTTGAAATCGTATTTGGTCTCATTTAAATTAAACTATGAAATTGATTTTAAAGCCCAATTATTGACTGTTCATGGAACGCGCCTAGGGCTGGGCAGAACCGAATCATTTTCTAATTCGAATTTAGTTCAAATTAGTTTTTCGGATCAGATCGAATCGCTAATTTCATGTAAATAGCAAATATCCCATTTTTAATATTACAAATTGTTCACATGTGAGAATCAAAGTATTTATAGTTTATTGTACATTTTCAATTTTTACCCAATGTTTAGGGGAAACAATTGTTATATTTTGACGACAAAGTAAAATCGATTTTTATCAAATTTGACCATTGCATTTTATCGTTGAAAAAAATTCTAGTTCATTTAGCACGTTTTTGTTCCTATGAACGATTTACGATTGTCTCGAAGAAATTGTGCTTCGAATTGATTCGAATCATCAAATCGAATTGCCCAGCCCTAAACGAGCCGCAAATGCGCTTTCAAGCACCAGCCCATGCTCGGTATACAAAATATACAATTACTGCAAATTACTGGTAAATTTACTGCTGTTGTGTCGCAGTGTATATCAGAACTAAAATACGTAAAAATTGAAAAGGTTATATTTTCGTCTGACGCCCGAGGCTGAATTACCCATAACATAATTGAGGTGAAACGGGGGTTGTTTACTCCATCTTAGAATGCAGGTGATGCAGATTTCCCCCCCCCCCCACCACAATGAATGGAAATTTCCGAATTATTATAACAGCAACAAAATTATATCTTGTTTAACCCATATTGGGTTACTGCCGATGTATAAAAGCCCTCACAGTGAGAGCAAATATCGGATTACCAATAAAATTACTTCGATATGTTTAGAATTATTTATAAGTAAGTAGCATTTAGTAAGTAAGTAACATTTAGTAGATTGTAACTGATAGTGCTTGTACTTCACTTAAAGTTTGTA
Source organism: Styela plicata (assembly GCA_963675895.2). Lineage (NCBI taxonomy): Eukaryota > Metazoa > Chordata > Ascidiacea > Stolidobranchia > Styelidae > Styela > Styela plicata. Next base: position 19,674,279 of record OZ023148.1, read on the forward strand.
TTGATGTTGCATTCCATGTCTCAAAATATAGGTCATGGATATAAGGCGCTTTGTTTGCGCTATAAATCGATGGTTCATACTTAAAAAACAGTCATCGGCTAATGTGTTTTAATTTACGAATCGATGTAAATAAATTTAGGAAAAACTAGCAGGACAGTGCACAAAGACACGCTATTTTCATGTGAATAACCCGTTGAGCAGAAAATTGTGCAACACTTTGAATGTATGAACCTTATATATATTAATTAAATTGTCTTTAAGCGGGCGCGATGTCTGTAGCAATATGATTGGGGTATTTGTAGCTGAAGAATTTAAAATGTCATATTTTTGTCAGGCGTGGGAGGTAAATTATTAAAAAAAATATACTTTGGTGGTGACAAGGGGGCTTGTTTAACCCGTCGTGGTTTACGGGCGATACTTTTAAGACCCCAAAATGAAAGTTCGGATTTATCTTATATTGCTGACAAAGTTACTGCGTTGTGGAATTATTGTGAAATAACATTTATTAAATTTTAACCTTTAGTGACTTTACGTCAATGATGGATTACTATGGTGAGACACAGTCTAACTGTGATTCATGGAGTAAATATGATACAAGAATGTATTATTTCGTCAAATATGAGATAATACCGCCCCTTAATCGGCGCTATTCATCTTTGGCCCTTGATTTTAAATGCATGATTCGACGAAAGTAATCGAATTCGCAAACAAGACCAAGACAAAAGCAGGCTGAAAACTTTCGAATTCGAGATAAAATATATGAGATTCAACCTCCATATCTTTTGATGAAATAGGAGAGATTCTGGTTTGAGATTTTGAGAGAAAAACAAAACGCAACTAGAGATTGGATATAAGTTTAGCGACGAACTCAACACTGATTCAATATTGGTTTGATAACATGACGCCTGGAACTGTTGTTAAGAGTTGAGTAGTTTGGATTTTCTGCCAATTTTTAATTAGCTACAACATTATTTGAATTTATTCCCACAGTCAGTTAGTGTGTGATATTGAAAATCTTATTGTAGCAAATACGTCATAAGGCCTATGACACATTCTGTGTTTTAATATAGTGATACAGCCTTAGTTGTGCACTCAGTCTGCAGTTGATGTTTTGAAATAAATCTCATTAATTAGAGTGTCTTTATGTGGGCGGCGAAGACTAAGATCATATTGAGCTCGAAAACTTAAACTTACACTATGAGATATTCGTAGATGAAATATTGAGTAATTGTCTTTCCAGTATTTAATGTAGATATCCAGGGTTTTCGCGCGTCTTCGGTGCACATTAGTTATTTCTAACATATTTCATATTATAAGACTTATGATGGATATTTGTTGCTTCCCCGTATCGACGATTTGTCACGTTCGAGACATTTTTTTCAGACGAGGCCGCCAGAGAGATCTGAATACAGCCGAGAGAAGTTGCGCCTTATACGGCAAGAATTCGGTTCCGCCGCGCGGTAGAAGTTTCCATTTTGTTTTCGGCAAACGATCCAGACGAGGCCGGCGGAGCGATCGTGGGACATGCGGAGGAGAACAACGTCTTAGACGGCCAGTTGTGGGTGGGCTGTCGGGCGAAGTTTTTTTCGCTGTTTCATTACGAAGCGAGAGCATCGAAACAATGATTTACAATCATGAGCATCAAGGGAAGGAAATTTTGAGATAAGTTGTTGACCATGGATCGCAGATTCATATGCGGCTTATAATTAAGAAATCAAAATTGACTAATCGGGCAAAACGTAGGAATCTCATGTCACGCCATTGAATATGAAAAATTTTCGAATATTCTTTTTCGAATACGATTGTATTCGAAATTAGTGGATTTAACTCGTTAATAACATTTTAAAATATGCCCGCTCGATCATTATATTCTGACAATACTTGAAAAATATGAATTTTGGAAGCGTTTGCTCTTAATGTTCTCAACTATAGTACATCAGTTCCGTAAGGAGAGTTTCTCGCTTAAGGTGCATTTACTAGTGTCATATTTTGATGCAGCTCGTTGCCAGTTTTGTGGGAGTTAGTTGGATTTTGGGTGCTTCTGATCTTGCTTAGAGGGATTTTCGAACTTTAAAAGAAGTCAACTTGTTTTCTTGATCAATGAACACTTATTTCGTATTTTTAGATTCCGAGGTAAATGAATATAAACATGATTAGTTTATATTTTCTAACGTACCTTGTATTCATAAGTTCCATTCAAGCTCAGAACAGTTTGTCTCCTCCATATACTTGCACAACAACGACAACTCTTTGCCAACCAGGAGGACAACATCCTCTTCTAAGTGATCCTTCATCGAAAGGAAGACCAGGGAAGCGCGGAATAGCCGGAATACCAGGGATAAAAGGAGAGAAGGGAGATCCATGCCAGTGTGATGTAGCTGATAAAATAGTTGTAGCAGAATTGAAAAGAAACATGCAAGATCTGGCATCGGAGAATCGTGAAATTAAGCAACAAATGGCGGATCTGGCAACGGAGAATCGTGAAATTAAGCAACAAATGGCAGAAATGGCATCGGAAAACCAACAAATAAAACAAGAAATCAGAAATATGACAATTTCAAATAATAATGAACCTGAAAGTGCGTATTTAGAGGTTGATTACATTCCGTTGCCATGAAATGTGAAATAATTGTTTAAATATCAATTAGCCAATCGCTTCTAAATCCGAAAATATATTTTTATCAAGCATGAGTCATAGATGGACCGCGTCTTGGCGTCGCGATCCATTAATGGCTCATACTTAACTAAACTTTTTATGACATTTTTTTCTTACCGAGTTAGATAAAATAACTTTGGTATAAGAAGGACTGGATATCATCGCCCAGGGCAAATACTACTCTCTAAACTCTATTCTGCGCATCAGTGGATCACCCTGTCCAAGGCCCTGTAACAGCATACACGTATAGACGGACAGGGTTAGAATTGATGGAAAGATATGAACTTTTCATGTTCGACTTAGACTAACAAAGTTATTACAGCCCAGGTTGAGTGTTGGGCATGGATAAGCGAGCCGTACTCGCCAGGACCTTAACCCGAAATCTTCAACCTGCGATACCAACATGTTTAACCACTGGCATCGCGCTGTAGCTCTCCATCATTTTTTACCAGATTTTTCCGCGATGTCTCGGCGTGTTTTAATCACAAATTTGCCAAACTCGAACGCATCAGTTTTTTGTCCATGTGGGCGCGGCCTAGTGGTTGAACACGTTGCCATCGCAAGTTGAAGCACTCGGGTTCGAGTCCCGACGAGTCCGACTCTTTAATCAATGTCCACCAATCAATCCAGGGTTTAATAATTCGAGTAGGTAAAGCCGAACAGGAAAGATCACGTCTTCCCAGCAATTCTGGCCATGTCTGTCTTTAATTGGCTGCCGGTACAGGGCCTTGGGCAGGGTGATCCACTGCAAGTGGCAATAAAAACAATTATGTCAATATTTTGCATCATTGTGGTGCGTTATAGCGTCATAATTTTCTCTTGTTTTATTTATTTTGTACCTTTCTATTGTGCGAATGACCCGAAACTAGTTGACTATTTCTGTGAATGCGAACACTGTGCAACAACCTCCCAGAAATAATAACTTATAATACAAGTTGTTTTTCAAAATATTCCAGACGATGTCTCCCAACCGTTGCCTTCAACTTGTGTCCAGAATGGAATCAATGAAACAATCACTCCGTGGATAAACGAGGGAAATCTTCAGTCTGTTGTTGTGAATTGTCAATTATTCTCAGTGGATAATGATGGATGGATAGTATGTCATTTTCTCACGTATTATAGTATTTTATTTTCTGGACTGAATTTTTCTTTTATCGGAAAAGTATTGAGTCATTTCCTCACGTAATATTGTATTTTATTTTCTGGACTGAATTTTTCTTTTGTCGAGAAAGTAGCAAGCCATTTCTTTACAAAATTTTTCATTTTTTCTGTACTTAATTTTTCTTTTGTCGAGAATGAGGCATCATCGGCGCGATCTATCTGTTACTCCAAGTAATAAATACTTGCCCACTATGCCCCATCGCTCTCCCTATTCCCCATATATCTGCTGGACACAAATATATTTCTTACTTTTGTATGACACAGTGTGACGTTGCAAAGAGTCAGGGATGTTATGACTAAATCCTCCATTCAACATTATTTTATGAAAAAAAATGGATTATGTTGTGTTTCAGACAATTCAGAAAAGACAAAATGGTGAAGTCGATTTCAATAAAAATTGGGAAACTTACGCCAGAGGATTTGGAAACAAAGACGGAGAATTTTGGCTGGGTGAGTTTGGTTTGAGTCAGTTTTGTCAAAATATATTAAATAACAAGTAGCAGTTGGGGTTGTTAACAAACAATATCGTATAAAAGTTATTAATCCGGTTATTAATGAACATTCTAGTATGTAGTTGTAAACTCCGGTTCTCATTAAGTTGCGAAACAGAAAAATAAATAGCAGAGCAAAGTACTATCGCCCAGGGTAGATACTAGTCATTATATTACTCTGCTATATTGAATAATTTTTGTATTATTTTTTTTAAGTTGAATCTCGCAGAAATGAACCAAATTTCCCGACTTTGTCAAGTATCATTATTCAATTTTTTCAAGGTCTTCGAACAATTCATCAATTGACAACGACAAGAGATTATAAACTCCGAATAGAATTGGGATGGAAGAAAGGTAGAAGGGGATATGCTGAATACAGGTATTTCCTTATAGAATTTAAAAACTGAATTATATAATATATTTTTAATTTTTCGATGGTCACAACACACAATTACCGAAATAATATTAATTGCTTTAATCGTAAAATCAATCCGTGATATACAAATTACACGAATTATCCCCTATTTTTCGCTTTGTTAGAAAACGCAGGGATAAAAAATCCCTAATTGTTCGATTTGGGAAATTATCCTATTTTTTCAGTAAAAAATTCCGTTTTGAACTTACATCAAATCAAAATCTCCATGTTATCTCATAAGTGAGTGAATAAAAAACGTCAAAGCTCCATAATGGTGTTTGTCATTATTTTCGCTCATCCCAAACACTAACCTGACCACGCTAAATGAACTCACTGGTCATAGCATACTCATAGATAGAACTGAACTGATTCTTTATGCGTGTCCATGGAAATATGTTGACTGTAGGAAAATCTTCTTAGAGATTTGTTTCAAATAAGTATAAAGTCATTGATTGATCGAGCCAACTAGACATGGTCTATCCGTGACCCATACTTTACAAATACCTCTTATTAGTGGACTATAATGCACATAATTGTCCCACTCACCAACTGCCATTTATTCTCAGCACATTCAAAGTTGGAAGTGAAAAAGAAAAATTTCAGTTGACAATATCTGGTTATTCCGGCGATGATGTTGACTGGTTGTATTATCACAATGGTCAATATTTTTCTACTTATGACGTTGATAATGATAGACGCATGAGAAGTTGTGCTGAAATATACTATGGTGCCTGGTGGTATAAGAATTGCTATCAATCCAACTTGAATGGAAAATATGATACTTATTTTTACTGGGGGGGGTCCCTGACATCGAGTGGAATGAAAATTCATCTTATATAGAATAAAAGACAGAGAATTAATCGCTTACTTATCCCTCATTTCGAACCGCACTAAGTGATTCAGTTAGGGATAAATTAGAGAATTAAAGTAGTGGTACAGCCTTATTAACGATATTAACGAATTCGTATCTGGTGAAATTATTGCCGAAACTGGAAAATATTTCAGGAAATTTTTTCGTACAAATCGAATGGATATAGAAGCGCATGCCTTGCTATAAAAGAGGGATGGATTTCACAATCTAGTCGGGATGCAATAAGTTAAAGAATCCGTTAAACTCTTTAAAAAATGGGCAAATTATTTTAAACTTACTGTTCTCATTCTTTCAAAGCTGACAATTAATATACACGCAAACTGACATATGTACAGTTGTTTCGGATACGAATTGCATATATTGTAGAAATAAATATCATATTCGTTGTAGTTTATATTTGAACACTTCAAATAAAATGTAATAAACGTCGATTTTACAACATTTGCATTACGTTGTAGTCAGATATCAGCAGTCACTGCAACATTCATCAGTAGCGATAAATATCCCTTTTACAAGAAATAAGATCACAAAGGGTTTTTTAATCATTTGTGTCAAGGTGAGAAAATGGTTACCCGAAGAAACAGCTTAAAAACCAATGTAAAACTGCATTCTGCCAAAATTCTGCTTTGTTTTGGCCACTCGAAAAAGATGCTTGAAACCAGTGTGTGTACTGTAGTTATAAAAATTATTACGTTTCGTCATCCGAAGAAAAAATATGATAAACCACTGTATGTACTATAGTTATAACAGTTATTACGTTTTGGTCACTCGAAGATAAAGATACAAACCCGGTGTATGTATTTTACAAAAAGTTACTGCGTTTTGGTTTCCCGAAGAAATAGGTTCAAAACCAGTGTGTGTGCTATAGTTGCGAATGTTGTTCACTTTTGGTCATCCGAACAAAAATTTCAAAACCAGTTTATGTACTATAGTTATGAATGATGCTGCCTTTTGGTCACCCGAAGAAAAAGATACAAACCCGGTGTATATATTTTACAAAAAGTTACTGCGTTTTGGTTTCCCGAAGAAATAGGTTCAAAACCAGTGTGTGTACTATAGTTGCGAATGTTGTTCACTTTTGGTCATCCGAACAAAAATTTCAAAACCAGTTTATGTACTATAGTTATGAATGATGCTGCCTTTTGGTCACCCGAAGAAATGAATTCAAAATCAGTGTATGTACTATGGCTGCTACGTTTTGGTCATTCGAAGAAAATTATGTTAAGCCCTTGTATGTATTATAGTTACGAAAGTTGCTGCGTTTTTGTTACTCGAAAAAAAGTATTCAAAACCAGAATACGTCGACTATAACAGTTATGAAAGTTGCTGCGTTTTGACACTCGCTAAGGCGTGCTGACAAAGTGAAGGGGCGCAGAAAAGTAATGACTTCGATATGTTTGAGACAACCGAAAAAATTAATTTTGTACTGGTAATACCATAGGAATAAATGTGGGAAGGAAAGATCTTAATATGTGACCGTTTTCGGTATTGGCTTTAATATATTCCCAACGTATTTCCTGCGTGTCGTGGAAGGAGTCTTAAAAGAAACACAGAAGTGGAAGATAATAATACCATCGCCCAGCTTACTGCACTTCAATATAGCGGTTCAGTTCCCTTTGAGATATTTTCCGCTCATAGTGCAGTTGGTTCCTTTCAGGTCCTGCTTCCGGCCTCGTGAATTTCAACAACAAAATATATACATGAAGTAAGTGAAGATTTCCAAAATATCATCACAAATACTAGTAAATTGCAGGCGTTCATTAAAACATGTTCAATCAAATTTGACCAAAATCAATTTCATTTTGTCGTTAAAGATTAAAAAAATGCAGTACATGTTTGTGGCATGTTTTTGTTCCTGTGACCGATTCATGATTGATTCGAATAATCGGTCAACAAGTTTTCAATTTGTTTTTCTAACGTTCGTGGGTTGAGAGGAAACTTCGTTTCTGTGGAATCATTCCCTGTGAGACCAACCTCAATCCGGGAATCTCATCTTCTGATTTCTGGGTCGAGGGCTATTTGCCGCTTATACGCAAGGATTCTCCAAGGCATATGCACGGACTGGAAATCGCACAGTGGATATGCCGAATTGATGAATTCATTCCTCACCGAAGATTCCTGGTGGAAACCCCACTCTGCTCCATGATTTTCACTCGAATGCTCGGCGGCCATAGCGACGAGAAATCATCGTTTCCACCGCTATCGTTCATTCCAACAGCAATAATAGACGACTTCACTGAAAGGCTCGGAATAATTGTAAAAGAATTTTCAGAATTGCTAAAACACGATACATGGAATCCACCAAATCCAAAATTTCACAACAAAAATTTGGTTCCAAAGATTTTTGGAAAATAATAAATAATGTAATGAACAGGGGTAAATCTGGTATCTCTCCAGATGTTTAAATGACCCCGAAATTTTGTGTTCTTCTAAAGGCAAGGCGGAGTTGTTTGCCAGGATGTTCTCTAATAGCCTTGGTTTGGTTTCTTGTACCTCACCACCTAATTTTCCAAATCGAACTGATGTTACATTGGAGAACATGTCAGTATAACTCCGCTACTTCTCTCTAGAATGATTACCAAACTCGATTCGAACATATCTCCTGGTCCTGACTGCATTCCAGCTGTGATTCTGAAGATTCTTTCATCTGAGTTGTCCGCTATTTTGACCAAACTGTTTGATAAATGTCTCAACAAATGCACGTTCCCCAATACATGGAAATGTGCAACGATTGTACCGGCATTCAAAAACTGTGGCGATCGAACTGATCCCAATAAATATCTTACCAATTATCAGTAAAGTTTTTAAATCAATTATTAATAATAAAATTTCTGGACACCTGGAGTCGTTTTGTCTCCTCACTGACGAGCAGTATGGTTTTCGTCGTTCTCGCTCTACTGCTGACTTGTTGACAGTAATACCCGAACGAATATTCCGCGCCCTTGATCGTTGTGGGAGGCATAGTCGGTTGCCCTAGACATTTCTAAAGCATTCGACAGAGTTTGGCAACAAGGCCTTTTGCAGAAAATTCAATCGTATGGGATTTTTGGTCAAGTTTTTTCAATTGTCGAATCTTTCTTATCCAATCGCAAGATTAATGTTGTTTTGGACGGACAACGTTCAGGAAATTATTCCATTTCATCCGGTGCCCCTCAGGGGTCGATTCTTGGTCCAGCTTTGTTCTTGATATGTATTAAGGACCTGCTCGATTTGATATGTGATTTGGTAATTTACGCTGATGATACAACCTTATATTCTTGTCTCAACGAAAAATCCCTCCCGGAAAAACGTCTAGCTCCGACAAAATCGCTTGAGTGTGATTTGGCCACAGTATCTAATTGGGGAAAAAATTGGTAGGTAACTCCCAACTCGGAGAAGACCAAAATTCCAAAGTAATCGTTACACTAATACGAATGCAACCCAAATTTCATTATCTGGTACTGTTCTGGAGGAATCCTTAAATATTTGCCTCGTTGGACTCACACTGCCTAAGGACATGAGTTGGAATGAATATGTCACTAGTATTGCTAAACAAGCCTCGATGAAAGTCGGTTCTCTATATCGAGCTCGCCATTATCCCACTCTCGAAATCATTCTCCATTTATACAAATCATTGATTCGACCCTGTATGAAGTATTGATGTCACATTTGGGGCAGCGCCGCTGTCACTGTTCTCAGCATGCACGACCGTATTCAATGGCGGGTGACCAATATGATTGGCCCCAAACTTTCTTCCGGTCTGCAAAGTTTGACACACCGCCGTAATGTTGCCTCACTATGTTTATTTTACAGATATTATAATGGTCTTTGCTCAAGGGAGCTTTCTGTTCTCGTTTCTCTTAACAAAATTTTTAATCGGTCAACACGATTGGCTACCAATTCGCACCTATTCACTGTGGACGTTCCACAATGTCACAAACAGTTTCATGCAAGAAGCTTTTTTCCAAGAATCTCTAAACTTTGGAATTCCTTGCCTTCTTGCTGCTTTCCTGATCGTTTTGATCTACAAGGCTTTAAAACAACTCGCGTTAATAGACATATACCAGGGATGGGGGTTGCTTATTTCCTATTCCTGAATTTCATGTAGCTCTTTGCACTTCAGTGGTTTCAGGAGAATTTTCAAGTTTGATTCTTCTCCTGTGGCCTTGCTCTGAGCGAATTTCAATAAAAAAAAAAAATTCTGTCCAATAGACTTCAGGTTGGTAGTAGGGCTGGGCAATTCAATTCGATAATTCGAATCGATTCAAGGTAAGGATTATTCGTATCAATGTCGAAGCGGTGATACACGCAAAAACGTGCTAATACAAGTGGAATTTTTCATTTTTAACGACAAAATACTATCAATTTAGGTCAAATTAAATTGTATTTTGTCGTTAAAATGAAAAGTTTCGCCACTCGACTGGAGCGTAATTGAAAACACATCACTTTTGAGTCCGTTTGTGGTAATATTTGTAATTTTTAACCGTAAATTTCTTAATTATCACAATGGACACAATAATAGTATTAGTAAAAATAGTATCAGCGATTCCATCCGATTCGAAAAAAATATCCGAATCAGATTCGAATTAATGATTCGGTTTTAAAATGATAAAACGAATGAAACGTGTAGTGCGGCCTTAACGCCGCAATGCACTTTTGCGTAGGCTGCGTTTTTTCCAGGTTTGTTTTATTTTAACCTTGCGTTTTACACCAGCTCAATGCAATGCTGCATGGATTGAATTTCTTTTCTTTATTTTCTACTTTCATATTTTTATGAAATGCTTCTATTTTATGCTTCTTCAACGTTGTATATAAGCACCATGTTCATTGTTGTGCTACAAGTTCGAACATTTCTCGTATATTTTGGAATAAAATGTAATAAGTATAATTTGAAGAAAAATATTGAACTGGCCGTGTCAAATATGGGGCTCGTACAACTTAAGTGAGTTACGATGGATCGCACTTTCGCGGGTAAATATGAGATATAATAAATAAACATATATGGAGGGGGACGATATGAGAATTCTTTCAATATTGTTTTTCTTAAAAACTGCCACGCACTCGTGCATTTTTGTATGATTTTTATTTTTACGCAGTTGAATTGCATGCATGGTGTGAAAAATATTCCCTGCGGATAAAAAATATCCCATCGCCATCGATCTACAATTTTCACAGACGAGGCAAACTATCATCGATCCGATGAAACTAGGAACGAAATCAATTACGAATCATAGCTCCAATTTTTGATGCTATTTGTCGCCCTCAGGATGCCGGTCTATTCGTAGCCTAGTCAATTCACATGCTTTCCATATTGCGAATTATTTTTCTTAATAGTCGCAGAGCTGGTAGATGGCCCTTACTAGCTGACAAATACTTTCTATGGTGACGCCCGAGGTCCATGCACAGAAAATATGATAGCCAAAAACTTTTACTCTTATTCCAAACTGGTATCTGCACGTAATGTCGTAGATCGCCATATGCATAAGCCTTACTCGGCTTTCCTCTCCTGCAACATAAAATTGGAATCATATTCTAGCCTATTATATATGCTAGCCAGGGTTGTTTCCATGATGACATAACAATACAAATTTAGAATCTCGCTAGACAGATTTACGTAACTGATGGTAACGGCTTCCTCCGCCAACCCTACCCATGCATAGGTGAAATTTGTGAATGGTTAGGAAAAAACCTCATCCCTGACTTGGAACTGGTATCTGTACGAGAAATCGTGGATCTTCATATGATTAAGTTGAAATTTTGGATTTCCTCTCCTGCAGGATAAAAATGTAATCCTATCCTATCCTCTGACTACACGAAAATATAAAAAAATAATAGAATGATAAGAAAAATTCTTAAATATCTGATCCGAACTCTTCTGCAATGCCCCAGTGATACAGTGCAGGAAACATTTCTGTTCTGGATTTTGTCAGGATCAGGAGCGTGATTTTTCCATTCCGAATCGGATCAGTTGGGGATTCAATACGCAATTTGGGATTCAGGATCGGATCTGGATTTGGAAATTCCTGACACCACAGAGCTGAAAGATAGAGGTCTTTATGGACCGGGTTGAAAGAGTCGACTCCGGCAGTATTCGCTGGATTTCGGTGATTGCCGTTTCGGATTTGCATTCAAAACATTGGCCCAGGTTCGGAATCAGTCTGTTGAATCAAGAAAAAACTCTTCACCGGTATGCAATTTGGCCTTCAGTTCATGATTCTGCCAGGATCAAAAGCGTGATATTTTCATTTCGAATCGGATCAGAGACCGTATCATAGAAAATCCTACGAATCGTAACTAAGGTCAAGAAAAACCACTACGAACAATGATATCATAGAAACATTTCGCAAAACGTGCTTTGCTGGAATCCTACGAAACGGTTCCCGCCATTTCATATTCGAGAGAATTCCGTCATTTGCGGAGTTTTGCGTAAACAAACGAACCGGAGGTATCATAGAAGCCGAATTCGGTGATTTCGTTGTTCGTGATGCTCGCGATAAGAGGGAAGGTGTCTCAACACCTTTCAAAATCGAACGGTAATGGAATTTTGTAGCGTTGACTAGTAAACGGAACGAGCAAATGTACGGTGGGTACACAGTATAGAATACTGAATAGGTGCAGGCTAGCATGTGGGTCCTTATCAGTTTACAGCCCACAACTAAATGTGAAGGGTACTGACAGGTAGTATTGAACTTCTGACTGAGAGCCTAAATCCAAATTATGGCCAAAGGTAAATGTTTCATAGTATCTATAGTCTGTAGGGAAAAACTTCCGGCTTGATGATTTCAAATTATGTTAACAGAATTTTTGCCTTTTTCAGTTTTCTATTTTCCAGTATTCAACAAAGGCTATCTATTTTGCGCGCGGTGCCGGTACTCGTGGTAAAATTGTACCACGAGTGACAAGGGATCCTTGCCAGACAACATACTTTTGGCGGAATATAGGCTCCCCGCAATGTTATCATCAAAATTTGCCAATTGTTTGAACAGTGGTTGAAAAGAAAAACCAAACTCTCTCTCGGTTGAGGAACAGGTACCACTTTGTTTGAAAATTCCCGCTTCTGATAGCTTTTAAAATAGTGGGAGGGAGAACATTAATGTGGCACAGTCAACTGTGAGTGCAGTTTTCGGGCAATTCCTTGATGCTTTAGGAGAAAAGGTAAATGATTTTATAACTGTTCCAGAGGATTTGCATACTACAGCGGCAAAATTCCACCACATAAAAGAATTTCCTAGCGTTGTAAGTGCCATCGATGGCACGCATATTCCGTTAATAGCTTCTGACTACAATGAACATCTTTATGTGTGCCGGAAAGGATTCCATTCGATTAACGTTCAAGTAAGTTCGAACGGTTTGTGATTGACTGCAGATTAGTTTAGAGTAGGCTACCATATTCCGTATAAAACTTCAAGAATATACAAGTTATACATGGTCGGGAATCAAAAACGTGAACAACGTTGGGTGAAATACAAAACCCTATATTGAAAAAATTTCTAAGCATAAGAACTTTCCACTTTAATCGATTTGTAATTCACAGTTATCGTAGATAAAATGATTCACGTTTTTTCTGTCATTCAATAGTTAAATATTAAAAGTATATATTTTTAAGGAGTAAAAAAGTATTTTTAAGAAATTATGGGAAATACGTCTTGGTTTGTTTAAAATAACACCTTTGATTCGAATATTTAATTTTATTCTGAGAAATTATTAGATCCAAAGTTTTTTGCTTATGGCCACTTGTAGCAGTAGCATAAGATCTCGTGAACAAATGTTTTTTTCGTCAGGGTTAGATTTTTTTAACAAATTTTCTGTCTGTACTGAACCAAGCTTCGAAAAGGTACAATAAGTTTCCTTAAGTATTTTTATGAATAACATCCGTTTCCGCACTTTCGTTTAGCACATGTCATTTGTAGAATATTCTCCACTTCAAAGTGCAGTTACAGGTACTCCTCTTCTGGTCTTGCATGAATTAAATTTCAATAATCAAATGCATATATTGATTAGTTAAAGTATTAATCAATTCATATTACAGGCTATTTGTGATGCAAATTTGATGTTTTGGGATGTCGTCGCGAAATGGTCTGGATCGACTCATGATTCTTTTATTCTGGGGCAGAGTGAGATTTTTGATCGCTCTGAGAATGGCGAATATGGAAATTTTCTTTTATTGGGTGACAGTGGATATCCACTGAAAAATTGGCTTATGACACCAATACTGCAATCGAATAGTGCAGATGAAGATTTGTATAATAAAGCCCATAAAGAGACACGAGTATTTATTCAAAGGTAAGCAAAGAGTGACTGCTTGCATTTATTTCAGTTCAACAGTCAGTGTATGGCAGGCCTGTGACCTTCCGTTACCTACTCCACTCCATCATCACCTTCTGAACCTGTTTTCCACCGCAAATAGAAACCGAGTTATTGACCCAATTAGATTTAGGGGTATCGTTTAGTGAACTGTAAAACCTTCTTCCTCGTTTACTTGCGATTTCAGATCCGTAAGTGACTGTTACCACAGGAGTACTTGAATGAGATAGTATCAAATTCAAGACCAGAAATAACATTATTCCTTTTAACACAATTATATATTATATATATACCACATAATTAGAAAAATATAATTTAGGTCGTATTAGGTAAAATTATATGGGTGGAATAAAAATTAGTTTTGAAAATAAGATCGTAAAACTGATTATAACCCCTGAATTTTCGTCCATTTACAACAAATACCATAATTGTTTGGAGTTCCACCTATCTTATAACTCTGCAAGTTTTTGGCAATTGTTTTCACAACCACTCTGAGGACAGAAAACAATGAGAAAAAATTCAAAACAAAGTTACTGATTTCTTCTTTTGCGTCACAGGCCATTTGGTGTTTTGAAGCAGCGGTGGCGAATTTTGGATCCTACTGGTGGTACTCTATGTTACAATCCGCTAAAGTTCTGTACGATCATAGTGTGTTGCATGATTTTGCATAATATATGCCGGCACGATCAAGTTCCTTCGCCAGAGCAAGTGCCCGCATTACTAGGCATGACGAGGATTCAGACGTTCTGAATAACGGTCCACGCTCCAGTGCTATGGAGGTTCGAAGAAACATTGCGCCAACCATTTCACAATTGGAATATTTTCGCCAAGAATCGTCCTGTTATTAAACTTCTTCCTGTAGTAATGTTTGGCGAAAAAGAATTGATTTGGAACGAGCCGTTTAGTAATAAATTTATATGATCGTAGTATTTTGTGTGTTCATCCCGAAGTTATCCCGAATCCCAAACAGTTATGTAACCCGAGCCATCAGCAGCAAATAATATTCGTTCACTGGGTAACTTTAGCCTTGAACTAACCGAGGAAAACAACAAGACTCATTTCAATGTTGTATCTTTAACCATCGTGTGGATATTATAAAAAAGAAACCTTATTATTCAATCAAGGAAAACTAATGATAATGAAATTTGCTTACAAAAATACAAACGCATGAGTGATTCTAACAAGGCTCCTGGGACTCCTTCAACAGACTCGTTGCCTATGATTAAAATAATTTTATAATCTGTTTCTCCAGGACAGCACATTCAGAGCTGCCGCCCCCAGTTTGACTCCTTCCTCCATGTAGCTTTTTTTGCTTGCCATTTTAAATCGCACCATTTTTTCTACCTTCTGACTGCTTCTTAATTCGCCGGATAAATTAACTGAATTAACCTGCACCACAAAACATAAAAATGGGACTGTAAATTGATGATGCAGCGGGGCGGTTTTAAGAAATAACAGTGTGCTCGCCAGCACAGTCCGATAGACTGCGCAACCTATAAAACGCTTTCAGAAGACTCCTGCGTGCTGCAAAAACCACACAATAAGGTTCGTCGAGGATGATGCAAATGTATTGAAACGGCAACAGATAAACATTAACACATTGACTGAAACTGATACCGGACGACCCTGCCACCGCCAAGGCGGCGGGACGGAAAGAGAACGTCGCTTACCAGCAACGTGGTAATATCTCTAGTCGTGACCTTTGAACCTTCAACCGCTATATGGCTCAACTTAGTTAAGAATGGACCGAAATATAGACAAGTGTCACCGCAACATAAACTCAAGACAGTAAGGAATATACCAAAAATCCAGTACCGTCACAATGCCCTCGTTTTTCTTAGAGGAAATTTCTATAAAATTTACTCTCCAAAAATCCAAATTACCCTATTCCGACAAGATATGAAAGTTAACAACTAAGAAACAAAATACGTAAAAAGCATATACACAAAAATACAAGAGAAACCAGCACTTGATGACACATCAATATTCACAAAAAATGTACAGCTCCCACTCTTATATCTATTTAATTTATTGCTCTCGTTTCGCTCAGTTCCCAGAATATAAAACGTCGCATATATGTAATCAAGCTCTGTAAACTTGTCGCTCTTTAAACCCCAGTATAGGCAATTATTTCACGCGTACTCAACACAGTGCTTCGTCCACAGCACTTCCCTTTTTTCCGCTCCTATAACTGTCCATACTAAATACATTTTTGGATAAAGAAACATTTTATATGTTCAGACTGCAATAGATTTGAAAAACAACAAATTGGATGGATTCCTTTACTCGCTACTCATTCGCCTATATGAATGAACCATTATTCATATTTTTGATGCTTCTAAACTTAAATGTCGTACTACCAAAAACCCTAGATTGTTGAATGAGAAACGGATCTGTGATTAGCCTAACTATTTTTAAACTTAGTAAAAATGTCTGCAATTTTCTCAATTAGAATTTCTGATGAACTGATCATTACAACAAAATCTGCGTTAGTATAACCAATTACCGATGGGACTTTTGGTGATTAGTTACAATATATTTAGCCGACACATGTATACCAGTGTAATGAATAAGAAATCAATACTTGCATTTTAATTTAATACACTATCAGAAACAACTTGGAAGGCAATGCAAAACGCCTGCACAAGAAAGGCAGCAAATATGCCCTGCACATCGTACTTATATATTGATTGCCAGGAACATGCTTTGGCTGAAAGGTAGACAAACTTAAAAAATAGCGGGATTTTTACGAGCCATTTATGTTACATTTTTGTGCAAGATGAAAATATAGTTGAATATGGCCAATGGCTTAGAAAACGTACCGTACATTCGGCTGGACAAACTAGTCAAAACTATTCTAAAACTAGTCAAAACTATCCTGTGTTAGGCTATGGCACTAACAGAATAGCGTTAAGCCTAACGATGTTTACAGTTCTTACCATAGAAGTCACGAAAACCCGTGCCTCTCTCTTTGTCTTAAGAGACACATCGTCTGAAAATTCGCCCAGAATTTGAATTTTGTATTTCCCAACTGCATCTACTAATGCTCCGATCTCCTCCGACCAACGTCTACTTTTTTCTCCATTAAAATCTAACGTTACTTCATGGTCATGCCGAAATTTGTAGATTATGACATTAACAGATTAATAGATTTAAATATAGTGAGAAACGGGCAAATTAGATACAGAAAATAAATACTTTAGCTTTAAGTTTGTTACGGAGTCGCCTAACTCTGAACTTACCGTAGAGGTTACCGGTACTCTGTTATGCATCTCAGTATAGCATCTGTCAAGGTGCCTGCAAGTTATAAAACTTCTATAGAGCCGATGTATGCAGGATAGATAGGCTTCACCCGCCAACGTCGGCCACAACCCAACGACGAGTTCACTCGACGACCAAATGCGAACGCTACCAAATCCCTGTCGCTTATATATTGCATATAAAATGAAATGTAAAAATTCTTTGTACAAAATGCGTGCCGTGTGATCATCTCAACAACTATTTTACATCAATCGAAAGAATCTTAGCAGGCAATATCACGCAGCCAAATTCGTTTAAAGAATTTTTATCAAGTCCAATTCCAAACTCTATGTACTTTAAGCCAGTGACTAATCAAGAAGTGTTTTGTGAAATCTTATCTCTCAACAAGAATAAGGCAATCGGACCTGATGAAATTTCTGTTAAATTTCTTCATATGGCTGCTGATAAACTGTCTCCATATTTTGCTTTTTTTTTCAACCTGTGATTTGATCACGGAATCTTCCCAAGTTGTTTCAAAATAATCAGGGTAACGCCAGTATACAAATCTGGAAATAAAAAAATAGTTTCTAATTACAGACCAATTTCAATCATTTCAGGTCTTGCAAAAGTACTGGAAAGTTTTGTTCACTCGCGACTAAGTCAATTTTTCGATAATTTTGAAATTTTTACAAACAGACAATTTGGATTTCGAACAAAACACAGTACCATTCATGCATTACTAGATATTGTGAATTCAATGTAAGATAACTTAGAATAGCATGAATATGTTTGCATTATCTTTATTGATTTATTAAAAGCGTTTGATACGGTAGACCACGTCATTTTGCGCCAGAAACTCGCGCACTATGGGGTGATAGGTTCTGCTGAAAAATTAATTCGAAGTTACCTACATGATAGAACACAATTTGTTAGCAATGGTATTTATAGATCAATTTCTAGGCCAATTTCCTGTGGCGTGCCTCAGGGTCAAATCTAGGGCCCTTGCTCTTTTCGGTATATGTTAATGATATGTGCAATGCTACATCACATATGGTAACATGTTTGCTGCCGATACATGCCAGTCAGCCAACCACGAGTCACTGACCATGCTAGAAAGTGTTGCCAACAGTGAAGTTGATAAATTAAGCTGTTGGATGGCAAGTAATTTGTTGACAATTAATCCAAAAAAATCTAACTACATCTTGACCGGGAGATCGGCTTATGATATAAGTCTCCACATAGGGGATGACCCTGTCGAAACATTTTCCAGCTGCACATACTTGGGTGTTGTTATCAATGATACCTAAAATTGGAAAGCCTTTGTTAGCCAATCGGCTGGAAAGTTGAGTAGATCTGTGGGAACAATTTCTCGATGCAAACATTACCTAACCGCAAATGTTTTAAAAATATTATATTTCTCAATATTTTATCCCTAACTGCAATATGGTATAACAGTATGGGGTAATTGTGATAGCTCTCTACTGAATCGACTACAAGTACTGCAGAATAAAGCGGTTCGTGTACTGGCAAATTGTTCGCAACATTGGTGAATAAATTCCGTCCGTCTGTCTGTCTGCCGACTCACGAAAATGCTTCCATGATGGCGTTGGCGAACAGTTCGTCAAGGTCAATCACGAAGTTCAGTCTACGAATCGTAGTTCTTTCATTTGCGAACAGTTTCTATGATCCGACTCCAGGGTTGTGAATCTAACACTTTTTACTGAGTTCAAGTTTGACGTCACAAGTTGTATGGACCTTCCCCGAGCGTTGATTTTCCTGTTTACCTCCGGGCTGGAAGCCTATCCCTGAAATTGTTTTATCATGACGTAACAATACAAATTTAGAATCTCGCTCAGACAGATTTTAAAGTCAGATTTACGTAACTGATGGTGCAGCGGGGCGGTTTTAAGGAATACCAGTGCTCGCCAGCACAGTCCGATAGACTGCGCAACCCATAAAACGCTTTCAGAAGACTCCTGTGTGGTGCAAAAACCACACAATAAGATTAGTCGAGGATGATGCAAATGTATTGAAACGGCAACAGATAAACATTAACACATTGACTGAAACAAACACCGGACAACCCTGTCACCGCCAAGGCGGCGGGACGGAAAGAGAACGACAGTAAGGAATATACCAAAAATCCAGTACCGTTACAATGCCCTCGTTTTTCTTAGAGGAAATTTCCATAAAATTTACTCTTCAAAAACCCAAATTACCCTATTCCGACAAGATATGAAAGTTAACAACTAAGAAACAAAATACGTAAAAAGCATATACACAAAAATACAAGAGAAACCAGCATTTGATGACACATCAATTTTCACAAAAAATGTACGCTCCCACTCTTATATCTATTTAATTTATTGCTCTCGTTTCGCTCAGTTCCCAGAATATAAAACGTCGCATATATGTAATCAAGCTCTGTAAACTTGTCGCTCTTTAAACCCCAGTATAGGCAATATTTACACGCGTACTCAACACAGTGCTTCGTCCACAACACTTCCTTTTTTCCGCTCCTATAACTGTCCATACCGTAACTCGAACAGCGAATTGCGCCACACAGTCGCAATGTTTAAAACAGGCCAAAGTTCATCTATTGCACACAGTTACGCCTCCCGAAGATACTTTAGACGTCTCAAAACGCATATCCATAACAATCATGCTTGATCCATCGCTGATCCACGTCTTTTGCAAAGCAGGCTACCAGCAGGAATGAATCGCCTCCTGTAAAAAACTCAAGTTCGCCACGCATGATCACATCGATTCTTCGACACCAAAAATCATCAATTCACTTCGTTTCCGACAATACCAACAGCAAAATTTCGCACATGCCAAGAAGAATAATGAAACGTCAATCAAAACAGTTTCTCTGGTATTACAGAAAGGTAAAATATCGAAGTCTATATACAAAGCTGCTTTCCGTCCACCAGTATGTACACGACTGTAATCCAAGAATTTCCCTTGAAGTTGTGATTGTTACGGTACCTCACTTATCATCATCCTGGCGTGCTCGCCAATTTTGCAGCGGGGCGGTTTTAAGGAATACCAGTGCTCGCCAGCACAGTCCGATAGACTGCGCAACCCATAAAACGCTTTCCGAAGACTCCTGTGTGCTGCAAAAACCACACAATAAGATTCGTCGAGGATGATGCAAATGTATTGAAACGGCAACAGATAAACATTAACACATTGACTGAAACAAACACCGGACAACCCTGTCACCGCCAAGGCGGCGGGACGGAAAGAGAACGATAGTAAGACAGTAAGGAATATACCAAAAATCCAGTACCGTTACAATGGTTACAGCTGTTAGATCTCCAGCGCCTGTCATCTCACTGGCCGGTCAGCTGATGGGAGATTTCTCGTTCATTGCCACATAATTGCGCCATTTCGCTTGTTTGTAAGGTAGCAGTGTCTCACTTTATTGCTCACACAGGAGCTCTCTCTTTGTTAGCGCAGAATCGAAACTGCTCGGTACTGTCTGTCTGTTGTGTTTCTTTAATATTCGTTTTTCCCCGGGAATTCGGGAATCTTATTTGTGAATTACTGCATTGCTGATAGCCTGCTGATCAGTAGCGTGCTTATTACAGCTGAGGATTAGTGTCCTGATATGGCAAGGATTTAACTAAGGTTATTTGTTTGTTTGTGCATCTTTCTAGCTTTCGCTAAATAGTTTAATACTCGCTGCATTTTGGAACACTGGATCTTAAATTGCATTCAATCCGTTTTGGACACATATTTTCGTGTTGATTGTGTAATTTATTTCCCGGTGTGTTGTTAATTTATGTTGTAGTGTTAATTTCCCCCGAATTTTTTGGTATTGGGATGAACTGATGGGCATGAGATTATAGATGCTATGTAGTGTATTGCTGCTTGTATTTTTATTGCAATTTAGTACCCAATTATGCTCATATTTTGTATTATTATTTCAGTGTTTGTGCAGTTTCATTGAATTGAAGATTTATTGTTTCGGTTGACCTTGGCTAAAAACAGTCGGTAAGGTTGAATGCTATTATTGGGTTTAATGAACATTTGGCAGAAATACTTTGTGCTTATGCTTGTCAACCCTGTCCATGCATAGGTAAAATCTGTGAATGGCTAGGCAAAACCCCCATCCCTGACTTGGAACGGGTATCTGCACGAGAAATCGTGGATCTTCATATGATTAAGTTGAATTTTGGGATTTCTTCTCCCGCATGATAAAAATGTAATCCTATCCTATCCTCTGACTACACAAAAATATAAAAAAATAATAATAAAAATTATTAATTATCTGATCAGAACTCTTCTGCAATGCCTCAGTAATACTTACAAAGATATAATACATACCGCTATCGGATCCAGGTTCGAAAAATTCCTCACTCTGCACACCTCGAGACGTGAATCGTCGCGAATAGGGGAAATGTTGGAAGATTGGGAAATATGGAGTATAGGTCTTCATAAACCGAATTGCCGGAGTCGATTTTGGTGATTGTCGGTTCTGATTACCTTTCAAAATATTTGGGCAGGTTCGGATCTTGTTTGAATTCAGTTTCTCAAGTCATGGAATGAATATCTCTTTATCCCATTTATAAATGCAGGAAACATTTCTTTTCTGGATTTTGTCAGTTTCAGGAGCGTAATTTTTTTCATTCCGGATCAGATCAGGTAAGGATTCAATACGCAATTTGGATTCAGGGTCGGATCTGGATTTGGAAATTCCTGACACCGCAGAGTTCGAAGATATAGGTCTTTCGA
The DNA here is from genome assembly GCA_963675895.2 of Styela plicata. Taxonomy (NCBI): domain Eukaryota; kingdom Metazoa; phylum Chordata; class Ascidiacea; order Stolidobranchia; family Styelidae; genus Styela; species Styela plicata. The sequence goes on from OZ023148.1 coordinate 19,696,136, forward strand.
CTCCGGCAATATTCGCTAGATTCGGTGGTTGCCGTTACGAATTGACTTTCATAACATTGGCCTAGCTCGGAATCAGTCTAATAAATCAAGAAAAAACTCTTTACTGGTATGCAATTTGGCCTTCAGTTCATGATTCTGCCAGGATCAAGAGCGTGATATTTTCATTCCGAATCTGATCAGCTTCGGTACGCAATTCTCGAATTCAGGAATGAATCTGGATTTGAAAATTCCCGACTCCGCAGACCTCTAAACGCCGCTCGCGTTCGGCTTTTTTGCTTAACACCAAGCTTTTCGTGTTTTCTAGAAATCCAGAATTTTATAGTTCTTGAAATTATACAGTTTAGATTTTAGTTGTAGCTTATATTCATGGTGGATTTTTTACCGCGCATTATTCGCTTGGTTCAACACAGTTTTGAAGCGGCATTTATACCTGCAGCTCTGGTGACTGATTTAGAAAAAATACTGGTACAGGTGCGTTAGACCTAGGTCTGTTGCTACACAGTACCGGTACCCTGTACCTTGCCGGCATTCAAGCGGTTGCATACTCTTACCGAATCAACTATGAGCTATGAATTCGGAAGTTTACTCGGGAATGCATAGTAAGTGTCATTTACAAGCCTCAGCAGGGGATCGGTTGGTGAAAGCGCGAGCATATATGTGTCAGGCAGATAAAATGATGCTTGGTGATTAATCACCGAGTGTGCCTTTCTGCAAGGCGCTGAATCATGTAATGCAATAGGTAGTTTTCAGAAAAGCACATTTGTATCAAATGAGGGCGCTGCTTGATAGATGAATTCAAAGCCCGAATATATTTGTCGGAAAAGCCACCAAACATACCGCACCGTACTATACCTAATCTATATAAATCTTATATCTCTATTGACCACGATAATGTTGGGCTGGCGACTTTGAATCGTAATTACATTGGACACCGGTAGAAAAGCAAACATTAGGAAATAGAATATTGCACATTGCTTTTTTTTTCCTGATGAAACATATTTTCTTTGGTTGTTCTAGATTATGAAGTGACCAACATTCTGGCAATCTGCCCTGGTTATGCTTTTCAACACAGTTATGTTTAGAGAAATTACTGTGTATTTTTGTTAGTCTACTATCGATATTTTATTCTTGTAGCTCAAGTAATTTTACTAGTGAACTGATTTATATTTCTAAATATGCATCAGACACAGTAAAACTTTGTAAATTGCAATACCGGTAATGATCTCAAATTTTCAATTTGTAAAATATGATAAGCCAATGTGTGCAGATTGGAGATATTTTTATTTCATTAAAGTCGAAGCATGAAAAGCACTAATATTGAGCTTGAGTATTTTTTATCAAAATCACCCACATTATCCCAGTTTGCCAGTACCGGTATCATATTTCACAACTTTCAGATCTTTTCAGATCCGTGTCGGATAGTCTGAGGTGTAAAATCTTGGGAACATGAAATACGGAATAAATTTTTTCTAAACTTGGTAACATAAATACGTAAATATTTTGGTGGCAAGAACTATACTAGGCCTATATAAGACTCCGTACCGGCAAAACAAGTGACTTTGTCATAAAAAATATTCAAGCTCAACATTACTGGTAGTGCTTCCGTGTGCTGTGAACACTTGATCTTACACTATAAGGTATTTGTGAGATATTTGTTTGCTTCCCCCATATCGACAATTTGTCATGTTTGAGACATTTTTTTCAGACGAGGCCGTCAGAGAGATCTGAATACAGTCGAGAGAAAATGCACCTCAAACGGTGAGGTTTCGGTTCCGTCGCACAGTAGAAGTTTCCATTTTGTTTTCGGCAAATGATTGAGACGAGGCCGTCGGAGCGATCGTAGGACATGTGGAAGGGAGCAACGTCTTCGACAGTCAGTTGTGGGTGGGCTGTCGGGCAGAGTTTTTTCGCTTTTTTTTATTACGACTTGAGAGCATTGAAACAATGATTTACAATCATGAGCATCAAGGAAAGGAAATTTTGAGATAAGTTGTTGACCATGTATCGCAGGTCCATATGCGGCTTATAATCAAGAAATCAAAATGACTAATCGGGCAAAACATAGGAATCCCATGTTCGCCATTGAATATGAAAAATATTTCGAATATTCTTTCTCCGAATACGATTGTATTCAAAATTAGTGGATTTAACTCGTAAATAACATGGAAAAATTTGTCCGCTCGGTCAATATATTCTGACAATACTTGGAAAATAAGAATTTTGAAAGCGTTTGCTCTTAATGCTCTCAACTATTGTACATAGTTCCGTATGGAGAGTTTCTCGCTTAAGGTGCATTTACTAGTGTCGTATTTTGATGTATTTGATGTAGCTCGTTACCAGTTTGTGAGAGTTGGATTTTGGGTGTTTCTGATCTTGCTTAGAGGGGTTTTCAAACTTTAAAAGAAGAAAATTTGTTTTGTTGATCAATGAACACTTATTCTGCATATTTAGATTCCGAGGTAAATGAATATAATCATGATTAGTTTATATTTTCTAACGTACCTTGTATTCATAAGTTCCATTCAAGCTCAGAACAGCTTGTCTCCTCCATATACTTGCACAACAACGACAACTCTTTGCCAACCAGAAGGACAACATCCTCTTCTAAGTGTTCCTTCATCTAAAGGAAGACCAGGGGAACGCGGAATACCAGGAAGAAAAGGAGAGAAGGGAGATCCATGCCAGTGTGATGTAGCTGATAAAATAGTTGTAGCAGAATTGAGAAGAAACATGCGAGATCTGGTATCGGGGAATCGTGAAATGAAGCAACAAATGGCAGATCTGGCAACGGAGAATCGTGAAGTTAAGCAGCAAATGGTGGACCTGGCAACGGAGAATCGTGAAATCAAGCAACAAATGGCAGATCTGACATTGGAAAACCAACAAATAAAACAAGAAATCAGAAATATGACAATTTCAAATAATAATGATCCTGCAAGTGCGTATTTTTTATTTATTTACATCAATGATACAGTGAGAGAGGTTAACTACACATTCTGTCGTAATGAAATGAGAAATTATTGTTTTAAATATCAATTAGCCAATCGCTTCTATATTTGCAAATCTATTTTGCCAAGTATGAGTTATAGATGGACTGCGTCTTGGCGGCGCGATCCATCAATGGCTCATACTTAACTAAACTTTTTCTGACATATTTTTCTGACCGAGTTTAATAAAATAACTTTGGTATAAGAAGGACTGGATATCATCGCCCAGGGCGAATACTACTATCTAAACTCTAGTCTTTGCTTAAGTTCTACATAGAATGTTTCTGCTTTGAATTCAGTTTATTTTATATATCGGTGCTCCCCACCACTTTTTTAAGAGATTTTTCCGTGAGGTCTTGGCGCGTTTCAATTTGTCACTCAGTGATTACATTTTGATTTTTTTTTTACAAATTTCCCAAACTCGAACGCATCAGTTTTTATTTATATGTGGGCACTGTCGCCTACTGGTGAAACATGTCGACAAGGCAAGTTGAAAACCTCGGGTTCGAGTCCCGCCGAGACCAACTCGTTAATCAATCAACCCGGAGTGTAATACTTTGGGTAAGCATATCCGAACAGGAAAGATCACGTCGTTCCAGCAATTCTAACCCTGTCTGTCTGTAAGTGGCTGTTTGTACAAGGCCTTGGGCAGGGTGATCCACTGCAAGTGGCAATAAAAACAATTACCGTATTTTGCGGCGTATAAGCGCCTCCGTGGTAATGGTCGCAAAGGGTCATTTTTCTAATATTTTGCACACACATATGACGCAGCACCGTAATAGTCGCAAAGCGTCCGTGAACGACTCAAAAACGGAAAAACACGCTGCGCCTTATCAAACGCTAAAGTAATAACGTACAGTAATTCATTAAATCAGACGCATGGAACGAGCGCAGTATCGTTTTTGTCCAGGTGTGCAATGTCGTTTCGGCCGATGACCGTAAAACATTGTTTTTCTCTCTTCAAAGTGTCGCGGTGGATTGTTGAAGCATGGGAACAAGTGAGCTCGGAGTGCGTAGTGAATGGTTTTAAGAAAGCTGGTATATTTTACTCGAACTTTACAAACCAATCACCTTTGTATGATCTGTTTTCCTCAGACACCGAAGACGAAGAATTTGAAGGGTTCTGATTTAATTTCGCCATTTCTTGTTGTTGTAATTACACACATTTTGCATTTTAATACATTACCTACCAAGACGTCATGTTGTGAACATAAACAAAACATACTTAACGGAAGCAGTTTCTACAATAGTACAAAACATTATCACAGACACAGTGTGAAAATGTACAATTGTGGAAGTTTCTTGATTGATTGATTTTGTTGATTAAAGGGTGCCGTCGATTGCGTCATTGTCAATACATCAAAGTAATTCACGCCGAACCTTCGGAGTTGGGGTATTTAAAACAATATATTATTGGCGATAAAATAATTTTTTTTTTTTTATAAATCAGGCTTTTAAATACACAAATATATTTTTCGATGTCACAATTTTTCCTTGTTTCGTTAATTTAAAGGCTGGCGTCGATTGCGTCATCGTCAAAACGTTAAAGTAATTCTCGTCGAACTTGCTAAGTTTAAATTCCTTGTTTCGTTAATTTAGAGGCTGGCGTCGATTGCAAACTACATACATTCCCTATTCCGCCGTTTTGCAATGAATGATATAATGCTGGCCGTTCCGATTGATGATCACACATGATCGGATCATCATCAAATTAAATCGCATGTATGACGGGTACCAATGAAAATTCACTAATGTCTGCAAGCAAAAAAGATCAAGCATGTGCTAGGTACACGGTTAATTTGGGTGCAGTCTATTATCAATTTAATTCAAATCTCTCTACAATTTGACGTATCTTGAAAGTACATCTATATATAACTTTTATATACCGTAATATAAAACGCTTCACAATTCGCTGTGGGTCGGAAAAAAACCATACATAGGTCGCATAACGTATACGTATAAGTCTCAGAAACAAAAGTTTTAGAAAAATGTAGCGACTTATCGGCCGCAAAATACGGTATGTCAATATTTTGCATCATTGCGGTGCGTTATAGCGTCATAATGCTTCTTGTTTTATTTATTTTGTACCTTTTATTGCGCGAACTACCCGAAACTAGTTGACTATTTCTGTGAATGCCAACACTGTGCAACAACCTCCCAGAAATAATAACTTATAATACAAGTTGTTTTTCAAAATATAACAGTCGATCTCTCCCAACCGATCCCTTCAACTTGTGTCTATTATGGGATCAATGAAACAATCACTCCGTGGATAAACGAGGGAAATCTTCAGTCTGTTGTTGTGAATTGTCAATTATTTTCAGTGGATAATGCTGGATGGATAGTAAGTCATTTCCTCACGTAATATTTTATTTTTCTGGACTGAATTTTTCTTTTGTCGAGAAAGTAGTAAGCTATTTCTTTACGTATTATTGTATTTTATTTTTTCTGTACTAAATTTTTCTTTTGTCGAGCATGAGAAAGGATTAGACGGCGCATCAGCGGCGCGATCCATCTGTTACTCAGAGTAATAAATACCTTTATGCCCCATTGCTATCCATATTCACCATATAAATGCTGGACACAAAGATATCTCTTACTTTTGTATATAACTGCTGGACACAAACATATCTCTTACTTTTGTATGACACAGTGTGACGTTGCAAAGTGTCAGGGATGTTGTGACTCATTGAACATTCAAAATTTTTCTTATAACAAAATGATTATGTTGTGTTTCAGACAATTCAGAAAAGACAAAATGGTGAAGTTAGATTTTATGATAAAAATTGGGAAACTTACGCCAGAGGATTTGGGAACAAAGACGGAGAATTTTGGCTGGGTGAGTTTGGTTTCAGTCAGTTTTGTCAAAATAATTTTAAATAATAAGTAATGACGCAGTTGGGTTATTAATAAACAATGTAGTATGCAGTTGCAAATTCCTGTTCTCATTAAGTTGCGAAACAGAAAAATAAATAGCAGAGCAAAGTACTATCGCCCAGGGTAGATACTACTCATTATATTACTCTGCTATATTGAATAATTTTTGTTTGTTTTAGTTGAATCTCCCATAAATGAACCAAATTTCCGGCTTTGTCAAGTAACAATATTTAATTTTCTCAAGGTCTTCGAACAATTCATCAATTGACAACGACAAGAGATTATAAGCTCCGAATCGAAGTTGGATTTAAGAACAACCGCGGATGGGGAATTATTCAGAATACAGGTTTTTGGGAATTATTCAAAATATCATATCCTTTTACTGATCAGCGATCAATTATTTTTCTAAAAGTCACGATACAAAATAACCGAAACATTAGTAATTGCATTGGTCGTAAAAATATTGCGAAAATTTCCTTAAATTTGAAGGTAAAAACATTAGAGCTTTTAGAAATACCTATTTTTTTTTTCTTTTTTTTCAATTATTTAGCCGAAAAAAGTATATAGATTTTTGATTCAAGAAATTGGCTTTAAGCAAGCTTGCAATAAACCTTAAACGACCACTTAAATGGTAAAGAGCTAGCTCGAAATGTGATACCAGCATCTACACTGTTAATAAAAATCTCAGTTATCAAGTGCAGTGAGTGGTATCTGCCCTGGGTTATGATGAGAACATTTGCTTCTTCAAATTTTATTCCACTCTTACCATACACAAAAAAAAGTCAATTCTGAAGCCTGACTTACCAGAAGGGCCGGGCAATTTGATTCGGTGACTCTAATCGATTCGTAGCACATTTTATTCGAATCAATTGTGAGTTCATAGGAACAAAAACGGGCTGAATGAACTGGATTTTCATTGCTAACGATAATATGCAAATTTGAACAAAATCGATTATATTTGGCCGTCAGAACATAAAAATTGTTTCTCCTAGAGATAAAATGTAAATTCAACATGTACGCTATAAATTATATAAAAATGGAGAAAAGTTATAATACTATAAATGAGATATTCGATTTTTGCATGCAATTAGTGATTCGATCCCATTCGAAAGAATTATCCGAATCAGATTCGAATTCCAAATGATACGGTTTTGCCAACCCTACTTACCGGACAGGAAGGCCGTTATGTCTCAAGTAATAATTTAAAATACGTTCAAGTTCCGTAATGCTGTTTGTAATTATTTTAGCTCATCCCAAACACCTTACACACTGGTCATAGTGCTTGATAGACTGAACTAATTCTTCATTCGCGATCATGGAAACGTGGCCCATACTTTACAAAAACTTCGTATTAGTGGACTATAATGCACATAATTGTCCAACTCACCAACTTTCATTTATTCTCAGCACATTCAAAGTTGGGAGTGAAAAAGAAAAATTTCAGTTGACAATATCTGGTTTTTCTGGCGATGCTGGTGATTGGTTGGATTATCACAATGGTCAATATTTCTCTACTTATGACGTTGATAATGATAAAGACAGTAAGAATTGTGCTCAGACATCCTACGGTGCCTGGTGGTATAAGTATTGCTTTAATTCCAACTTGAATGGAAAATATGATGATAATGTTTTTTGGTGGGGAAACCCCCTGACATCGAGTGAAATGAAAATTCATCTGATATAGAATAAAAGACAGAGGATTAATCGCTTACTTATCCTTCATTCCGAATCGCACTAAGTGATTCAGTTAGGGATAGATTAGCTAATTAAAATGGCGGTACAGCCTTATTAACGATATTCTTATCTGGTGAAATTATAGCCGAAACTGGAAAATATTTCAGGAAATTTTTATACAAATCGAATTGATATGGAAGCGCATGCCTATTGTTAGTAAAAGAGGAATGAATTACTTAATCTACTCGGGATGCAATAAGTTCAAGAATATGTTGAACTTTTATAAAAAATAAGCAAACTATTAATTATTAAATTGTTTTAAATTTATACTGTTCTCATTCTTTCAAAGCTGACAATTAATAAACACACAAACTGACATATGTAAAGTTGTTTCGGATGCGGAGTGCATATAAATGAATAAATAAAGATCATATTCGTTGTAGTTTATATTTGAACACTTCAAATAAAATGTAATAAACCTCGATTCTGCAACGTTTGCATTACATTGTAGTCAGTCATTAGCAGTCACTCGAATTTTTTTCAGTAGCGATAAATATCCCGTTTACGAGTAATAAGAGCACAATGGGTCTTTTAATCATTCGTAACAAGATGAGAAAATGGCCATCCGAAGAAAAAAGATTAAAAACCAATGTAACACAGTATACTGCTCAAATTTTGCTTTGTTTTGGCCACTCGAAAAAGGAAGATCGAAACCAGTGTGTATACTATAGTTATAAAAATATTACGTTTTGGTCACCCCAAGAAAAAAAATGAAGAGCCTGTGTATGTACTATAATCACGAATGTTGCTGTCTTTTGGTCACCCGAAGAAAAAGTTTCAAAATCCCTATATGTACTATAGTTATGGAAGTGGCAATGACTTGGTCACCTGAAGCAAAATATGATAAATCACTGTATGTACTATAGTTATAAAAGTTTTTACGTTTTGGCCACCCGAAGTAAAATATCCAAAACTAATGTGGATATACTATAATCACGAATGCTGCTGTTTTTTGTCACCCGAAGAAACGTTTCAAAACCAGTGTGTGTACTATAGTTACAGAAGTCGCTGCCTCTTGGTCATCCGAAGAAAAAGATTAAAAACCAGAATATTTGCTATAGTGACGAAAGTTGCTGCCTCTTGGTCATCCGAAGAAAAAGATTAAAAACCAGAATGTGTACTATAGTTACAAAAAGTGCTGCCTCTTGGTCACCCGAGGAAAAAGATTCAAAGTCAGCGTATGTACAATAGTTATGTAAGTAGCTGCGTTTTGGTCACCTGAAGAAAATATGAAAAACTTGCCCATGTACTATAGTTACGAAAGTTGCTGTTTTTTTTTCACGCGGAAAAAAGGATTCAAAACCAGAATATATCGGCTATTACAGGTATAAAAATTGCTGCATTTTGACACTCGTTCAGGCGTGATGTCAAAGTCGAGGGGTGAAGTCAAATTGCAGGCGTTCAACAAAATATGTTCAATCCGTTATTTCCAATACAAACGAATTAATTGAACAATGTTCCGAGTTCGAAATTGGCATTTATCTAGTTTTCATTGCTAATTTTTTCGATCTAAGCGTTTTTTTTTTGGTAATAAAACCATCCTGCAAAATCATGGATTCAAGCAATCAGTCAAATGACTCCGTGGTTAATTTTTTTGCTCAAACTCAAGGAGTCGGGAGTTCGAGCTTCGCACTCTCAAATTCAAGTCGCTTGTCTGAAACGCATTCTTTTGTAAATTATTCATCTAAACCCGATTTCAACGAGGTAGCCGGATATCTTGCAAAATCCTGAAACTATCGACCAATCAACATGTCTCAGTGGATAAGTTCATTCCTCATAATCACGACATCGTGATTTCGAAACTCGCATCCACCGTGCTTTTTTGGTCGATTTTAACAAATCTGATTCTTGGCAAGGTGATAACTAACTACTTTTGCAAAATCCTGAACTTAGCAGTCAATCGGATGACTCAGTAAAAAATTCCATTACTCGAACACAGGCTTTTCAGTCACCCACTTATTTACTGCATATTTTAAATCGCCAAACAATCAAATGGCTCAGTGGATAATTTCATTGCTTGAGTTTAAGTTGTCGCGGGTTCGAATCTCGCGTCCATCCAAAAACTCGCAAAATCAAGAATTTACCGATCGATCAGATGGTTCAGTTAAGAAGTTTGTTTCTCAAATTCAAGATGTCGCCAGTTTCAAACCCGCATCTCGCGCTTGCCTCTTCTTCATCAAAACCGAAGGTTTTTGTTCGATGTATAAGTCCATTGCTCGAAATTGAGACGTCGTTAGTCGAGACCCACAGCCTTCGTCTTTTCTTATGTCAGTTTTTATCCAAACAGAATTTGACAAGAACTTTCCATCATCCTGAAAACACCAACCATGATATTGATCAGTCAATAATTTCACGGCTCGATTCCTCGAGTTTGAAATTTATTTTATTTGGTGGATTTTTTTATCGAAATTTTCTCGGAGCAATTCTTTTAGCGCGCCTTCGCGCTTTCGATAGATTCGGATTAGAATATAGTGATTAAATACTTTATGTTTCTTTCTCGTGTCCGAGTCATTATGTAGACCATTTAACAATATTCAGTTTCAATCATAATAAAGTCGTCGTCGTTAGACTGGGTGTATCACCCGAATCAAGCGGTAACATTTCTTGATACATTCCTAACAGTAGCATATTTAGAACTTTAAATAAGGAGAAGGCAATTTCTGTTGACCATGTTATAACGTCATAAGAGAAGCAAGCAAAACAACCCTGCTGAGAATTGCGTTTTATCTTACAGCAGAATAAATCAGTATAAGCATGGAAATTAAAAAAGAATTTGTCATTCGACTGTCTTCCGGATAAGTTCGATTTAAGCTCAGCAATCTCAATCAACAGATTAGATTTAATCGCTTAATGATTTCAGGTTTAAGACGAAAAAAGTTATTTTAATCGAAATGGTAATGTCGTTCAGTTAACCGTATGCTCTTAGTATACTACTCTGCGGTTTATGGTGCCAATTACGACAATAATGTATTAGCGTAGCGTAATAGCTTTAGGCAACGAAAAAATACTTTCACAAACAAGGATATTTATGATGAAACGGTTGTTGTTGATTCATTATAAGAAAAAAATAACAGTTAAGAGTTCATCGGGTATGAGCTACTGATGAATCTATGCTCTCAGTGGTTCAATCTTAACAAAAATAGCATATCATAAGAATTCTGTAGATTGAGTGATTGCCACCAGGGAAACAGTTCCATCAGGGCCCTGATGAAGAACGTCTGTATAGTTCGTCGGGTTTACATTATAGGGACCATGGTCAAAAATCATGACCACTAGGAGAATTTGGCATTCAATATATCAGGTTAAATAAGTTCGAGCATCATGCGTCCAACGCATGATCAGAAAAATTAGAAAAAGTTTTCTTGTAAGCAATTAAAACCGGCCATAATAGCTTCAAAACAAGTTTTAATCTTTTTACACCCAGAATAATAACTCTAATTCGGAACCTTTAACCTTTTAAGACAAATCGGCTAGTATCGCAGTGAGAGTCATAAACAATTATGATTAGCACTCCGAGAACCCTTTAAAGAAAATTGAAAGAAATTATAGTTTAGATTGTCCGGTTAATTGCCTCGTCGACATGTACGATGATTATGTTGTGATCACGTCCGACGAAAAACTATTAGAATATCCTGCCTTAAGGCCAACTTGGATGGTCACAGAAAATGTATAAAAGCTAGTGCATTTTTTATTAAAAAAGAGGATTGTATCGTGAAATTATTCTTTTTGCTGGAGTATAATAAAGAATATCAACTTTGGTCATCTATTTCGTCTTCTATCTTACCCTTCGGGGTTAAGATAGGTACCCTATAACTGGTAACCTCTTGGAAGAATAGTGCCTTCTGATTTGGAGTTGAAGATTGCCGCATCGTTGCCGCACGGAAGTCAGGACGAAACTTCAAATAAGAGTTAAGTAACGTTTTTCACGATTATATTAAATAGTGTATAGGGGCCATTGCTAACATTAATCTGTGTTCGTATTTTTTCATCCAGCGTGTTCAACCACAATTCAAGAATCGATGTTCTGCAAAGACAAAGGACACAAGACGATGATGTTACTTTGAACAGAAGATCGAATGAAAACCAACAACAAGAGCAGACGTGAATCAGCAAAAACAATGCAACAATGTACTTGTCTGTCGGATTGCTTCAATATGTTCTCTAAAAACATTCTATTCAAGGTGAAAGACTGTCTTAAAAAAATGTGCAACACTAAAAGTTGATAAAAAAACAACATTATTCAAAAAAGTGAACAATCAAATTTATAAGAGATAAAGACATCGCTGACAAAAACAAAGAAACTATATCGCTCGGATCTCAAATTTGTTATAAATTGTGCCGCGTTTGTATTTCTTGCCATTATATTGTTTATTTTACAGTTAAAGAATTATAGAATTTACTTCCTTCTATGAAAACTATTTCAGGTATTTTCCTTCTTTTCTTTATGGCGTTAAAATTCGGCTTATCAATTTCTTAAAGAAATTGCTTAAATTGATATTTTAATCATGCATAATTTTTCTGATCAATTAATTGTGCGTCGGTGGTTAATTCTAATATCAGTAAATTTTCTTTTTGAACCAAATTAATTGAGAGTGACAGATACAAACAAATAGTTTTTGTTGAATAGATTTTACGTTGATAATGAAAAGTTGAAAGATGATTTAATCGAATCATACTTTAAAAAAAAAACATCGCTACAAAAAGCGATAAACGCGCCAGGATATATTCGCAAAAAGCGAGTATCAATCCAAAAACTTTTTTTAATACGAAGCCCAAAGATGGCAAACACTAAAACGACTACAAAGGCAAACGATGCCACATTTTTTTACTTATAAGGCGCAAAAGCTATTCATTGTGTAACGAAATATATTGAATTCAAACATTGTTCAATCTGTCAAAATCAATTTAATAATTAAATAAAACGCCTACATCTCTACATCTCTCAAACCTACATTCTCTTTATCTTTACTTTCTCTTACTAAATTTTCACCTCTCTTGGTGGTATAAATTATTGTTTTAGATGTGAATTTTACGTATGTATGCTTATTTAACTGTTGTTTTCTTTATATATCGATATATATCCAGAAGCTGACCATTCATGTTCCCTAAGCAAAGCCACTCCGTGTTTAGGGGGCCGACATATTATAGGGACCATGGTCAAAAACCATGACCACTAGGAGAATTTGGCATTCAATATATCAGGTTAAATAAGTTCGAGCATCATGCGTCCAACGCATGATCAGAAAAATTAGAAAAAGTTTTCTTGTAAGCAATTAAAACCGGCCATAATAGCTTCAAAACAAGTTTTAATCTTTTTAGACCCAGAATAATAACTCTAATTCGGAACCTTTAACCTTTTAAGACAAATCGGCTAGTATCGCAGTGAGAGTCATAAACAATTATGATTAGCACTCCGAGAACCCTTTAAAGAAAATTGAAAGAAATTATAGTTTAGATTGTCCGGTTAATTGCCTCGTCGACATGTACGATGATTATGTTGTGATCACGTCCGACGAAAAACTATTAGAATATCCTGCCTTAAGGCCAACTTGGATGGTCACAGAAAATGTATAAAAGCTAGTGCATTTTTTATTAAAAAAGAAGATTGTATCGTGAAATTATTCTTTTTGCTGAAGTACTCGTGTTCTATCTTGACCCTCCGGGGTTAAGATAATAATATAAGGTTCCCTATAACATTCTCGAACTGAATCGATATTTTGGAGAGTTTAACCATAGAACTCGCTGTACTACTATACGATTCGGAGATTTGACTCGATCCGAAGCACGAATTATATTATTATTAGGATAAACAATTTGCTGAATAAACTGGAATTCTCATTTTCAACGACAAACTGCATCAGATTGTCATTTAGCGACTTTCTGGATGTTATCGCTTTTTATCACAAACGCAACATTGTTTTTAGTAGAGTGGACAGTTTCGCAAAAGGAAACATTTTCGTAAAAAAATGTCGCGCGAATCTGCAACTATAAAAATGACTACGGGGCAACTTAGATAAAAAACCATAAATTTTATTCAATCGATGTCATAAGGGGTACGGGAGGGAAAACTTTATTTTAATTTGAAGACTTGAAGCCTATAATCAACACGTAAACGTGAACATCAATGCTGTGTTGACTAACAAAAATTTATATTTCTGTGCCAGCGTGTTGTTCAATCTAGCACAGGGCCCTACTAGTCTACTTTATCTTTTTTTAAATAATGGGATATTGGTCCGATTCAAAAAATTATTCGAATTAGATTCGAATTCCAAATGGTTCGGTTTTGCCCACTCCTGAACTAAGGTAAAAAGCGTGGTTGATAGTTTTATCTTTGGCCAGAGCAGATGACTTGACTATGTCGGTTTTATACGAAACATAATATATATGTTCATGTAGCACATTAGTGATTATCTGTACGACTGACAAACTAGAATATAGAAAACCATCAAAATAAACCTACAACAGAGTGTGGTATCAAATTCTTAACTCTTGCTCAAGGGATGTGTCACTGCGTTAACAAACAATAAATATTGGAGCTTTCGAAGTGCGTGAACTGTCGGCATTCTTGGTTATCAGACATGTTTAAAAATTGGCGTCGAGAAGTTTAATTACTACGAATTTGCCCCAAATACTTTTTCCGTATTATTTCAGAATAGGATAGGATATATTGCCAATTTGTATCTTGTGTAAGGCACGCAATCGCATTCATTCTAGTATTTATTAGTAATTTATTATTATATTGTTAGATATTAGTCATGTTGTGGGCACTAAACCTAGTGATTATAACCTGCTGTTTGATATCGACTACATGTCTGGCTGAGGATTTGAATTGTCGTTTCAAACCCGGCTGTAATGCCAATCAGTGTGATCCTCTGCCATGGAACCAACTCGGCGTTGGAGAATATTTGCAACGAAATGAATTTCCTATAGCTTGTGAAGATAAAAGTTATAACAATGTTTTGAGGCTTTATGCTCGCAATCAACGCGAGGTAAAAGAACTTGAACAAGGTGAATATCCATATGTGCTTGATGTCAAGTATTAAATTATAGACATATCTTACATCTCCTGTTTATATATTTTCAAACAAACTTCAAGCCATGTAAATCAACACGCTCAGGAAAGTATTGTAAAGGAAATGAATTCCAAAGTTGAACACGAAATTGTATGTAACAGTTACTTTCACAATGAATAGATGAGAATTAATATTAAAATGTCTTTTATTTTTCAAAATTACCGAACTTTTTTTATATGGATGTTGATTTTGATGACATTGATTCTTTTTATACGCTTCAGAATTAACAAAGATGCGGGAAACGAACAAAGAACAGGCCAAGAATCTTGTAAAGTTCAGAAACGAAGTGGTAGCTAATAAAAAAGGTAATAATATATACATTGTAAATTGGTAATGGTAAATAATTGTAACCAAGAGGAGATTAAAATAAATTTGGACAAAGTTTATATTCGCTTATCATTGATTTCTAGTATACATAAAAGATAAGCGGAATTCCTTACTTTCAAATGACTAATGTGACTTCGAAAGACATTGTATACCAATGGCGGAAAAGAGTGAATTTTTGCATGTAAAATGTGAAAAGCTAAATGGTTATTTTTTCAGAGTTATCCCAGTTGAGGAGAACTAACGAAGAGAAGGCAAATGAGTTTAGGAATGAATTGTTAGCAAGCAAACAGGGTAAATTTAAATAGTAAATGATATATATTAATAGTAAATAATAGCGATAGTAAAGCCCATCTTGTAATGAGAAATAAGTTCTTTGGGTCCTCAAATTCCACTTTTAAAAAACATTTTACGCCCCCGTCATGACAACAAAAAAGCTATTCTAAGAATTTTCTTGCCTTTCATGCTGATATGACGGCCTAATTCATGATTTAAGATTCAGATCCCCTCATATGCGTTATCCCTTGTCGATTCGGGTAGTTACGGGCCTGAGTGGGAGAGTCGGCACACGCACAATTACCTTTCGACAAACACTTCTATAATTCATGGCTATTCATGCTTAAAAATGATAATTGTTGCTTTTATTTAAGTAAAATACCCGCCCACCTCCGAAAAAGAGCGGATTTTCCATATAGAAAGTGACATTCTTTATATTCATTTTTTTTTTCAGAATTGTCCCAGCTGAGGAGAACAAACGAAGAGCAGGCAAATGAGTTCAGGACTGAATTGTTAGCAAACAAACAGGGTAAATATAAATTGGTTAATAGTAAATAATAGCGATAGTAGTCGACGTAAGTGGCAGCGGCGGGGTTTCCTAATTCATAGCATAAAGCTCAATAGCTGAGCAAGTGGAAGGAACCGGAAGACGCGATCCATTGGATACTTTCCTAAAAGAAGTGTAGAAAAAGAGGGAAAATTGCCAAATTTGGATGAAAAAATTGTCAATTTTGAATGATTATTTTGGAAATAACCAAAAATAACGATTTTGTACGTCTTTTGCACACAATTACCTTATCGCAACTAGATTTATATACTCATGATATTTCATTCGTTAAAATGAGAAATCTTGCTTCAAGTAATATAAAACTTAGACTTCTTCATTGGAACTTTGCAACTGAACTTTTTCCTTTTCTCAAAAACTGGGTATAATATTTTTTCTAAATTTAATTAAGAGAAAATATGTTTTGATACTTTATACCGACAACCAACATTGCATAGAAGAACTTGGTGAATATCCGCGTAACATTAATTACAAGTATATGCAAAGGATAAGTTATATTTCATGCTTTCAAATACTAGACTTTGAGAGAGATATACTTGATAATCACTACAGAGTGTTTTTTGTAATTCACTTCATATTTAGCTGATACTTAACTTTAATCAGTGATATTACATACAAACACTCACATACACTTTTATCGAAAAAATTTCAAGACATGAAAAGTTAACTTTCATAGCAATCAAAATGTTGAATATGCTTAAACAGGCACCAATTTCATGGCTTTTGTTCTCACTCTCAATGTGAAATAACGTTTTTTAGCATAATTTTTGTAGGTGACATCACATTTCCTTCTTGATTCAAGTTTTCAATATGCAAGTTCGTAGTTTTTTATTGTATCATTCAGAAATATCGGATATGAAAAAAGCAATCAAACATCTGGCAACATCACCTGAGAACGTTGAAACTGGAGCAAACAAAGGTTTGTTGTTGCTCCATCATCGATTTGTACAGTAAATTCTATCGCGTGTTAGAGCTAGACCAAGACCAGCGCATGGATAGAACAAACTAAACAAAAGTTACCGCATGAGTTATTAAAGTACCAGTAGGGCAGGGCAATTCGATTGGGCGATTCGAAGCACTAATTATTCGAATCAATCGTGAATGGTTCATAGGAACAAAAACTTGCTAAATGAACTCGACTTTTCATTTTTAGCGTCAAAATACAATCGATTTTGACCAAAATAGATTATATGTTGCCGTTAAAACATGAAAATTGTTGCTCTTAAGCATAAGAAGTGACTTGAAAATACTCTACAAACAAAAAGTTTGTTGATTTTCCGAATGGAGAGAATTTTTAAAACTAAAATGGGATATTTGTTATTTACGTAGAATTTGTGATTCGATCCGATTCGAAAAAATTATTCGAATCAGATCCGAATTCCAAATGATTCGATTTTGCCCAGCCCTAAGTGCCAGCCACTGCACTCTCAATGGAAAACATACCTAATAGAACTTAACCTCCATTTTAAAGCGCAGTATGAGGAATGTTATTTATTGTTATTATCTTTCTATGCGTGTGTGCCGACACACAGTAAATACGTTGGTACAAATATAAATTCGGTACTTACAGACCTCAAAATATTTATATTCACGTCCAATTGTTTTGTTTTTTATTCTTGATTATTTCATTTATTCATTCATCATTCAGAATCATCTGATCGAAAAGATGCGATCATAGATCTGGCAACTTCACCTGGGAACGTTAAGACTGGGGAAAACAAAGGTTTGATCATGGTCATCGTATTGTCAATGTATATTTAGATGATCTTTTCACATATTTGAGCTCATAGAAGCTAGCATGTTATGTTGTAAAAGAGAGAAATTGAACTAAATCATGATGTAGGAGTGTATCGAGCTCTAACTGAGACCTACAAACTATTAGCGAGACGTTCGTAGTATTAAATTCAGTGTATTTAAATGCATGTATGGGTTCGTACAATAAAGCATCTTTATCCCTGTTATCTTTCTATGCGCTTGTGGCGACACACAGTAAATACGTTGGTACAAATATAAAGTCGGTACTCCTTGCAAATACAGTTTGTTGTAGCTCTAATTTAGAGCTCGATATAATTCCTACATTATAACTTAAGTTCAGTTATCTTCGTTTTCAATATAACTTGCTATACAGCTGTTATTATGTCGAAGGTGTGAACAGGACATCAAAATATACAGTCAGAATCACTGACAGTGTTATGACGCGTGGAAGGCAAACAGCGAGAATTAGCATTGCGCAAGTATATAAAATTATTATAAACAATTATAATAATTATTATATAAAATGATTCTAAAACAAACAACTGCACACTAATACAAAAAATAGCACTTCTGTGGGGAGAGGGTTCAATAAAGAGAATATAGACGAAATATAACGCATCCAGTATTAATTATATTATTAAATTTACAATAAGTAAATTTGGCATCTTACGACAATATTTGGCGGAATTTCGCTAGATCCCGTGTGCATTTGCTTTCCTGCTTCTCCATGATTGACTGAACGTGGCCTTGATCGTCATTTAAAACAATGTAAATGCGCAACTAGTTATGGCAAATTCCTGAACGAATTCCAAATGATTCGGTTTTGTCCAGCCCTAAGTACCAGTCACACCTAATAGAAAAATGGAAAACACACCTAATAGAACTTAACCCACCATATTTAAGCGTAGTGTTATTGTTGTTATCTTTCTATGCGCTTGTGGCGACACACAGTAAATACGTTGGTACAAATATAAAGTCGGTACTTACAGACTTTGAAATATTTATATTCACGCCCAATTGTTTTGTTTTCTATTCTTGATTATTTCATTCATTCATTCATTCATTCATCATTCAGAATCATCTGATCGAAAAGATGCGATCGTGGATCTGGCAACTTCACCTGGGAACGTTAAGACTGAGGAAAACAAAGGTTTGATCATAGTCATCGTATTGTCAATGTATATTTAGATGATATTCTCACATATCTGAGCCCATAGAAGCTAGCATGTTATGTTGTAAAAGAGAGAAATTGAACTAATTCATGATGTAGGAGTGTATCGAGCTCTAACTGAGACCTACAAACTATTCGCGTGACGTTCGTAGTATTAAATTAGGTGTATTTAAATGCATGTATGGGTTCGTACAATAAAGCATCTTTATCCCTGTTATCTTTCTATGCGCTTGTGGCGACACACAGTAAATACGTTGGTACAAATATAAAGTCGGTACTTACAGATCTTAAAATATTTATATTCACGTCCAATTGTTTTGTTTTCTATTCTTGATTATTTCATTTATTCATTCATCATTCAGAATCATCTGATCGAAAAGATGCGTCCATAGATCTGGCAACTTCACCTGGGAACGTTAAGACTGAGGAAAACAAAGGTTTGATCATAGTCATCGTATTGTCAATGTATATTTAGATGATATTCTCACATATCTGAGGCCATAGAAGCTAGCATGTTATGTTGTAAAAGAGAGAAATTGAACTAAATCATGATGTAAGAGTGTATCGACTTCTAACTGAGACCTACAAACTATTAGCGAGACGTTCGTAGTATTAAATTCAGTGTATTTAAATGCATGTAGGAGTTCGTACAATAAAGCATCTTTATCTATCGGTACGTTACGTATGTGTTCTTGTAGAACGTGAAAGTATGGACGTACTCTTGTATGTCTTTTCCGAGCATGTTCCATTAATAAAGCATCGAAAGGTATACATTCTTAATTGCACGAACTCGTCTGCATACATTAAAATGTATTCATTCAACTTTATTCAACGTACCAAATGAGTGACTTTCGTATGCTCTGTTTTCACTTTTACATCTGTCAGGTTGAGAGCACCGAGCATATTGTGCCTTCATTTTTTGCTCCTTGTGTTTGATCTGCTTGATTATAATAGGTTGGTGCGTCTCACCACGCTATAAACTTTTCTTTGGGTTTTAGCCACCTTTCTGAGTTTCTCACCATTTTTTATGGGGTATTCCATATTTGCAAATCCACACGATCGGGAAAGTAAGTTCCAAATCACAGAAGTTCACGGAATTAACTTCTTGCATAGAATTGTCTGTGACACTGTGGAAGTTCCACGGTGAATGGATATGAATGGGTAGCTAATCGAGTTGACCGTTTAAAAATTTTGTTCGGAGGAACGAAAGCAGAAAGCTCTTTCGAACAAAGGCTATTATAAATATTGATAAAATAAACAAAGTGGGGCAATGTTACAACGACAAGCTTTGCGGCCAGAAGAAAATTTTGGCCCGATCATGTAAATCACACGTCGCTGAACACTATCAAGCATGTTCAGGACTGTATCAGCAACGGAACCCCAAATGTGACAACAATACTCCACAAAGAGTCGAATCGGAGACTTATATAATGAAGTATTTATTCAGGTGAAAGATGTTGATTTGAATCCTTTGTCGGTACGGTCAAGTCGTTGCAGAACAGAAAAATATATAGAAACATAAAATTGTTAATTGCAGATAATAATTATTTGATACAGACTTCTAAAACTCGTAATTGAAATACGGGACTTATACTTGCTGGAGATTGCTGCGCCAGGGCGTGGTCGGCCAGGGGTTTGTGTGCCAAAAGAAATCTCTCAAGTTAAGAAGCTGTGATATAAAATGATGGGGTCATTGAGTAAAAATATTTGCCGAGTTTCCACTATACTGGAGATTTTATACGAAAGAACTTGAATTATAAACAGCCGAATGATTCCAAGAACTAAAATGAATATTGATTTTCGTTGCATATTTTCAGACTTACAGAATCATAGTTACAAAACTTGTTTGTTTCTCCGCATAATTAATTATTTGCAAATACCATGTTTCGCAGTATTGCTTTATTTTCGCCCAAAAAATGAAGTAATGTTGCGATTCAATCCAAGTAATGTTTCGAATGAGGCCAAGTAATGTTTGAATGAGGCCAACAGATGGTAATAATGCAAACTGAAATATATTTGAAGTTACGATTTTTTAGTTTTTATTGTTCGTAAAGCATTTTATCAAAAATGATTGTGAATCAAAGTTCACAAGTCATGGCACTGGAATTCACAAGCTATTAGGTGTCAGGAGAAGTATAGTTGAACAATATTTAAAACTGAGATTGTAGGACAGAAACTGACATGAGATAATGATTATAATAGATAGTAATATCTAGAAAACAAAAGTTGGATTCGTGTCAATTTTTGTGAAGTACCTATATACTATATTCCAAATTCCCGAACTCTGCTAATATATTCCTAAGCTGCAAGTCAATTTGTGGCATTCAAGCCTATAAATCGATGATAATTGTCATTGCGATTTATCACATATTTTTAAAATGATAAAACACGATTGAAATTTCGATAAGTTATTGGTTAGTTTTGTAGTACGTAGCTCTTTAAAACGTAAAGTTAAAAAAATTCTCAACATGGCTTGGACACATTCGCAACATTACTCAAACACTTTCGCACGATCACTTGGACACATTCGCAGCAATACTTCGACACATTCGCAACATCGTCTTACTTGGGCACATTTGCAACAATACTTAACACAATCGCAACATCATTTTACTTCGACACATTCGCAACAATACTTAGACACATTCGCAACATCATCTTACTTCGACATGTTCGCAACATCCCTTTACCTGGACATATTCGCAACTTCACCTTACTTGGACACATTCGTAACATTACTTGGACACAATGGATCTAATTGCTCAACCAGTGATGTGCAAACGATATTTTATATTTTGCCAACGTTTCAAACGTTTGCACATCACTGGTTGAGCAATTGGATTCACTATAAATTTCCCTGGTGGCAATCACTCAATCTTTATTACTAGGACACATTCGCAACATCGTCTTATTCGGACAAATTCGCAACATCGTCTTATTTGGACACATTCGCAACATCGTCTTATTTCAACAGACTCGCAACATCGTCTTATTTGAACACATCCGCAAGATCGTCTCATTTGGACACAGTTGCAACATCGTCTTATTTGGACACATTTGCAGCATTACTTGGACACATTCGCATCATCACTTGGATACATTCGCATAATCACTTGGATACATTCGCAACAACACGTTACCAACCCAGCTCAGATTTTCTGGACCTCAACGTTTCCTAGAAGAGATATCTATTCTGTAATGCCAACGTTACAAACATTAGATCCCGCCATTCGGAAATATTTGACAACTCCATGCACCACATTTTTCCATATAGATTTGCAACTCATTATGAATTTTTTTAGGAAATCTGTCTATATCTGTCAAACTTCACTGATTTATGTACTTTATTGATGCTCTAGAATGGGTGGTGCTTGACAAAACTACCTCTTTTGTTGCCAATATACAATAAATGACATTCTAAACACAAAATAATCCTTGCTGTACAAACTTGAATTCTAATCGCTTCCGGCGCCACTGGTGGCAATATCTAATTGGCTTTGGTGTTTATTCGTTGAGATTTTATCCTATTTTATTGATCTTCTTCCAAGATTTGAGACGTATATGTATTTTAGGTAATTGTTACGTCCAATACAATACAAAATGCTTCATGGCTATTGTGTACGCAACAAAAAAAGTCAGCTTCCACGATGCGGAATCTCTTTGCAATGAAATTAATGGCAAACCAGCTAACATTTATGACGTCACTCATTACCGATTGTTGCAGAAAGATTTGCGCACAAAGATTCCAGATGGCAGCACATGGGTACACATATGGACTGGGATGAAATATCAAGTTAGTATAATAATCAATATAGGCCTATAAAACGTCATAATCAAAAACAGTCTAATGACCTAATTCTGTAAGTCTGTTTAATCTGATAAAAACTGAATAATTGACGGCACAGAACGCGACTCGCGAAATAAATATTTTGCAATAAATCATGTTTAAATCAACTTCACACAAGTCCAAAAATGAAGTTTTTCAAGCCAGAGCCCCAGACGAGGTCTGAGGCTCTGCCTCACGTTCGAGTCACGTTCCGTTATTGGCTGATACTCAACTTAGCATATTTTGACTAAGTTTTTGTAGCGGGATTTGTAGTTTTATAAATTAGTTTGCCAAATTAGAAAAATACTAATCCGATTCAAGCAATATTTATTAAATCAAACATTTTTATTTCGACAGAATCATCATCTCAAGTTGAGATCTGGCGAAAATTCCTTCCTACCAGCAGAAGTTTCGTATCCTGGTAATCTTTATAAAGACGAAGTCGATTGGGAATATATTGCAGTCGATGTTAGTACTAATCCAAATGAAAGATATCAAGGATTTCTGAACGGTCCATCAACCTGGATGATCAGTGGAGTAATTTGTGAATATTAAACCGCCTTAAAGAGACATGACATTGTACATAAGTCAGAGTTTCAAACCGTTTCTTTCCGCTAACATTAGAATATTTCGTATTTGATTGGTTAACGAGGGTCTATGAACGTCTATCTATGACCATTTTGACTAAATTGGTGACACAATCTGGGGTCTTATTTTTGACACGTTATCAACCAAAATGAAGATTAGATGGAAGGATTTGCGAAAATCTATACAAATTGAAAAATCGGAGTAGAATGTTATGATGCGTGCCGAAAGAGCTCTCAAATGAAAGTTTCAATAATGTTCATGTTATAAGCACAATATCGGACTTTTCCCACGGAATACAAATTCGATAACATTTAGGTGTTGGAGCATTTATTACAACAAAGACATTATGCTTTTTTAATATTTAATAACTTTTATTTGTTACCCATGGAAACTTGGAGTTTTCCATGATTAAATATTGTTTGTTAACAAATAGATTCAACATCAAAATCTAATTCAAATAAAAAATTAAACAAAGCCTTTAAAAATATGCCAATACAATTGAAATCGAACAAAAAGGGTTCCTGGATATATTTTAGGTGACAAAAAACTCAAATCACATAAAAGTCGAATTTGATCAAAAATTGTGGATTTAAAAGAGGACATCCATTAAATTTAAATGCTAAAGTGAGATTTTTTCTCAGAAGAATTTTATTCATGTTCTAAAATAAGTAAGTAGCAATATCATTGTATATATTATATTAAAATAATTTCTAAATAACAAGGAAGCATTGATACATTTTATGTTAAATATTTTACATTAAATTTGCTATTTGGTTGCTTCAGGGTCAAAAGAAATATGAAATTTCGCAACCTTGCTCAAAGGTTTTTCCATTTTGCTTTTTAAAATAGCAACGAAACTTACCTGCAATTTTGCTTTCATCATACCTTCTGATTCGTAAGAAATATTTTAATAAAATTTGTGCATTATACCGATCATATTGATAGATTCATAATCATTGGATATTTACTTTTCAACTTGTGTATTATTCATCAGAATAAAGTCTTATCGTATATATTACAATTTTATTTTTTTCGTGTGCAAGTCAACAAGTTGATCAAATGCTTCCATCTGTATAAGTCAACAAATTTATCTACAGATTACAAGGCTATAAGCCCACCCAGGGTTACCCGCTTAAACGAATGAAATAAAAAAATATGCACAGTGAACATTTCAGCAAAAATATTCACCACCGGGTTTCAGTCTTTGTAGTACCACTAGGTGACAGTCTTTCTAGCGGTGGTCACGTTGTGCCGACTCAAATAATATTGTCCAGAGAATCACACCGTGTCACAGATGGTGAGACTAAATTGAATTTGTGGACGTGGCACTTCTCAATTCTTTCTTGACGTGAATTACTTGCACCTCCTTTGAAATTCAAACTACAGTGGTCTATTGGAATAGAAGCAATGTCCAAACATTATCTTATTATTCTAAGTAAAGTGCAGGAATCAGGAATGCAGGAAATCAGGTCGAACTGAAATATTCTTCAAAATGAGGAGAAGCGAAAAAGCTGACTCTTCATCATTGGGCAGATCTCTAGTGGCCTCGCATACCAAAGTTTGGTCTCTAGAGGTCTATAATGAGACCTGACTTTCAACTGATATATAAAACATGCATTTTATTTCGAAAAGTCATATAAAACAAAACCACAAAAAGCACACTCAAGCATATATAGATCAAAACCTCAAACGAAGTTGTGCCATGAAGGAGCGACGGCTGACGGCAACTGTCCCAACTTCACACGGCTGCAGTAACGGGTCGGTGCCCCGATTACCTTGCAGTCCTGCGCTGAACCGCTTCGCTTGCCAAGTGCACTCCTCCTAAGCATTCAAGATGATTCAAATCCAATCCAAAATGAGCTTTTCCGCTTTATGTGGGCGCGATAGCCTAGTGGTTGAACGTCTTGGCGTCGCAGGTGGAAAATCTCGGGTACGAGACCCGGCGTGTCCGGCTCGCCATTCCCACCACTCAACCCGGGGTGTAATAACATGGGTAGGCTAAGCTGAACAGGAAAGAATCATGTCTTTTCAGGAATTCTAGTCCTGCCCATCTATATAAGTGGCCGATGGTATGGGGCCCTGGACAGTGTGATCCACTCCAAGAGGTGGCTATGAAAAAGGCATAGTACAATAACTGTTGCAGTACTATTTTCTTGTAATATTTGGGGGTAATATATATGTTTGGACCTTTTCTCATTACCTTTTTGGATATGTGGTTTGAATCTGATGTAGATTCTGCCAAGAATCCAATCACCATTGCGTTGAATCATACGCAGTTTCAACCTTCTCCTGAGCATTGCTGACAATCCGAATCAATCATTTAAATTTTCAGTCATGTTTAGGATAAGCAGAAAGTTCATAAGTAATTATGCAATGGTACTAGATTTGATTCTTGTCAGAATCTACACCACATAGGTACCTATTATCCAGAAAAGTTTATTTTGATTTACAGATACAGATTACAGATTAGAAACTCCATGTGTTATAACGCAATGACGGTAGATTGGATTCGTTTCCAAATATTAGAATGAAAAAGCTTCAAGAGAATCCATGAAACAACTGACGGAAGCACTTTTTTGCCTAGTTCATACCTGGTATATTAAGCACGAGAATTGGATTTTGCTAAAACAATGAAGTTCCTGATATTTGCTTTCATTGAACTAACCTTAGGTTTGATTTATCTGATTTGGATTCTACACTTTCTTTATAAAATTCATCTGGATTGCAAGGAAATGAATACGATGGAATTTGTGTTGCGGAAGTTTTGAATCTCATGATGGAACGGTGGAATGGTGGAATCATTCGAAACTTTTCATAATATGTCGGGGAAACATACTGAAATACTTTTTAAAGGTCATGTTCACTATGATACGAAGGTGAATATTATTCAAAGATATGATATAAATAAAATTTGATAGTGCGAACTGAATCAAAAATTTGTAAAAGTTGACAAAGACCAACCAAAAAGTAATACCGGTAAATACGATATCAACGATCCTTCTACCAATTGAATTTGTACCCCATTCAATTATGTATACATTGAATTATGTTACAAGATTGCACCCGAGTGCGGTTTAGATATATATTATTTCCCTTTTTTTTCTTAAAAATGCACCTTCACCATAAAAAAAGCCTTAAACGGTGGAGATTCTTGGTTTGAATGGCGCAGTTCTCAATTTAAAATCCATTAAATATTGGAAAAACTAATCAGATCCGAAAATATATGGAAGAAACTTGATTTCCATAATTTCAAAGAAATAGACGAGGCATCTCTTGCTACTGAAAATAGAATAAAACTAGAAATTGTTCCAAGTCTCACGAATTGATGAGAACGAATCAAACGTTTTTCCAATAACATGAATGCATTAATAGCACATTTTGCAAGATATTTTTTTTTACCGTATAATTGATTGCTAATGAACAAGAGGTGCAAGCAGTTGTCTCGCATTTATTATGCTGCAATTTATTTTATGGTTTTCAAAAAAATTTCTAGCAGGGAAACGGAAAAAAACGGACAAAACTTTAAAATAAGTTAGAATTGTTTGGAATTCGATTCTGGTTTGAATTATTTTTCGAATCGGATTGAATCGCTTGTTTCATATAGATAAACAATGTCCCATTTTCAGCATCATATTTGTGAAAATTGTAATTATGAAAATAAATAAATAAATGCATAGCTCCTAATGTGGGAAATTTTGGTCAAAAGTACCGAGTTTACCTAATATACCTAATTTAACAAGTTTATTTTCAAACTATTTTTACCTATTTTCACTGATATCTGATTCACTTACTTTGACTAAGTTTTTGTTCTGAAACTTCACCTAGTTGAATAACTAGGTAAAATAGGTAAATTTACCTAATTCTCAACTAGGTATCTAGTTTAAAAAACATACTGAAATACTTTTTAAAGGTCATGTTCACTATGATACGAAGGTGAATATTATTCAAAGATATGATATAAATAAAATTTGATAGTGCGAACTGAATCAAAAATTTGTAAAAGTTGACAAAGACCAACCAAAAAGTAATACCGGTAAATACGATATCAACGATCCTTCTACCAATTGAATTTGTACCCCATTCAATTATGTATACATTGAATTATGTTACAAGATTGCACCCGAGTGCGGTTTAGATATATATTATTTCCCTTTTTTTTCTTAAAAATGCACCTTCACCATAAAAAAAGCCTTAAACGGTGGAGATTCTTGGTTTGAATGGCGCAGTTCTCAATTTAAAATCCATTAAATATTGGAAAAACTAATCAGATCCGAAAATATATGGAAGAAACTTGATTTCCATAATTTCAAAGAAATAGACGAGGCATCTCTTGCTACTGAAAATAGAATAAAACTAGAAATTGTTCCAAGTCTCACGAATTGATGAGAACGAATCAAACGTTTTTCCAATAACATGAATGCATTAATAGCACATTTTGCAAGATATTTTTTTACCGTATAATTGATTGCTAATGAACAAGAGGTGCAAGCAGTTGTCTCGCATTTATTATGCTGCAATTTATTTTATGGTTTTCAAAAAAATTTCTAGCAGGGAAACGGAAAAACGGACAAAACTTTAAAATAAGTTAGAATTGTTTGGAATTCGATTCTGGTTTGAATTATTTTTCGAATCGGATTGAATCGCTTGTTTCATATAGATAAACAATGTCCCATTTTCAGCATCATATTTGTGAAAATTGTAATTATGAAAATAAATAAATAAATGCATAGCTCCTAATGTGGGAAATTTTGGTCAAAAGTACCGAGTTTACCTAATATACCTAATTTAACAAGTTTATTTTCAAACTATTTTTACCTATTTTCACTGATATCTGATTCACTTACTTTGACTAAGTTTTTGTTCTGAAACTTCACCTAGTTGAATAACTAGGTAAAATAGGTAAATTTACCTAATTCTCAACTAGGTATCTAGTTTAAAAAACAAAGAACCTTATATAAAAAATAAGTATATCGCATTTTCATCATTACAAGTTTTTGAGAGAAACTATATTTGAAATTTTAATCTCCAAAGCTATTAAAAATACCTTAACTGCAACCAAATGTCGATTAGTTTACTCGGTCTGGGTGTTACCCAGTTTGGAAAGTGAAACTAGGTTACCTAGTATTTCTTTACCTAGTTCTGTGTTAAGTTCGTCTTACTTTGCCTGGTTTGAGAAAAAACTATTAGCATCACTATTAGCTACTTATTCACTTATAATAATATAAAGAAATGATAAAAACAATATATATTCCAAAGTAGGTTCCATTTCTTAGGGCAGACATACATTCGGCTAAAATCGAAAATAGTTTCGTTGATTTTTCTATCAAAACATGAAAATTCCACTTTGTATTGCACATTTTTGTTCTTATGGAAGATTCGCGACTGATTCGATTGATTTTTCAAATGAAGTGAACCACTGAAATGAAGCATTGCAAAGAAATCACCTCGGCCCTTGTTGTGGATAATTGACGCGAAACCGCAAAGTGGCGCAATAGAGAGAAATTTACGAAATATTGTATTGCATTGTATCCTTTCCACGGATGGGCGTCACAGAGCTTGAATTTAATTGCTCTTGAGATTCAATCATTTTGTTAACCAAGGAAAATTGCATTATATTACGTGTTTAAATTTTTCTTATTTAGTTGTTGATTGATGCACCCAACGCATACCCTGCTCTGCTGAGTTTATAGTTTTCGCCTCTCCAATTTTTCTGATAATTCTTAAAATCAGTGTGTAGTCGAGCACCATTTTGTGAATTCTTTTCGTGATTTTACATCGTAAAAAATACGATTTATGTCAAATTAATTTTTGATGCAGACAAGAAAATGTCCAAAATACATTTGTGGTCTTGTTGGTGGATGCGATGGCCTAGTGGTAATCATTTTAACATCCCAGGTTGAATATCTCGAGTTCGAGTCCTGGAATGTCCAGCTCGTTTATCCATTCCCACTAGTCAACCTAGGATGAAATTAGTTGAGAATCTTACCAACAAATCTAATACTGTTTGTAAGTTCGGCTATAAAAATGATAATGATAAAAAATTGCGTGCAAAAGTACGGCGAAAAGTATATTATATTACATTAACTTCTTTCAAAAAACCTTGCCTATTTTGTAACTAGTTGTTTTGTAATCAAACATAATGATCCACGGCACAATCCATCAGTGCCTCTAAATGCATTTTGCCACAAACTTTCTGATGGAGTATATATGAAGCTTCAGCGACACTTTCCATCAGTAGCCCATGCTTAAGAAAGCCTAAACAAAAGTATAGTAAATTTACTGGTAATTTGCAGTAATTGCATATTTCAACAACAATGTTGGTGAGATTTATGACAATTATGGACTGTTGATGGACTGCACCTGCGCGGTGCGCTCCATCAACACCACATATTTGGCCAAAGAAGTGAATTTTAAATTTTTTTTCAATACCGCCAAGTTAAATTACTGTCAAAGACCAGTGATTTTGTTGGGATCATACATTAAAATACCATTAAAACTACACTGTAACAAAGAATGCAAAAAAATCACAGGATTTCGACAGTAATTTTACTTGGTGGTAATGAAAAGACATTCAAACCTTAGTTTTTTGCCAAATAAGCCCATAATTGGTATAAATTCCATCCACATGGCGTTTATTCAACTTTGGAAATATGCAATTACTGCAAATGACCAGTAAATTTACTGTACTTTTGTTACAGTGTGCTGTGCACTTTAACAAGGCCTGCTTTTGAACACCATATTAGACACCATATTAGACCATATTATTAGAACGGTATGCATTCTAAAGCACGGGTCTTCGGTGAAACTTTCCGCAGAGGCGCGGTACATATATGAGGTGGACGTGACAACATTTTATATCTTATCGGCAGTTATCCTGGTTGTCTTGCCAGTCGCTCAGTATAACAAATTAACGTAGTTAAAATTATTCACTATGTTTCAAGTCGGAAAGCAAACTTATGTGGTGTCAGTTGAGTGTGGGCTACTGATAAATCTCACTGGTGCTCGGAGTATCTATGTCCCATGCTTGATTAAACATTCTTTGGAATAAACACTCTCACAGGTGAGACTTGTTTAATTATTACATTCCATTTTAGCTCATTGCGGATGTTGGCATCTTACAAACCGATTCAGGCAAAAAGATAATTCAATCTGCATATTCAATCAAAATTTTTATTTTTTTCAAGCATTATGCCACATATGGACCAAGCCTTGGTAACACTATCCCCATGTAGTCCTTATTTACCGAGAGTAATTATGGCACAAATTTTCTGTTACTAAAAAATCGTTTTAGTTCAGTTGGGTGTGAGCAACGGATTGACTGAACAAGAGCTATGGATCATGCTCGACAAAACAAACTTCTTCATATATTTTAAAATGTGTACCGCGTGTTCTTAGACTGTTAGCATAGTTGTTACCAAACGTGGTTTACATATAAATAACATCGTGAATACGATACAAGTTACCGGCTTGAGTGGTCTCTTAGGTTTACTTGGTAAATATGTCTCCGAAGTAGATTTTAAAAATGGGGTGTGGTGGGGGCGTATTCGGTACGCGGCTTAGTCTTATCTTGGTTTTACCAAGCAAATATTTCATGTTATCGGAAGTATGTTGCTCGTTTCATGTTTATCAAGTATAATAGTAATGTTTCGTTTGTGGTCCAATTCTCTATTTATAATATTTCTTTGATTGCTGTATGGATTTATATTAGAAAAAAGGAAGGTAAGGACAGGATTTAAGCAAGGAATACCAAGTATTGGTCAGCAATTAACTTATAGTGATTTTAGTTTTTATCATTTTATCATTATTTAAAGTAATTGTACTTGTGTTTTTGAAAACAAATTCACCGCGTATTTCAAGTATTGAATCGTACTGATTTATGTTAATTTAAAAAAAAATGATTTGAATTTCGCAAAGCGAGGCTCATTTCAAGAAAAGGCGTTTTCAAAACACTGATCCTATATATTAAATTACTTTTTTACAGCCACTTGTGGATCACACTGCCCAATGCCCTGTAACTGCGGCCACCTATAGATGGGCAGGCTTGCAATTGCTTGAAAGATATGGTATTTTAGTGTTCCCCTTAACCTAACCAAGTTATTACACCCTGGGTTGAGTAGTGATCATGGATGAGCGAGTCGCACTTGCCGGGACTCGAACCCAAAATCTACAACCTGCGATGCAAACACGTTTATCCACTAGGCCATTGCGCCCGCAATTGATCGATTTTACAATGAAGAAGGAACCAACCAATAGTCATTCAAATGGAAATGAGCTGTCACAAAACGCATCGGCACGTTTCATCCATAGCCCATGCTTAGCAAAACATATTCGATCAAGTATTCTCCAACAGGAAGAAACTATATTTATCGCAAATCATTGGCAATATTTAAAGTTCAGCGTTTTTATTTCGTTCAATCGTGTCTTAAATTCCATTCGCAAGCTTTGTAGGCACAGGTACGTAGTTCCCCTTTTGAAGTTTGTATATTGAATAGCGATCAGGTACAGGAGAGTTTTATTTTTTGACCCAGAAATTTCTAATTAGCTAATTATAAAAAGAAAATGAAACTAAACTGTGACGAAAATACAGTAAAATTGCTGCCCTTTGACTGTAATCATCTAACATGGTCTTGGTCTGATCATCTCATTGGCTGTCGATAGAACGCATCATCGCAGTGCGGTCCATCAACAACCGACTAGCGATGACAATTCTATGTAAAATTCACTTATTTTAACTTTTACCAAGTTTCCTATTTGAAGTTTTGCCAAGTAAGTTTACCAGGTAAAATATGTAGGTACTAGGTAAAATAGGTAGGTACTAGGTAAAATAGATCACTTTAATCTTGTCTGAAGAAGCTAGACTATGTTCTACCGAAAGCTTACAATAAACTTATATTTCTGTGGAATGGGAACACGATATTTTTGTAAAATAGGTATGTTTACCTAATTTTCAACTGGGTATCTAGTTTTAAAATCTAGGAACTTGGTTCAAAAACTTGGTAAGTTATATTTTAAATTGTATTAAAGATGCCATATTGCGGTCAAACGATAATTACCTAGTTTACCTCGTTTTCAATCTAGGAACTTAGTTTCGGGAGTGAAGGTAGGTCACGTGTTAATTCGTTTAATCATTAGCAAAATAGTCTCCCCCCCCCCAAAAAAAAGTCTCCTCTTATGTCGCGCAGGATATACACTATGTGTGGTGTGTTCCAATTATGTCGCTTCGTATTTACAGGCGCTTTGTCCTCTTCAAAACTGTATCAGTTTCCGAATCTTAATTTGCCAAGTATGAGCAACTGATGAATTGCGCCTGCAATACTCGGCCCATCATACTAAACCTACATAACGCCAATGTGGGTGTGTTATGGGAGTGTACTGTTACATATTGACTTTTCTTAATTGTGATTTCAGCATAAATCTTGCTTCGATTGCCTATTCAATCGAATCTACGTTGAAATTCTTACTAAAGACTAAATTGAATCACATATCCGATAGTTTTTTTTTCATCAAAAAGCATTCGAACCCGGCCGAATCAGAGAATTGAGTATTCGGAACTGTATTCGAATATTTTCGAATATTGAATCTAAAAGTGGAATTACTATTCTCGATCTAATAATTCATTATCACTAATCCTTAAAATATTTTATTTTGCTAAGATTGAAGTGGAATGAATGCCTCGCGCGTAGCTTAATCAGAATATTTTGTCAAGTTTGGGCCACTGATGAACCGCGCCCAGACAGCGCGGTCCGCGGAGGCCGCAGTCTATTTGCGAACGATACTTGTCTGATTGCTATTTTGTTCGAGTAAAAAGGATAAGGACAATTTACGTTGCTGGTATGTATAAAAAGGGCAGAAAATTTATCATTTATTTTCCGTTATTTTACATCTTCAAAACTCAAAACGCCTCGTGAATAAGTTGGATGCCAGATATAGGTTTTTGATGAACCTTATCGTGGCGTTCCCTCAAAGACCCAAAATTGGCTGAAAAAGTCGATTTTATAGTTTTACTTTAACATCACCTGTTACAATTACTGTCAAAGGAGGGTGAATTCACTGGCTTTTTGTAGCATTGCGTATGGTATCGTATGTCGCGTCGTTTTCTATTTATAGGCGGTTGTGAATGAAAGTAATAATTACCGAATTTTTGTTTTATAGGGACTCTATCGAGCGTCACTGAACTGGTGAGCACATATAGGCAAATATGTGGCCAAGCATACCGTCGGCGACTAAATCTGCCTACGAAAGTCCGCGTAGTGAAAAATAATCAGATAATTTAAATGTAAACAGATTTTGGTTTTGTTATAGGTATGAGTCACCGATGGACTGCACCATGGGTGTTCCCGATTGGTTTTAGTAGGGTCAATGACTGTTGTTAAACAAATGCAGTTTTATACAAAGTAATTCGCATTTCGAGGGAAGAAAACAGTTATTTAATTAATAGCAATAGTGTACTTGGCAGTTTTACAAGAATTAGCAGAAACTTTCATTGGGGAAATGATGACGTCATTATGAGCGGCGCAAATTGTTCTACATATGACTTGTATTTCTATTGTAAATCTGTACTCGCAAAAACAACGACGAGATATTCCAACGAGATATGCAGCAAGGTAATGTAAAGGTAATAATGAAAATTGCTATAATATTCGTCTATATTCTCCATTTTTTCTTTATATTTGGAAAAATCTCTATGCATTAAATATACATTGTATGGGCGTGAACGGAAAGACGATATCGAAAAATATAAACCGGTGCGAACCGCCCAAAACCACTTTTACCTTTACCAATTCACGACCCAGGTGATTTCCCATATACCGATCCCACATCATGTGATAGGGACAGAGCTCGTATAAGACATTTTGAAATGATTGTGTTTTGGCGCGGAAATGGAGTACTTGAGCGGACGGTCTGCATACAGGTAGAAATGGTCTACAGCGCAGTACTAGTTTGATGCGCATAGTAGTGATAGCACAACGAAGATTGTTTAAAATTGGAAATATGTAATTAATCATTGGATGGATTGATGATTTACAATTTCAATTCTGTATTTTGCCAAGCCCTGGCTTACAAGTTCCTTTTTTATGAGCGAGTATTTGAAACTATATATATTTATTTCTGTGAGATAGATGTCCTATGTCCCCGCATATACGTGCTTTGGATAAATTGTCTTAAAGTTTCGATGCTTGTCGTGAGAACAGACCAAAATTAGAAAAGAAGTAGTAAGTGAGTAGTTTGCCGTCGCCTTGTTGTACACTTATAGAATGTTTCATTCTGTAGGAAATTTTTTTTTAATGATTTCGGATTTTAGAAACTGCTTTACCTATTAAGGGTTTTTGCAATCGTTTTCTGTCCAGTCGTACTTCTGACCTTGCCTCGGACGGATGATAAATAAAAATGTATCTTTTTTGGAGTTGGACACATGAGCGAATTTAAAGTTATATTATAACACATTCATTCGGCGCTACACTGTAACAAAAGTACAGTGAATTTACTGACAGAAATTGCATATTTTCAAAGGTAAAAAAAACGCCACGTTGATGAGATTTATGCCAAATATGGGATGTTCATGGGCCGCACCTTCGCGGCTGCTCATATTTGGGTAAAAAGTCTATTTGGAATTCTGGAATACCGTCAAAAGTACAATTAGTGTCAAAGACCATTCATTTTGTTGCATTTTTTGTTACAGTGTAATAAATAACAAAAACTAATATCAGGCAATGTTTAAATTTCGTTCATTTTTTCTTTCACACAACACACGCTTTATTGGCTTGAACTAAAAGCTTGTGCTGGGTTATTGTCAAACAATGGCGTTGAATAAACGTTTAAAACTTACACAATGCGCTGGTACTTTTTCAGGTTACTTTAGCGTGGTGAACTTTCAAAAATATTTGCATTTGCGCAGCTGCCAGCATCTCATCTTTGAAGTAATTCTAGTAGTCGTTAGTTCGTTGCTCTTAGGCTCCGCTTCCGTCCTAGCTTGGAGTGAATTTCAATTTGAAAATTTAATTTTATTTCTCAGGCATCCCGTGGATATCGTGTGAAAACCACTAAGGTCTACTTTTGTAAAGTCAGCATATTTGAAATTCCGAGTAACAATAAACTAAGTCTTCATTATCCAACCTTATCAAGTTATTTAATCCGAGAGCAGGTTTTTGTAACCATACGAAAGGTTATTGAATTATCAAGTATCAAGTATGACCGAGCAGTCACCGAAACAAAAGTACAGCGAATCTACATAAATTTGCTTTAAAATTTCGAAAACGCCAGGCTCGGGCGGTGCATTTCAACAGTAGTTCAGAAATGACTGAAGATATAGATTTTGCGTGTTTGGTATTTGGGTTGAGGCCGTAGACTAGTAGGTGCGCCCTAACGTATTTTTCGTGTGTATTGGAAAAAGTGCCAGATGGTCTTACCTTAGCCCTGTACAGATACTACTCAATGCAATTATTATTGTGGTCAGTGATCTCGGAAATATTTTCCTCTAGGAATGAGTGCAGTTGCTGGAAGTATATTTTGTACTGGCTCTACCTTCTGTGGATGATAGGTTTAGGGCGTCCCTAGAGCGAATTTTAATTTAAAATAGATGTTGAAATAACAGAGAAAAAGAGGAACCAGTTTTATCGTACATTCC
Organism: Styela plicata; assembly: GCA_963675895.2. Taxonomy (NCBI): domain Eukaryota; kingdom Metazoa; phylum Chordata; class Ascidiacea; order Stolidobranchia; family Styelidae; genus Styela; species Styela plicata. Next base: position 19,731,937 of record OZ023148.1, read on the forward strand.
CAATCGGTAATTTGCTTATGTCAAGCATGGGCCACAGACTGAACCGTGCGTGAACAACGCAAAACATGTTGATACTTGACTTTATAGAGGATTGCAACATTCTGACGTAATCAAGTACGTGTGTGATTGGTTGTGTCACACAATACGCCCTATCACGCCACCAGATTTGCATTCAAAATAAGACCCCTTCGTTTGACGATATTAATATGCCAGCTCCGTGTTTGATCAGAGAAAACTTACAATCGTTTCTTTATACTCAGTAAATCTCGGCAGAGTAGGAAATGCAATTTGAGCTCACACTAAAAGTGGTTGCGCAAACAAGCCAGTGCCATTCGGGGTCATATAACTTGGACGGTGATGGTCTGATTTTTGTGTTTGTAAAGTAAGATTACATTTCAATGGCGCAATTCGAAATTCTATAAAATAAGATAAAAAATTTGATGGTAAATTTGCTGAGATTAAAATAAAAATATGAAATCAAAATTTTCGACTAATCATTGACAGTTGATACAACGCACTGCTAAGGTACTCCATCATCACCCCATACTTGGCATAAATTTCACCAAAAAGGCGATTTGAACATTGTAAAATAATTTCTTAAATATGCAAGCATTAGCCATAGATGAACTGCGCCTAAACAGAGCGGTCCATTTCTGACCGATACCTAACCAAACATGAATACATTGAATTTTTCTGAATCTCTAGCGTGGGTGGTTGGTAGGGCTGGGCAATTCGGTGATTCGAATCAATTGTGAATCGGCCAAAGGAACAAAAACATGCTAAATGAAGCGCATTTTTCATTTTTAACGACAAAATGGAACCGATTGTAGTCAAATTTGACCAAAATCGGTTGTATTTCTCCGTTAAAATGAAAATACAAGGCTTTTAAGTCATTGTATGCTAATATTTGTAATTCGTAACTGTATATTTGCTAATCATCATAATGGCGACTATAATTTGAGTTTTTTGTTATTTTTATGATCAACGATTCGATCCGATTCGGAAAAATTATTCGAAACAGATTCGAATTCCGAATGATTCGGTTTTGCCCAGCCCTAGTGATTAGTTAGTTCTTGCTTAACACGCCCCACTATGCATTCATTTTGCGATTCAGTGATATTTGAGCTATTTCTTTTCAAACAAGGAAAAAGATTTCAGCAATTATTGACATAGGAGGGTTTGTCATTTGAGCATTCCTTCTATTTTGAGTTGCGCAAACAAGCCAGTGCTATTCGGGGTCAAACAACTTGATTGGTGGTGGTCTGATTTTTGTGTTTGTAAAGTGAGAATGCAATACATAACATCGATGCAATTCGAAACGAGTAATTAGATAGATCAACACATTCTAATTCAAATGACGGTAAAATCGCCACGTTTTAAAAGTAATTGTACATACCGATATTGGGATAATACGAATTTTTCTGCATGTATCGCCGAACGCCGGCCCACCATTCCATGATATCTATACTTGTCACAAATCTCGTCAACAAGGCTGTTTAAATCTTTGAAAATAAACAATTAATGCAAATGAATGATAAACTTTCACACTTTCACAGTTCCAAAGTTCCAAACGATGTTGGTTAACCGTCTCGTCCTGGAATCTGTGTCAAAATTCCTCAGGATAGAAAGAAGGTATAAATTTTGTCAAGCAGACTTGGACGCTCTCTTTTACTAATCGCTGACATATTGATTGCGATGAACCGAATTATAAAAATGATGGTCAACATGTGAAATCAGTTGTTCAATGCATTCTATATTTGCTCATTCATGTCCAAAAGATGGCGCTGTCAAAAGGCAAAACTGAATCATTTGAAATTCGAATCCAATTCGGATATTTTTTTCGAATCGTATGGAATCGCTGATCCTATATTTATTATTAACTATTGTTGTGTCTATTATGATAATTAGGAAATTTACAGCTTATACTCAACAACCGTTGAACACGGACCTTTGTGGTAACTTCTAAGGTCCATGCTTGGCGGAGTGATATTTTACCTGAAATTGGGCAATTCTATGGTCCATGCTTGGCAGAATGATATTTTAACTGAAATTGTTCAATTCCATGGTCCATGCTTGGCAGAATGATATTTTAACTGAAATTGGGCAATTCTACAGCCATGCTTGGCCGAATGATATTTTGACTGGATTTGAGCAATTCTATGGTCCATCCTTGGCAGGGTGCTATTGTGGGGGAATCTGTCGACAATCTGTGGTTCATGCTTGGCAGACAGATATTTCGATTAAAATTGTAGACTATTCTATGGTTCTTGCTTGGTAGACTGAGCAATTATATGGTTCACATTATTTTCTAAATTCTAAATTAATTAGGATCCACGTTTCTTCATGTTAACGTTTGAGATTCTTTTTGAACAGAATAGCATTTTGACGAGTATGTGTACCACTATGAGAAAGTATTTTGAGTGATGTCAGTCCGGGCGATGGCAAAAATTACTTACAAATCTATCGTTAGCAAAGATGAGACACAGAGCACTGGCGTTAGAATCGCTCCAATGTATTTTCTTTTCGTCGAAAATGTGATTGAATAAAAGCAAAAAATATGTTGATTACTGTAGAATCACCAAGGCCAGATACCGCTCACTGCACTGTGGTATAGCAGTCCATTGCAGCTTGTAATATTGGTACACGTTGGGCCGACTTTATGAACGCGACTTTTCTCAGAGCGGACGGAAATTGGTTGCTCTTCCGTAGATTCTCCGAGAAACACTGTTCTACCGGAAACTGTTCTGATACGATGTTAGTATATTCTATCAGAAATTAACTTAAAATACAGAAAATAAGGTCCAACAGAATTACTGATGATGATCCGGTATACAAAGTAAATTATACACAAAGTAAATAGTAAACATTCCGGACACACTGCGTCATACCCACGCCATCCACGGATTTTAAAGTCAGAGAATTATTGCGACCCCTGGTTCCTAATTTTAAGTACCTACACTGTAACAAAAGTACATTAAATTTACTGGTCATTGTAGTAATTGCATATTGCCAAACGTCATATTGATGAGATTTATGCTATTAGGGTCTGTTGCTGGACCACACCTTGGCATATTTGGCCAAATTGATTTTTTTTCAATACCGCCAAGTGAAATTGCAGTCAAAGACCAGTGATATGACGCGCAATCACGAATCCGACATCCTTAACATGTCTCTAAATTTTTACTCGTCAGACAATATATAGTTTTACAATGTTTGAGAATAATAGAACGGAATAACCAGACAACGGACACAACGAACACAGCGGTTAACATTTTGGAATGAGAATAAAAGCAATACCCAATTTTATTACTATTCGCTTCGAAACGAATTTTTTAACATTCTGATGTGGGCTAGCAATTAAAACGTTTGGCAAAATTTGAGATCATTTTTATGTTATTTATTTTTCTCATAACATTATATTATAACATTATATTATCTCATAACATTATATTTCGTTCCGTTCAGAAAAAAATGTGTTGTTAAAACTTTAACGCTCGATTAAAATCGGATTATATGGGTCACAAATGTTTTACACTGGGATGAAACTTTGTCTATGAGTGCTTTTACACGGTCGCCATAAAATTCAATGGGCTTTGCATGTCGCTGAAAATTACTAAATATGACGTGGATTGTGCAGCTGCACTATTTCTCCTATAGGTATGAAATGCAGTGGTATGTAAGCTATGTGGTTATGCCAAAGAAAAGACTAAAGTGACGCTGTCGAAATAGAGATAACCTTCAAGTTACAATAATAATTGCGACATTCTTACTTGAAACAATGCGTGAATAATGACAGTTCAATTTTTTGCGGTCACTTAAAAGTGACTGATACCGAATATGTGACATTTCCATCTAAATAAATGTAATGGGTTTTAACTCCAACTACTTTTCAGTTGGAATGCATTGCAAAACAGTTGCGAAACAGGAAAGAGCGAAGTTCATCAGAGCGTGGACTATCTGCATTGTGACAGTTGAAAGGCAATTCGATTAAGTGTATTGGTATCTAAAGCTAGACACATAGAACAAAGAAGCAGCAAATTATGTTTCAAATCGCGTGTAAAGAAGTGCCAAACACGTCAACGAACCAGGTTATTCCCCTATTGTCGTACCAGGGGTCATGCCCTATTAAAAAGAGCCAAAATATGTTTGCTTGAGTAAACGAGCCACTTGACAAAATTAAAATTCTGATCGGGTGGGCTGAGGACAAACTTATAAACTTTCTTTTTAAAACACTCAATTGGTTGCAATTACAAAGCGCAATTTTTAGAAATATGTGTGATTAGATGTATAAACATGTCGTGTTCAGTAATGGAGAAAAATCTTCGACGTTGATTGGGGTTCCATATATTAAAAATAAATTGAAAGTTTTTATAACTTGCAAAAATATGCGCGCAAAATTTTTTCGCCACTTTTATAAAACAAAATTTTGGTAAACAAAACATAATATCATGATGAGGATGTCGTATTGAAAAACTTGAAAAGAAACGGGATAGCGGAAAATTAATGTTTTGAGGATCTAGAGAGGGCCGAGCCCCTATTATTATTAAGACTTCGATCGTTCTTCCGACACCAGACACCTGGTACTCAAGGCCAAGAAAGAAAATATTTTCCAAACATCTTTTGTTAAGTATGAGCAGCTGATGGATCGCGCCGTCGATATACTGAAATACTGAAAAATATAAGTTTTACCAATTATAGAAAATATTCTAACATGTATGAACCATTGCTAGGTGGCTCAGGTCGATTATACATACCCGCATATACTGCAATAATATAATATCTATTGCATTGGCATGGTTGAGGGGTGTGATGTTAACCAATCAATAACATTGTTTCATGAATTGATTAAGACTCTTGTAATACTATATAATGAAAATTGTTTTTCTTGTGTTTTTCACGACAACATTTCGAAACGAGTACAACTAGTGAAAGCCAACAATGTAAATTGCCGACGTTTTGTTTTTGCGCTTTCGCGCGTATTTTATTGCCTGATATAAAAATATTTAGTGGTAAAAACCGCCAATTTTGAAACTTGATTGTTGTATGTTATACAGTTTGATATAATCCACATACTAGTATAATTGTTGATTTTTTTATTTTTTATCATATATGGGTTTTCTTAAATTATGACTATATTTTGAATTCCGGTTCACGCATCCTGGTACAGACCGGGATGTTGAAAGTTCTTAATTGTACTTTTTTTTAAAACTTCCATAAATTTAAAAAAGAAAGAAAAAATGTATTTTACAAACTTGTTATATTAAATAAGCGAAATTTCGTTATTTCAATGAAGGTTTCAAAGTTTTTTAGGGGCAGACCCACTTACTGTACTCGACCCTGGCGGTTCAGTTCTGTATGAAATGGTTTCCGCTCAGGGTGCGTTTGCTAGTCTTACATTTCATGTGTTTTTTTGTGGTTGTTATTCGACGTTCTTGCTAAGTATAAATTAACAAATATACTACGTTCTAGTGTATTACAAGAATAAATAGATGCAGATATGTTTCTATCGAATCATTTTGTCCCATGTTTCATCCCTGTCGATGAATGCCCTAATGAGTAAAAATATTAAAAGTGCAGGTTGACCTGAAGTCACAGAAATTTGTCCTGAAATAGCACTTTTTGAAGTCTCTATACATAAGTCCAAATATGTAATTTTCAAAAGAACAAACATGACGCCTCTAGTGGTATATGTGAACTGATTGGAGATAAATTACCTCTGAAAAACTCTAAAACAAAACTAGGCCTAATATGTGGACTTTTACTGTGATGATTTTGATGTGCTGAAGCCATAGCCTAGTAGGTGCGTTCTAACGTATTTCCCTTGCGTTGTGGAAAAAGTGGTAGAGAGTTCTACCATCGCCCTGTACAGATACTACTCAATGCACTTTTTATTGTGGTCATTGTGTTTTATATTTTCCACTAGGAATGGGTGTAGTTGCCTTTAGTATATTTTGTACTGGCCCTACCTTCTGTGGATGATAGGTTTAGGGCGTCCCTAGTGCGAATTTTAATTTAAAATAGATGTTGAAATAACAGAGAAAAAGAGGAACCAGTTTTATCGTACATTCCCAATCGGTAATTTGCTTATGTCAAGCATGGGCTACAGACTGAACCGTGCGTGAACAACGCGATTTATCACTGGCCCAAGCTTAGCAAAACATGTTGAAACTTGACTTTTTATTGGATTGCAACATTCTGACGTGATCAAGTACGTGTGTGATTGGTTGTGTCACACAATACGCCCTATTACGCCACCAGATTTGCATTCAAAATAGGACCCCGTCGATTGCAACTTACAATCGTTTCTTATACTCAGTAAATCTCGGCGGAGTAAAAAATGCAATTTGAGCTCACACTAAAAGTGGTTGCGCAAACAAGCCAGTGCTATTCGGGGTCATATAACTTAGTCGGTGATGGTCTGATTTTCGTGTTTGTAAAGTAAGAATACATTTCAATGGCGCAATTCGAAATTCTATAAAATAATATAAAAAATTTGATGGTAAATTTGCTGAGATTAAAATAAAAATATGAAATCAAAATTTTCGACTAATCACCGACTGTTGATACAACGCACCGCTAAGGTGCTTTCCATCATCACCCCATACTTGGCATAAATTTCACCAAAAAGGCGATTTGAACATTGTAAAATAATTTCTTAAATATGCAAGCATTAGCCATAGATGAACTGCGCCTAAACAGAGAGTTCCTTTACTGACCGATACCTAACCAAACATCAATACATTGAATTTTTTCTGAATGTGTAGCTACTTTTTGACCTATTCAACTGCGTGGGTGGTTGGTAGGACTGGGCGATTCGATTCGGTGATTCGAACTAATTCGAAGTACAGAATATTCGAATCAATTGTGAATCGGTCATAGGAACAAAAACATGCTAAATAAAGTGCATTTTTTCATTTTCAACGACAAAATATTTCGCCTTTAAAATGAAAATACATGACTTTTAAGTCTTTTTATGCTAGTATTTGTAATTCGTAACTGTATATTTCCTAATCATCACAATGGCGACTATAATTTGAGTTTTTTGTTATTTTTATGAAATCAACGATTCGATCCGATTCGGAAAAAATATTCGAAACAGATTCGAATTCCCAATGGTTCGGTTTTGCCCAGCCCTAGTGATTAGTTAGTTCTTGCATAACACGCCCACTATGCATTCATTTTGCGATTCAGTGATATTTGAGCTATTTCTTTTCAAACAAGGAAAAAGATTTCAGCAATTATCGACATAGGAGGGTTTGTCGTTTGAGCATTCCTTCTATTTTGAGTTGTGCAAACAAGCCAGTGCTATTCGGGGTCAAACAACTTGATTGGTGGTGGTCTGATTTTTGTGTTTGTAAAGTGAAAATACAATACATAACATCGGTGCAATTTGAAACGAGTAATTAGATAGATCAACACATTCTGTATCAAAAAGACGGTAAAATCGCCGCGTTTTGAAAGTAATTGTACACTGATATTGGGATAATACGATTTTGTTTGCCTGCATCGGAATGCATCGCCGAAGACCGGACCAACATTTCATGAAATCTATACTTGTCACAAATCTCGTCAACAAGGCTTCAGTTTTGACTAAACGTATAGCATCATACACAAGCAAGAATCCAGTCCGAAGGCTTTGTTTACTCATGTTCTGTTAGGTATCAAAGCATCGAATTATTGAATTTCCGCGCAAAACGAACACGGGAAATCAAATTTGGCGGCCGAACATCGGCTGTTGATGGTTGGCCATCATGAGCGGCAGTTCATACTCGGCAGAAGTCTTAACGACAATGCGGTTTCGAACTTCGTCAAAGTAAAATAATGGAGCCCCAAGAGGGCGGTCGTTTCATATATATTTCTGGATAACGTCTGATACTATCTTTTTTTTAGATTTTAAGATTAAAATGTTGGGTTTTCCTTGGGAAAGTAGGTCGCGACGAATAAATGTCGTTGATTGGAGTGTTTTGAAATTTCTTAGAGCAGAAAACTGTGGGGAGGAATTGCATCTTACTGAAAGAAAACCGGAATATTTTGAAATCCTGAAATCTGCACTTTCAAAGTTCAAATTCGTGTCAATCGTCTTGCGTTATTGTTTCAACAATGAAGATGAGACACTTGAGATTCTTCAAGCAATACAACGGAATAAAAACTTAAAAGTAAGTATTTTTCAAAAAATGGTGAAATGAAAAAAAATAAGAAAAATAAAGTATTGGCACCAATTGTTCACAAATTAAACAAATAGAAAAACACGCGATACTTCAGTTACCCATATATCTCATCTCCATAATATCATGTTTTGGTTCATTTATAGTTTTTTAGTTTTTACTCGATGTCTGAGGAAGTTATGCTATGCCCTGATAAAAGCCTACTTAAAAAAACTTACGCCTGGATGAAATAAAAATGGTATATATTTTTATCATCACCCAGAGCAGATACCGCCCATTGCACTTTACTATAGTGGTCCAAATCTTCATGGGATGTTTTCCAGTCATATTGCAATAGTAGCAGTAGTAGTTATGTAACCATAAAATGATTACTTTTACGCCGACTTTCGTCCTCATTCAAAAATGAATTAAATAAATATTTTAATTACACTCTGAATCTGATGAAATTTACAATTTCACCTTCGAATTTTCATTTATCGCAGAAAATTCATCTTGATCTGCAATTTAATGAATACAACGACGCCTGCATTAGTATTGTGATTGACTTGGTCACTCGTAGCGTTGTAACGTCGATCGGAGGGTTCAACGAACTTGATGAAGAAACAGCTGAGAAGCTGCTCGAAGGGGTGAAAAGAAGTAATAAAAAGGTCAGTTCAACAAGAATAAATGCACAACTGGTGAAGGAAAAACGACATATAATACATCGTCTGTGCTCCGTAAGTCTATACAGATAGTCCTCTCGAGGACAATAAACAAAATGAAGATGAGTACAAATATATATCTGGCAGTGCATCATTATAATGAAATCAATACATCGTTTTACCTTTACCAGTTGTGCATTTATTCTTGGTAATACTACAGATCACTCTGTGGATCACCCTGGCCATCAGCGGCCACTTATAGACGGACGGGGTTAGAATTGCTGGAAAGATATGATCTTTTCCTCTTTTGCTTTGCCTACCCAAGCTATTACACCATGGGGGCATGGATTAACGAGACGGACTCCTCAGAACTCGAACCCGAGATACCAACATGTTTAACCACTGGGCCAACGTGCTACCCACTGATTACATGGTGCCAACCAGTCGCTATTTAAGACCAGTACAAGATGATGTAACCATTTTTATTGCTATTTTATAAACACGCCTGCTATTTTTATGCGAGTTTCAATTAATTCATTTTTAAATACAATTTAATGCAACACCACGATTTGGGACTTTTACATTAAGACATAAGGGTCATGTTCCATCAAGTTTCCGGAAGGAGCATTGAACCCTCCTTCCAGCACTTTGAAATTTTACACTTAAAAACGAAAATAACAAAACGTTCGTGCGTCTTCAAAAATATCTGAATTGTTGTATATTTTCTATTATTATTGCAACTCAAATGACGATTTGTTTAAACAAAATTATGTAAAAAATTCAGACGAACTTTGAAACGCAAATTTTTTCCATCTCCCAATATATCTAATACCAAATCTATCCGCGGAGCTTTTTATGGCTACAATGAATATGGCAAAAAACATAACACAGGTAAGATAGACAACAGGAAACTTTATTGAACGGCTCGGTGGCTCAGTCGGCCAAGCGCGATCGAAGGCACTCCGGGTGTAGCTAAAACACACAGCCGTACATATATACACAGCCGTTGCAAAAGGACCCCAATAGGTTCGCGGACAACCAATAACAACCAAACAAAAAAATATTGTCACTTAACACCTTACGATTAGGGCTGGGCAATTCGATTCGGTGATTCAAATCCATTCGAAGCACGATTAATTCGAATCAATCGTGAATCGTTCATAGTAACAAAATCTTGCTAAGCGAACTGAGATTTTCATTTTTAACAACGAAATGCAACCGATTATATTTCGTCGTTAAGATATGACAATTGTTGCTCTCAGTGTGAATTGAAAATACACTACACAATATATTTTTTTTTCATTCAATTTTCACAATGGGGACAAGTTATAATAGTAAAAAGGGGATATTTGTTATTTACAAAGAATTAGTGATTCGACCCGATTCGAAAAAATCATTCGAATCAAATTCGCATTTTAAATGATTCGGTTTTGCCCAGCCCTACTTACAATAAGTCCGCAGACCAAACTAATATTTAATCATTAATTACTTGCAGTTGAAGAAATTGGATTTGACTGGCGCTGTATTGAACGAGAGGTCGTTGGAACATTTACAAGGTATTTTGAGTAACGGGAATGTGACAGATAGACTGAACTTGAGTTATTGCAAGGGAGTTTGTGGTGCTTCTCTTACATCTCAAGACGTAGACGATCTAAATTGTGCTAAAAGCAGAGGAAGCTCACTTGTAAGTAGAAACGAGTCAACGTTTTTAACTATTTATTAGCAAATTGTTGACCATTTTTTGCGGAAAAACACACAAGCTTCTATGCTATATACTTCAAAGATTTTAGACTCAAATCGTATTCAAATTACAGTAAATGCGATGATTGTTTTGGGCATGGGTGCTTCATATTTTTTAAAAAAAAATTTACCTGCTTTTGTGAGATTTGTCTCTGGCTCATATCCGGCATATCTCTCCTAATTGAGAAAATACTGGCTGTCCCCTTCATTAGGGATATTTTTATCCTGCTTTGGATCAGGAATTGCATTTACTTGTGTGAAAATATAGGAATTTGCATACTGTAAAAATATCCAGTCTACCATAACTTAATGTACATGGCTGCCTAATTAGACCTTAGTTAAATTATGTCGTATAGAGCAACACATATTTTGATAATATTTTCAGTTACCATGGAATACCAGTGTACACATTGATTGGTTTCACGCTATTGGGACAATAGATGTAGATTGCGTTCCTCCACACCAACTTCAGGTATAGTTTAATCGTTATATGTAATAGGTAATTTCAGTTGTGCACTAAGCAATTAATAAAAAGAATTCGCTCAAGTTAGCATGGTGACAATGATAGATAGTAATAATCAATATTCTTTGTAATCTAACCCATATGCAATACGGCCAAATTTCAATATGAAAAAAATCCGAAAATCAGTATATCTGCATTTTTATTAAGAATCCACTTCCCTATGGAAAGAAGCATTCAAGAGGAACCAATCAATTACCATACTTGAACAGACCAGAGTCAATGACTCGAATCTAGTCGCACCTTATGGCTGATTCATTCACGTTGTCGAGTGTGAGTGTCTCTATTCGGATGGTATTTTTTATTTTTTTCAGACTTACCGGATACCGGGAATACAGTTGTTTGACGAAAACTCGAAAAAAACGATCAACGCAGCCCGATTTCTTATTCGTAAAAATGTTGACAAACACTGGCAACTCCTAAAGCGCAAAATAACTTCTGAGGATGACGTTAATGGGACAATGGTGAGACAATATCCTTATTTATTATTTCGGTGGATTATCATTTCTCTTTTTTATATGAACAATTTTCTCCTGCCCGAGCAGTAATGAGCAGCTGTCATTAGGGCTGCGCTATGCCGAATCATTTGAAATTCGAAACTGATTCGAATAATTTTTTCAAATCGGATCGAATCCCTAATTCTTTATAAATAACAAATATCTCATTTTACTACTATAACTTGTCCCATTGTGAAAATATAGAAATTTATGGTTTGTAGTGTATTTTCAATTTACAATTTTTCAATTTCGATAGCAACAATTTTCATATTTTAACGAAGAAATATAATCGATTTTGTTTAAATTTGACCAAAATCGATTGCATTTTGTTGATAAAATGAAAATTCTAGTTTACTTGAACAATTTTTTGGTTCTATGAACGATCCACGATTGATTCGAATTAATCGTGCTTCGAATCGATTCGAATCACCGAATCGAATTGCCCAGACCTAGCTGTCATCTCCATTTTATTTTATCAAACATATGTCACAAATAGAGCACGCCTATTGCATGATTAAGCATGTCTATTTAAATAACTCAATCATGTAATCAGATGCCATACCATAGGCATAGAAAAAAAGAATACGCTCGAATAGTAAATACTGCGCTAGTTTTTTTTATTATTTTATTGAAATTCACTCCCCGTAAAGCCGAAAACAGTGCCCATAAGGAACAAAGAAAAGGCCTTGGCCATTTTTTTTATTAAAATTCATTCTGAGCAAGGCCTGGAAGCAGCGTCTAAAAAGAAGCAACCAATGGTGACCTATTTGCAAAAAGCTACTACAAGATAAAGTGCCAGCAACTGCATTTTAAGCGGAAAACATCCCAAACGGAACTGAACTGCTATGGTGAAGTACAGTAAGTGGTACCTGCCCTGAGCGAAGGTAAATCTGATAGTGGTATGTGCTCTGGACAATGGTGAATATACTACTTGTTACTTGCAAAATTACTCAGAGAAAATTTTGTTAAAAATGTATTGAAATAGCAACGTATAATAACATAACATACAGATTAAATCAGGTATAAAAAAAATAAAAAAAAACATTTGTTATAAAATTGTAACTGTTTTCAGGCCCTGGGTGTAAAGAAATCAAGACCGAGTGACATTATAGACGGAATAATTAATAAATTTGAGAACGCCATGGGTAGGCGATTTATATTTTTTAAGGATTTTATTTAAGGATTTCCTTTGAGGAGACTGGAAGGAAATTATGAAGGGATAGATGGTTTAATCAGCTTTGTCAAGTCCCGTCAGAAAAATTCTGCCAAATCATCATTGTTAAATATAAGTAACTGATGGATCGTGCCGGCGAGGTTCATCTGTTACTTATGCCTGACAAAGCAAGGCCGAAAGAAAAGTCTAAAATGCCAACTAACCAACGGCTACTCAAATGTCAAAGAGATACACATATCAAAGTGCCAGCAACCCCACTTTTAGTGAAAAACCTTCTATACAGAACTTGAAGTACAGAACGGTAAAGTGCAATAGATATCTGCCCTGAGGCAGGAAAAAGTCATCTTCGATTTACATGTTTGCATGTTTCCATTGCGCAGTTGTAACTTAATGTAGGTTTTTCAATGCCGATTTCAACCACTATTTGCTCTGTGCAGTGAACGACCTCAGCTATAAAAGCGCTTTACGCAAATGAATGAATGTATGCAAGATCGCGATAAAAATATTTTTTCTTTTCCCACAGGCAGAACAAAGCAAAGAAAATCGCAAATTACTGCAAAAAAGGGAAAGAAAAACAAAAAGGGAATGAATATTGCACGGAGTGAGTAAATACAACTGAATATCTCTGTATTTATTTTTTATTTTGAAATCAAAATTCATTATATTGTTATTATTGATACGATTGGTTTATGAGTTTGTGAATTTACATTATCACCTACAGATGAATAGGCATGATAGTTGAAAATTTTATAGGAAGCTTATCTGCGAAATAATTTCTGTCAAAGCAATGCCATACTTAAAACATCCCAAACGGAACTGAACCGCCATGGTGTAGTGCAGTGAGTGGTATCCGCCCTTGAACTAATTGGAGGCTGAGCAAAATCGAACTATTTATAATTCGAATCTTATCCAGATATTCCTTTCTAATGAGATTGAATCATCGCTGATTCCATATAATTACTAAATTATCAATTTAACGAAATTCGAAAAAAAGAAATGAATATCGACTGTTACACTTATGAATAAAACAAATAACAAACAATGATCTACTTTCAATTCACACTACACCCTGCATAAGCTGATATTAGTATAGTCCTAAACTATCTCCTGCGTGTCGTAAGAGGCGACTAAAAGGAAGCATAGAAGTGGTAGATGGTTTATCATCGCCCAGGGCAGATACTACTCATTGCCCTTTCCATCTTCACCATGGCGGTTCAGTCCCATTTGGCATATTTTCTGTTTAGAGTGCAGTTGCTGGTACTACATCTTTTGGCAGCTCTTTCCTATTAAGTGGGCGTTAGTTAGTTCCCCTCAGGCTCCGTTTTCGACCTTGCTCAAGAATGAATTTCAATAAAAAAAAAATTTCAAAGGACAGAAATAAATTCGATTAAAGCAAAATTGCTAAATTCTTATTGATTTTCCCGCACCATATGAAATTCGTAGGGTATCGTACAATATGCCGCGAGTCCGTCTTCCTTGTGAACGTGTGACCTCTGATCCGTGTGTGTCTCTTGTCCCAAAGATGCTTGAATTAGATAATAATAAAGTCAAAAACAAGAACAGAATGATCTCTTTACACTTCGGTGGAAAGAGATCATGTAGTTCTTGTACGTGAAAATTTCACTTCATTTTGCCAGGCTTTGTTCCTATGCCCGATATGCTAATAATTCGAATCACTAATCATGATTATACCATATCTCGATTGATATAAATTTATCCTTTCAATTTGTGCAAGCTGTAATAAAGTTTGCAACATTTTCTGAACCATTGCGTATTTCTCTGTATTCTGCGTTAGGTTCGACACCGGAAATTCAGCACTATCAAGTTTCAAACCCAGACAACAAAGCAAGTCAATCGTTCAATCCGTGCTATACGGGTACGTAAAAAATATGAAAACGTTCAATTTTCTGAATTTGCTTGTTTGAAAGTATTTATAACCCAAACAATATTTGATTTGCAAAGCCAGGGTTCAAATCTTTCTTAACCTGTTCTCCGAGGATATATCTGAGATAAAGGCGCTGCTTTCTTATATTGAATTTAAATTATTGGTGGGAATTCTAGGTAAAATTACCTAGTTTGCCTAGTATACCTAGTTACCGAGTTTATTTTCAAAGTACTTTTATTTGGTTTCAAGGAAATATAACTTACCTGGTGTGGCTTTTACCGAGTTTTCTGTTTCATATTTTACCTAGTAAATTTACCTATTTAACTACTAGGTACCTATTATTAAAAAAAAAATAGGTTAATCATATGTTCCTTATAAAAAAAGCTTTAAATATGGACTATTTGGAGGTTTTAGCCTTCAAACCTATTAAAAATGCCTTGAATTCAGCCAAACAAAAATTACCTACTTTACCTTTTTTTTAAAACATTTTGGGACTGCTTAGTTTTGAAAATGAAGCTAGATTATCTCGTAATACTTCAGCTAGTTTTGTGGTAAATTCGCTTTACTTTACCTAGTTTAAGAAAATATCTATATAGGTGGCCATCATTGATTTAAATCCACTCGAATTCATATTAGATTACTATACCCTTTATGCTTTGACAAATCTTACGACTTAATTTTCATCGGATATGTTGAAATTTCAAAACTTACGAAAATAAATTGAAAATTTTGACTATTGATTTAAAATTATTTCATAAATTTCTAAAATGAAATGAAGTTCGGAATGTTTGATCCAAAATGATACGATTCGAGATTTGATTTGAAAATAAATGTATTTAAAAAGCGGCAACCATGATCTGGAATTCCAAAAAATAAGCTCAGGGGTGAACTCCTAGAACTACGAGTATACTTGGTAGCAATTACTCGTCATGATCTGGAATAGTGATGGCAACCTATTTTTTTCATTAAAACTGGGTTAGAAGTAGGTACAACGAAATTTTCGCAAAACCAAGTAAATTTTTACTAGATAGTCTAGTTTGACTTCCGCAATTAGGTAGTAATTTGTTTATCAACAAAATAAGCTAGATAATTACGTATTATACGTAGTAAGTTTATTAGGTGAAACATGAGATGAAAAACTGAGCAAAAATTAAGCTAGATAAATCAGATATCCAGTAAACTAGGTGAAAGTATTTTGAAAATTCAATAAGCAGGTATATTGGGTAAACAAGGTACTATAACCTCAAATTTCTAACATTATTCAAGAATATTGCCAGAAAAGAAACGAAACACATATGGGATAAATTGGCTAACTATATATTGAAAGTTTGTAATCGAACCGTAGCTTGAACTAATAAAAATCCTTTTCTTTAGACGACCAAGCATTTATCATCGGCAATCCACATTCGAATTATATCTTTACTGGAACAACTGTTGATCCGAGAGGTAATATTGTTATATATTAGCGTTGTCGGATGGTAGGGTTAGGCAAAACTGAATCATTTGAAATTCGATTTTAAATCATTTTTTTTCCCGAATCGAATCAATAATTTGATGTAAATAACTAATATCTTATTTTAACTATTACAACTTGTCTACATTGTGAAAATCACAAAATTTATTGTTTATAGTGTATATTCAATTCACACCCCATGTCTGAGAGCAACAATTTTCATATTTTATCGATAAAATATAATCGATTTTGGCCAAATTTGACAAAAATCGATTGCATTTTGTCTTTAAAAATGAAAAACCAAGTCCATTTAATAAGTATTTGTTCGTATGAACGATTCACGATTGCTTCGAATTTATTGTGATTCGAATCGATTAGAATCACCGAATCGAATTGCCCAGCCCTAGTCGGAAGGTAGGGCTTGATAATTCAATTCGGAGGTTCGAAGAAAATAATGTTGATATTGGTAAAATTTGATTGAGTGTACAGAGGCAGAGTTTATCCAGTGGCTCAATTCTGAAAAATATCCGAATTGGATTCGGATTTCAAATGAGAGAGTTTTGTCTAGCAATAAAAGTAGTGGCGGTTTCAATGACGACCGTTCACACATATATATATATGTGTGTAAAAAACTAATTATTAAAAATGTTGCAAAATGACGACAAATTGCCATAACATACACAATATTTACATATTTATAAAACAAAAGAAAAAATATCACCTGTCTCGGTACCTTCTTTAGAGATGAACGCGCATGAGATGATACATTTCCTTGCTTCAGAAATGACGCATTTCCTCGGCGCTACATTTCAACTTTCTAACTTCTATGACTACCTATATTAGTTTGCTTAAATAAAGCTTTCGTTGATACCAAGGGGTCACAGGCCGAAAAATATCCGAATTGGATTCGGATTTCAAATGAGAGAGTTTTGTCTAGCAATAAAAGTAGTGGCGGTTTCAATGACGACCGTTCACACATATATATATATGTGTGTAAAAAACTAATTATTAAAAATGTTGCAAAATGACGACAACTTGCCATAACATACACAATATTTACATATTTATAAAACAAAAGGAAAAATATCACCTGTCTCGGTACCTTCTTTAGAGATGAACGCGCATGAGATGATACATTTCCTTGCTTCAGAAATGACGCATTTCCTCGGTGCAACATTTCAACCTTCTAACTTCTGTGGCTACCTATATTAGTTTGCTTAAATAAAGCTTTCGTTGATACCAAGTGGTCACCGGCCCCGTCAGACGAATATTGATCAATTTTCGATATTACGTGAAGATCTCATAAAGATTGCGCCGCTGAGGCGCGATCTATCTTAGGCTCATTTTTTCATAGTCACCCTGACCAAGGCCCAGAAGCGGCGGCCACTTATAGGCGAACATGGTTAGTATTCTGGAAAGATATGATCCTTTCCCGTTTAATTCAGTCTACCCAAGTTGTTACACGCTAGTGGTGGGCATGAATTAACGAGCTGGGCTCGTCAGGACTCGAACTCTAGATCTTCAACCTGCGCTACCAACAGGTTTAACCATTCGGCCATCGCGCCCTTGCGTAAAAAAATAAAATCTCTGATCGGGGTTAACTACTGAGATAAAAACAGCTGGTATCCACGACGTTTTTTGAAATTTCAAACGGTCAGGTGTTGAAGATCTCGCGATCGAATCCCGATCGGTTCGCTAATTCATGCTTACCACTCAACCCATAGTGTAATAACTTGTGTAGGCTCGATCGAACCGCAAAGGCAATGTTTTAACAATAACACTAACCCAATTCGTTCACCTTAATTCGGTACAGTGCGGTGACTGACTTTTCCGCGGTCTGATTGCTTGTGCAAAAAAAAATTCTCTGCCTCCATTGTTTGTCAAAGGGGATCATCGTTGTAAAATGAAGGTTAGCGGTCAGTGACTCATCTTTTGTGATCATCCATGGAGACGTTTGTTTTCTTTTTCTTTTATTTTGCAATTCTGTTTGTGAAAATACCTACTACAATATAGCACCAACAACTACACTCTAAGCAGAAAACATTCCAAATGAAACTGAACTGTTATACCTAAAAGCATAATTGTGTAACTCTGTAACTTTCAGCAAAAGCCCCAGATCAACATCTCGGTGATATGTTCGTGGATATGCGTGAAGGACAAAGAGCTGATTGGATAAACAATGATCGTAACTTTCAAATATTACCAGGTGATTGAATAAATCTGGCACCGGCTAATCAAATCCAATGCTAATGAAACATGTATGCAGCTTATACCAAATCAGAAATTCTATTTTATTAAATATGAGACACTGATAGACTGCATTACCGCGGCGCGATCCACCAATAAATAATTCGGTCTTGACAAAGAAAGATTTTGTCAAGCTTTTGACTATTTGACTGGTTAGGCTGAAATCGGAGTTTGATTACTAATGGAAGCGGTGCTTGCGCCAGGTGGTTTTTACATCCCTCATCTCTCGTTAGCTAATTAAATTCTCATCTTTTAAATACACCAAAAAGAGTAGAAATATCAGAAAATAATACGAAAAAGAAACTCAAATATAGTTGGAATCGGCGCCCAAAGAACCAACTAACCCATTTGCATAACAAAGAGCTACCAAATGTAGAACCTCCACCTGCACTTCTAGGGAAACATATGAAAACACATACATAGGGCTGGGCAAAACCGAATCATATGGAATTCGAATCTGATTCGAATATTTTGTTCGAATCGGATCGAATCACTAATTCTATGTAATTAAAAATAATCCCATTTTCACTATTAGAACTTGTCTTGCGAAATTGAAGAAAACCATAGTTTATAGTATATTTTTAATTCACACTAAGAGCTTTTCACACTTTTCATGTTTTAACGAAAAAATATAATTGATTTTGTTCCTATGAACGATTCGCGATTGATTCGAATAAATCTTTCTTCGTTGCTCTTAGTGTAAATTGAAAATACACTACAAACTATGAATTTCTTTATTTTTACAATGAAGACAAGATATAATAGTAAAAAGGGATATTTTTTGTTTACAAATAATTAGTGATTCGATCCGATTCGAAAAAAAAATATTCCAATCAGGTTCGATTTGCTAATGATTCGATTTTGCCCAGCCCTGATTTGGACACAACAAGAAATAAAAGAATAACTCGTCTCAACAATGTGACTGAGAAATTTTATATAGTCAACTATGAATCACAAATGGACCGATCCTCGACGGCGCATTCCATCAGTAACTTATACTTAACAAAAATGTCTAAACAAACATATTCTGACTGGTATTTTAATTCCTATATTTTTTTGCCAGGAAACTCAGGCTCTTTCAATGCATCTTATGGTGATATTGAGCGCAGTCGCCGAGGACTGCAGCAACATGCTAATACTAACACCCATCAATCCAGACCACCTGTCGGTAAGCTGATAAAGAATATTATTTATGTATAACTGCGGCGCCAGCGCGTATGAGGTCATATCTTTACACCAAATTTTCCTTCTCATTTTTCGAGGGTTTAAATATGCCACTGAGCTCATCTCTCAAAAAGTCAGTATATAAATTCATCATATGGAAATCGAGGATTTACAAAAAATACTGCTTCTTCCGAGCGATACCTCTAACTTTTCAAAAGCTGCGACATTTTTAGTAAGTTTGTCTGAAGAAAAATTTCAAGGCCCCCCCAATATATTTTTCAGACCCCCAGTCAGAATTTTCATCTCGTTAGATTTGAGTCACCACTGATGAACAAAAATATTGTTTTTTGTTTTGTCGCTGTTTTACGCTACTTGAGGTGAACTTAATTGGATAATACGAGGCGGGACATTTTCAATGGGTTTGTTTTGTTTGTAAAATTTTCAGGAACCTTCGTTTAATCTTCCAGCCATCTCTTGGTAATATATTCCAATCTGGAGATTTTATTTTGTTGAGTATGTGCCACCGATGAATCGCGCCTCGGAGGCGCCATCCATCAGTGACTCATACTTGGCAAAACTTGTTAGAACAAAAGTTTTCTGGCTGGTTTGCTAATATTAAAATCAAATCAAATCATTTTTATATCATTCATTTTTTCAAACAGACCGAGAGCAGTTAGAGGCGGCTTATCCTACACAAGCATCCCATCTGCCAAGACAAAGATTCAATGATTCATTCGTCGACATGCAACAAGGCCAACAACCTTCGTGGATGAGTACACATACGAATCCAAACTTACGAGAACTCCCAGGTAAAACAATTTCAATGATTATAAAAGCATCCAACATATTTTTTTTTATCAAAACCAGCGCTTAAAAAACAAAATAATAGCAACTCTTATAGCGACAAGATACTATAAAATACGAGTAGTATCTGCACCCTGGACGATCACAGAACAAATTATCACTTCTTTGTTTCATTTTAGCTGCTTCGTACGACATGCAAGAAATACGTTAGGGCATAAATATAGTCCACGAGTACATAGCATAAGCAATTACGTCACCAAAATCTTTCCTAGGGCAATACTAAAGCCAACAGTAGACGTACATAGTGTTAGCAAGTCACCGAAACTCCCGTAGAGCCTAGGAATTCCTGTTATAAAGCATTAGAAAATAATTTGAGCTTTTAAAGCCATGTGGGCGTGAGCTCTGTAATTGCTCTAACGCTATCCTCTGTTATCGTAAGGCGACCAAAAGGGGACAAAAGTGGGAGTTTGTTTTACTATTGCCCAGGGCAGAAACAACTCACTGTATCCCACTATAGCAATTCAGTTCTGATCGAGTTGTAATATACTTGAGAGTACAACTAACGGCACTACTTTTGCATGCCCCCCGTCCCCGTTCCCGATTTCACCGCTATTGTCATTTACTGCGGGCAAAGACGGAACATAAAAAAGTTGCATCGTTATTTGCGGTTGTGATATTTAATACAATATATTTAATTTATTCAGTATCATTCCGAGAAAATATTAATCACTTATAGTGTAAATGCTCAATCTCAAGCTTGCAGGAGAGAAGCGGCGGTTTGAATATTTAAATATTCATAAATAATAATATTAAATATATATTAATAAATATTTTCAGTTTGTGTACGAAGGTGAAATGTAGCTTGACGCTCGTCCACCACTTAACTTAGAACATAATGACTCGATTAAGCTCGGCAAAAGTTTATATCCTCGTAATAGTATTTCTAATACAATTTAATTTACGATATCATTTGAGATAGTACCTTTAATTTCATTCTACCTATAGCAAATACAGGTTCGTTCAATGCATCTTACGCTGACATTGAATACAGTCGCCAAATGCCACAACAGAGATTCGGCTTTAACAACAGAAATGCAGCGACCGACGTAGCAAGGACATACGGTAAGCGGGAAGGTCTGGTGCGGAACCGACTTAAGGTTAGGGTTAGAGCGAGGGGAAATATTTTGGTCTTTTAATGCATTATTGTTGTTGGCATCAACATGATGAATTTTTCCAATTAACATTCAAATTTTGCGGACTGTCATTGCGCAGGTTTGGTGACCAATTCTGGCTTTCATGTTTGTCTCCCTCCTCACGCTGAGATACCTTCCGTCGCCCCTCAGTGACGTATGGCATGAGCATTGATTTATAATTAGAAACAAACACACGCCAATTCTATCCTATTTGCATTCATGATTTCATTGATGAAATGGTAAATGAATATCGTCCGGAGCAGATACCACTCGCTACACTTTAGCATGGCGGTGCAATCTAACCTTGTTGTTTTTGCATTGAAATTCACTCTGAGCAAGACCGGAAGCAGAGCTTAGAAAGAACCAACTAATGGCCACTTAATAGCAGAAAGCTACTAAAAGATGTAGTACCAGCAACTGCACTCTAAGCGGAAGACATACCGGGCGGAACTGAACCACCATGGTAAAAAGCAGTGAGTGGTATCTGCCGTGGGCAATTTTAAAACCATCTACCCTTTCTCTGCTTTCTTTTAGTCGCCTATTACGACACGCAGGAAATACGTTAGGACTATTCTAAAGCCTTAAAAAAGATATAAATAAAAAAATGTATTTTCATGTAGATGCATTGGATTTAGTTTTAAATTATAGTGAATGTTTTAACATTTTAACCTTGAAAGACGCAAATAAGTTATTCCAAAATTTTGACTATGTAATTGAGTGTTTACATTAAACCCCCTTTGATGCGGAATTCACCATTGTCATATCATGTTGCTTGCGTGTCGATAGAGGAAGAGCCAAAAAAATGGTCGATCTTTTTCAAAATGTGTTTTCAAGCACGATATCACTACCTAAATTGTTCCAAAACGATACAGTTCTCTATAAAGCGTTTATTTCCAAAGGTGCAGTTGCTGGATATTTATTTTCCGCAGCATTTGCCACAGAGATCATTTCGTTCTTGTTGATGCTGCCTCCATCCTTCCCCAGAGAGAATTTGAAATATAATACAAGGTTTGACTTCATTCCAGGTCACTATCGAGTGGAGACTGAACCAAATATCCACGAGCAATCTCCATCACAATCACCGCGCCTGACATCAACACCAACACCAGACGATTTCCCACCTATACCTGCCAACGGAATGAATAATTTGACATAATCAAGTACATCATATAACAGTTTGTTTCAAACAGGTGCATATAATTGTTTCGTGTTTTTTTTTTATCTTAAAGCCACAATGAAAGTTTTATTTTAAATACGCCACGATTTGCAGACAAGTAATTTTTTCGTGTTGGAAATACATGAGTTTTCTTGTTTAGTGGTCTTGCTGGGCTGCGTCCTTCATGAACCTTAAATACCTCAACAAGAGATCTTTTTACTTGCTACACAGACATATATAATAGGTCATCAGAACATTAAACCGCAATAACAAATACTATACAAATATTCAAATATTTTTGATTAGACCAAAGCATTCGACGGCATTTCAGAGAAGCCGGTATTTAAAATCGGACCCCGGCAATTCTGATCCAAGTTTTTCAAAAATAAATTCTCTCTCCCAAATCTACTACAAATTACCTCAAGCTATCACGCTGATAGGGTACGCGTCTTTAAAATACAAGATGAGTTTGGTTCCCACGTAATGACAACATTACTTTAAATTTACCGTTCATTTGCTGTAACTGTTTATTTATCAAATTTCATTTTGTTTAATTCATTTAATTTTCGGTTTATTTATTTGATTGTTTCATTATCAACCATGTGAGTTACTGACTTGTTTTTTTTCTTCTTCCAAATGATCATCTATAATTGTTGATACTTTCTATGAATTATATTGAAAGAAACATGAGTTGGCTTCTTTTGTTTATATCCATCCAAAGCAATACTGGAAACAGCGCGTGAAAGCAAGCAACTAACGGCCACTTATAGTTGGGAATTTTTTTAAAATGTAGTGCCAGCAACCGAAACATATGTGGAAAACATCCCAACGAGGACAGAACTTTTAAATTAAAGTTTAGTGAAATGATTGGGCGATGGTAAAAGTAAATATTTCTTTGTTTCCTTTTATTCGCTCTTATACAATAGATCAATTCCAATAGTTGTATTATAAGGCTTAGCCAATTTGGAGTATTATAAGATTATGTTCATTTTCCCGATGTTTTTTTTTTTATCATATCCAATATTTTCATTTGGACAAAGTTAATAAAATTGGCCAGACAGAAGTTTGTTTGTAAGTGACTTTCTGCTCAATAATGCAAAACTTTGCATTTTATTTTACAAGTTAGATATTTAACATTTACCTTCAATATGTGTACAATTTTAGGTCAAAAACAAATGGAAACAAAACCTTTGGTTCACGACAGTCCGCCGCCATACTCTCCTGGGATGCCACTGCTCTCTAATCCAGTTGACCACCGTGCGAACAGACCACCCCAAAACACTCCAAATCTGCATGAACCAGGTTTGTTGCAAAAATATGTCTTTTTGCGCCTCTGAAAAGCAAAGAGTATATTCCTTCTGATACTTCGTTTGTGTCATTATTTGTGTATACGTTAGTCTTCTTGATTTTTACAACTAACCTTTTGAAAAAAAACTGAACCTTGAATGGGAGCATTCTATACAGAACTAAACTTTTTCTTGAATTCCGAAAAACGACATTAGTATGTATCACCTGGCGCATTGCTTGCGTTTCGTGATATATGTTTATGGGGTAGTAAAGTAGTAGTTTTACTATCGCCCAGGGCGGAAAACTCTCATTCCACTCTACTAGGGCGTTGTCACAATAGCCATTCTTTTTTTTTTTTTGGGCGGCTCACCCTTGCCAAGGCCCTGGACTAGCGGTCCCTAGCCTATGGACGGGCCAAATTCAGTGGTCGAGGAGGTCGAGACATATTTTTGCTAAAACTTCAAAAAAGGAATCTTTACTCGACTGCCGATTATCCACAAAATATAAACTGCTCCGATTATCTCAAAAAGCTCAAAAGGCTTATTTTGCCTATTTTATTCAGGCCAAACTCAAACCGAAACTAAATCCTGGATGTCTGGCCACAAAACGCCTCCTTATTGCCAATGGAATGCGCCAGGATTTGGTACTTTGTCACCAACTGGTATGCAACAACCGCCCTTGACTCAGAATCCGACTCCCGCCTTGCACCAAGAATATCGGCATCATCATTTCGAACCTCAGATTCCAACAGGTTTGAACGATTTTATATTTTTTAATAAATAATTGATCTGTTGATCAATTTTTGGATTTTTGAATGGATTTTTAAAGATAGAATTGCACACACTAGTGAATTGTGCCTATGCTGTATTGCGCATATAAGGAATTGTCCATTGCAATGACAGACACCACTGGCATCACTAAAAAATTTAAAACTACTTATTTGTATGGGGTATGCTCAATCGGTGAAATACAATAGATGTAAGTAACTTACATTTCGAGCGGTCATTTAGACAAGCTTCAGAACGTCGGCAAATTATATCGTTTGTATTTCACTGTTCGAGCTACTCGGTATTTAAAGCTTTAGTTTAAATTTGGAAGTTTCCGCATCGTTGTCCAATAAAAAATTTAGGAATCGCTATTCCTCCCTCCAAACCCGTGCAAGGAATTCATAATTCAGGTTTTCACAACATTCACAACATGTATATTGACCAGCATAGTTTCATTTCAGGTTTGAAAATTGAAAAAAGTGATGGGAGGTTTTCCCATCTCCCAGGGCAGATACCACTCACTTCACTTTATCATGGCGTTTGAAATGTTTTTCGCTTAGAGTGCAGTCTCTGATACTACATTTTGTAGTGAATATTTGCTATTAAGTGTTCGTTAGTTAGCTCCTTCTATGCACAGCTTCCGGCCTTGCTCAGGCGTGAATTTCCACACAAGAAAGATTCCTCCGATTCACCCTTTTTATCGACATATCTTTGTTCAACTGTATTGAATTTGAAGTCTGTGCGTTGATCAGATGATAACAGACATTTGTTTTTAAAAATGGTCTCCAGCTTCACAATCGGCCAATCTCACTGTTATCTGTCTCAAACACAATCAAGTGTCAGATTTGGATACATGATGTGGAATATATTTTATCTGGAATATTCATTTGGCCATATCTAACATTTACGCAATATTTTCAACCTCTTGCCATACATGCGTATAAAAAATATGTTTTTCCGAGCTACATTTTTATAGGATTTTTTTGTGTTACTTAATGTTACAGCAACATTTTTGGTAAAAGTTTTACGTACTTCCGCTATGGAAAAATAAACCACACAAGCGTGGGATATCAGTTATCCCAGATAACAAGAAATTGTACTGTCAAGCAGTTTCACCTAGAGCATTTTCGTGTTATTTTGCAACAGGAGTATGTACTCTAAGTGGATCAACTTCGTCAACCACCATGCCAGAGACACAGCAACAACATCAAATACGTCACAGTTTGTCTACAAATAATATTCTAGTGCAAGATCATTATCAACACTACCCGGGACGATGACGATTTCAATATTGTTTTTATATTGTCTATTGTCTAACTATGTATGAGCACTATACCATACCACTATACTAACTGCACGCTGAATTCTGTATACATACCCAATGCATACAAAATTCTCTAGATTGATATTTGTCAGCCCGTACGTACAACCTGGAATAGAGAAGTTGGAAGATTTCTTTATAGACGTTTCTTGTATAACGCCAATATTAGAAATGTTCAATCATTCATTTTATTTATCACAAACATATGTATCTTTTATAATCAGCAGTATTGTGTCCTTATTGCATAATATTTTTTTTTTATATAATATGATATACAGGGTTTCGCCGAACGTCGGGCGACATTTGCAACGGCAGCGAAGCACCAACAGTTAGATCACTTCATCAAAGATGCACCGACAATCGAAAGCACGAACACGAACAAGGTAAATTGTGAAATAAGTAGTTGTAAATTTTAAAACATATTATTCCGTTCGGCTATCTTCTGTTGTAGTTTTTGGATCTTTATTTAGATTTTGTCTCGGTTGTCAAAGCATTTTATGCATTTTTCTTCAGCAAGACCGAACGCGCCTAAAAGGAACAAACTAACGACTACTCAATGGCAAAAGCCACTACAAAATGCACTGATAGCGACTGCTCTTTCAGCAGAACCCATCCCCCCCCACAAAAAAAAAATAAATAAATAAAACGGATTCACCATGGGAAAGCACAATTAGTGATATCTGTCCTGGGCGATGTTAGACCAATCTACCACTTTGTCTTCTAGGTCGCCTCATACGACACGCGGGACATAATAAAAAAACTAAGCCGCACCTACAAGGCTGAAAATATGGTAAGGGGTGCTGCGGTAATTTCGGGTATCTTCATAGGAATTGGAAATGACGTCACTTTGCAGACTATTGTACTACAAATGTGGGTCGCAGCGTGAAAGGTCGATTGTGATTCCTTTCACAGAGAAAACAGAACATTTTCAGATTCTCCATATTCGAGCTTACTTCTACATCAATAAGACTATAATTCAATTCGATTTTATGGGTCTATTATTTATCATTGGAGAACCGAAAATCAAATATTTTAAAATCAATAAATAAAGCGGGGAGGGAAAGAATAAAGCAATAATTAAACTTAATAATTCTTTCAGAAAACCAACATAACACGGAAACACCTGGTGCTCACGGCGGACAAAATTCTCAGAATATCAATATCACTTTGTGTATGACTGGGAACGGTATGTTGTTAGTTATTTTAGTTTCTTTGTTAACGTTCCTATATCGTGTTCTTAGCAAGGTTTTGTTCTTCTAACAGGCTCGCATAACTTTAATAATGACAACGGACATCTTCAATTTTGCTATGTGATAGCTGGTATCCGTTAATTATGAAAGTCGCTGTCGGTTTAAACATTTGGTGAATACCACCAGTATCTTTTATGCATTCAACTCAGATATTTTGATTTTTTTAATTTTGCCATAAAGGTAATTGTAATTTGCGTTTGTAAAAAAACGTCTTCAAAATCAATAATGCCTATTTTATACAACTGTGGAGTATCAGCGCCTCTGGTACGTAACGAAATATATTCGCCATATAAGTGAAGAAAATAAAATGTTTTTTGAATTTTACAGCAAACCATCAAACATTTGGCAGCACATCACCGCCAGCACCTGCCCAATATTACTCATCCTCATATGATTCGGCCGGGCAAAGCCAGAGAAGTCTGCCACAAAGTTATCAGGGTGGTTATGGGTAAGAACATGATACAAGTTTTGAAGCGTGTTTGCGTATTTTTTGCTTTTTGAATTAGTTTGCTATAGTAAGTAAGACGCATCCTATGAAGTTACAGACAACCCTTAGAAGCTATTTGGGGTTGAATGCGTAATATTTTTTCAGAAAACCTCTATAACACCGATAGTAGCACCCAAAAGAGACTAATTAACGGCCATTTTATTTATATAGCAAAGAGTAAAGCAATACCTAACAAAGGACAGCAAAAGTAGCAACAGTAGGGCTGGGCAATTCGATTGGAAGATTCGAAGCACGAATTATTCGAATCTATTGTTATTCGTTCATAGGAACAAAAACTTAAGAAAATAGGAATTTCGTTTTAACGACGAAATTCAATCGATGTTGGTCAAATTTGACCAAAATCGATTATATTTCGTCGTTAAAATATGAAAATTGTTGCTCTTAGCGTGAATTGAAAATACACTATAAACTATTCATTTCCCCATTTTCACGATGGAGACATGGTATAATGGTAAAGATGGGATATTTGTTATTTACATAGAATTAGTGATTCGATCCGATTTCAAAAAAATATTCGATTCAGACTTGAATTTCAAATGATTCGGTTTTGCCCAGCTCTAAGCAACAGTCAATGCACTCCAAGGGAAACATCTCGAACAGAACTGAATAGCAATGCTGAAGTACGGTAAGTGATATCTTCCCGTATCAATGGTAGAACCATCTATCACTTTTCCTCGCATCTTAAGACAGGTAGGGAATATGTTAGGCCAATTTCAAAAACTGAAATTCGAAAATGGTCAGTTACATAATCTGGAATAAAAATAGTAATAGAATCACTTGTTATCAGAAATAATCAAAACGATCGCGATGGACTTACATCCATAACATTGCATCGTGGACTTGTATACCGGAAATCCCGTTTCATCGAGCCTTAGTATGTCAATAATAGGTCTTGTGTACTACTTCTTCTGGCATCCAGCACCAAACTCACTTTAGTGATCGCTTTTTCCGGGGTCTGCATTTAACCGTGCTAAGGGTAATTTTAATTGAAAAAAATATTTTATTTCAGGTATCGGGGAACACAATACGAATCTTCACTTTAGCGGGTGTAGATGAGCAAGAACATTGATTTTGTGCAGAACCCAAGTTCTTCTGTTAAGATGCAATCTCATTAATGTCTTCCAACCCCATAAAAATAATATTATACAGATAATTTTATTAAATTAAATTAACGCAAGTTACAAGACTGAATGCAGCAACTTAATTCTGTTAAGGGAAAAAGCGAACTTTTATCTAAATCTCGATTAAAATGACTCTGGACTGATGAAATTTACGACTGATGCTTCCAGTTTCGTCATACTCGATGTTTTCCGGCGATTCGCATTTCAAACTGCTTTTTTTCGTTGAAAGAACTACAAAAGGGGATATCTCCAATAAAAAAAAAATAATACGCGGATTCCTAAAAGAAAGACATTCCAGGATTTCTGTCGTTATACCAAGTAGGCATTAATTTGGCACAAGCAAGAGACAATTTTTTTTCATGACCTTCCAAGTTTTAAGAAATTTTCGCTAACTTTTGTGCCTCAAAAATAACACATAACCTCCCCAAAACCAAAATTTTAATGTGATGTGTTGTAGGCTATGCATATTGGAAATGTACTCCAAAGTATCCCTCTTGTAATTTTGCAAACTCTTTTATTTTTCCAATGTTTTTTACTTACTTTCCGGTATTGTATTTCTTGTCAATTATCCTACTAGTTAGAATTCAGATTTCAATTAATTTCGATTTATTTCGTTTTCGTTTCCGAAGTACAATATAACAGATTCCACGATTTTGCTTCGTAATCGGCTACAGAATTTTAATCATTTGAAAGAAACGTATTTCAATAAACTGAATCAAATTTCGAATGTACATTAACTTTCTACACAAGTACATAAATATCTGTAAATTAAGTCTAACCATTAGCCTAGCTAGGATGCAAACGGGGGTTTTCCTTCCCCATAAATTCTAGTAAAAAATTTAAAAAGCCATGGCTCCGCCAGGATTTTAAAAGTTTATAAGACAATATCTAGGAATGGGCAAGATTTTTATAAAAAGTCTTGATGTTTTCGCCCCCAAAATTGTGTATTCTCGTAACAAAAATGAAAAATAAATTCAATACAAAAATTCGACTGTCATTTTTATGGTCTCATTTTTTGGTCTTGGACTAAGTTGGTATAACGAAACGGTACAGAATATATATTTGTGCATATGTGTAGAAAGACTTTTAAACCTCCTGAAAGTAATTTATTTTCTTTCTATAGCGTGCTAGTTTTCATTGTCTACTATAGCTACACTGCTACAAAAAATGCATCGAAATCTCTGCAATTTGACCATAATTGTATTGCCGATATTAAAAAGAAATTCAAAATTGACTTTTTTTGCCAAATAGGAGGTGTTGATGTAACGCAACCGGAAGGTGCGGTCCATCAACAGTCCATAATTGGCATAAATCTCACCAACATGACTTTTTTTAACATCGGAAATATGCAACTATTGCAAATGATCAGTAAATTTACTATACCTTTGTTACAGTGTATCTGTTGTGACGAGCATAATGCAGAATCGAATTTAGGTGATTTTTACAACAACAATTAAAAATTCCAAGACGAAAAATGGAGGTTCGTTCATTTTTTGCCCCTCCATTTCTTCGGAATTTTGGATTTTTTTACTTAAAGGTATAAAAGAAGGATAAGCAGTTTATAATGTATATGCCTCAAGATGTTCATCGTGGCGTGGATATATCCATTGACGCAAGAGAGCATTTTTTAGTGACAACTTAGATTTGATATTTTTTTCATATTTTGACCTATATCGTGTCACCTATGTTGATCAGTATCATGATGTTTTTTGTGCTTTTTTTACTTTGCTTCGACATTTCGCATGGGATGCCTCCAGATCTGTTATAATCATAGAAAATTCATAATTTTTACCCGCCTCTTCGTAATGTTGTAAATAAAGTTTTTTGTGATATATATTAAGTAATTTAGATTACTTTTCCGCAATTCCTGACAGCTGTAGCGGCGGCAGGTCTCTGCTCTTGGTGGGGAGGGAAAAATGAAAAGTACAAAAAAGTGATTGAGTCCCGCAGCACAAATAAGCCATTTCATATATATATAACGCTGCATTCGTAACTTCGCCAGTAGGGATGTAAGTTTCGAATATATATTTTTTTGAATCGAATCTCTACTAAAATAATTTTGGATCTAATCTTTTCTTTTCATTCTATTTAAAGAGAATTCATTCTCAATCGTTTAAGATATCATATCAGGCAATACTGAACTAGAAAAAATTACTGTGCATTGAATTTTCGATAGGGTACAATAAAATTGGCTAAATCATAAAAAAAATCACCAAATAGCCCGATAATTTTTATTTGTTCGCTTTCAAGGTCCGGAAACAACAGAACTCCACATACGCGACACAACGTAAATCTTTTAAAATCAGAATGAATTTTGTTAAAAGGCTTAGAATCGATTCGAATTGACATTGATTTGAATCTATTTGATTCAAAATTCTAGAACTTTCATTCCTATTCGCAGTGCTAGTACAGGGCATAGTGCAGTTTTAAGAAATATACTTTGAAATGCGCCACGCTTTTGACAGTTGTATGAGTTACCACGGAACACGAACGATTACTGCTCATTATTCTATAAGCAAAAATGAAAACGATATATTTCTATTTTGTTTGCATTGGGTGTTACATTATAAAAGCCAAAAAGGTTTTAGGGATACAGATAAATTTTTTCGAATTCCTACGGTTAGGAGTATTTTCCTTCTGATATTTAAAATTGAGTTCAACCTTTTCGAAATCTTTCAGACATCTTCAAATAAAAGCAACCTTAGTCCCAAATATATATGATATGATCATTATTATTATATAGAGCCTCTTTAATGACACTTCTTGTAGTGAATTACCCTGCCCAACCCCTTGTACCGGCCACCACCTGAAGGGGAATTGTTGGAATTGCTGCAAAGATATGACCTCTTCCCGTTTGGTTGAGCCAAACCCAAGTTATTAGACACTAGTTTGAGTGGTGGGCATGGATTAACGGTCCGGACTCGAACACAAGGCATGCTTAACCACTAGACCATCGCGCCCACAAAATGCAAACAAATTTGCAAAATATGTCCGAAACATTTCACACCATGTCCACTCTATTACGTTACATAGGTTCATTTTTGCTGGGGGCGTTTTCTATCTAGAATATAACTGGCAATACTACCTATTATATTAGCTATTAGCCAATGATCGATTTAATTTAGACCAAGTTCACGGACTTACTAGGTTTGTCTGTACAAATGAAAAAACACTTGAATGATATCTGGAGGGTTTGCATAAACTCTGCGCACGGATGACACGCACGTGGAGCGTTTCACACTCTTCATTGTTCAGCTTTAAAACCTTCGAAAAACTCAAAATTCCTCATTTCTTTCATAACATTCCCACGCTAAACATTTGCATGTAATTCAGTCGATCGCCAATTTCGTTTACATGTGCATGTATCATCTTCGGTCGTACATATGAAAAAATGGAACGATGGAAGAACGAACATGATGCCCTTCATGTCTAGGGGTGGTCAAAACTGAATCAATTCTTATTCGAATCTGATTCGAATATTTTTTTCGAATATCACATTTGTACTATTACAACTTGTCTCCATTGCGAAATTTATGGTTTATGGTGTATTTTCAATTCATACTCAATTTTCTTATTTTAATGACAAAATATAATCAACTTTGGTCAAACTTGACCAAAATCCAGTGCATTTTGTTGTTAAAAATAAATGTAACTTCTAGTTCCTTCAGGAAGTTTTTGTTTCTATGGACGATTCACGATTGATTCGAATAATTTGTGCTGCGAATCGATTCAAATTCAGAAACAAATTGCCCATCCCTACTCATGCCCCAACCTCAATGAGGCAATTCTCCTGGTGACATCGGAAACGATCGGGATCAATATGAGAATTTTCAAGGTTCTTTAACTAAAATACAAATGGTGCGTTTTGCGCAACATACCGCCTATTTTATGCTCAATGTACAAAAACCTGTGTTCCAGGATTTTACCTTTTTTGCATATTTTATTGTTTAGCATGATGAGTAAGTTCTAAAGCTCGCCAAAACAAAACTAATTTTAATCAGAAAATTGCAATGTCAAACTTGTCTGTGTTTTTGCAAAATGACAATGTACCTAACGCCTACAGACACCTACATCTGATTGCAACTGAGTACGTTTTACGTACGTAATGTTTAATGTTTAATGTTACATGTTTAATCAACGCACCAACATTTTATTTATGTCGTGATTAACAATATATATTTTTTAACCTAATCCAAAGAAAACATTTTGATGATTCCACCCCAGGATAAAGATTTCACCCCAGGATGTTTTGCGGTTATTTCAATCAAAAGTAAATATTTTTTTGCATACGGCGACCATTACGACGTCGTCTTTTTGAAACAATAACAAAAAAATATATAAAAATTAAAAAAAACTCCCCCCCCCCCCCCCCCCCCCCCCCGTTTTTAAGATTTTGAATACGCCACTGATTACAGCCCTACAAAATCAAAAAAATTTCAGTAAAATCAGTAGATCCTAATGAGTGATATCTTCTCCGGTTGATACCACCAAATCTATAATCCTGGGGGAGAGCATTCCGAAAATGAACTTTTTCTCAATTACAACCCCTAGCCAACTTCGAACAAAGGCATTTGTGACTGACAAACAGCACCATTTACCAATATTCATAAACATGTGCAACATTGTGTGATTTGTCAGGCATATCGTTTACTATATTATGTCAATTCAAAATATGCTTTGACACATATGATTTTACTCAACAAAACAAATTTATTTCTTTGTTCATATAAATGATAATTTTCTGCATTGTATGTTTTTAATAATAAGCAATAAGCTTAATATATTACATTATAATATTACCCAATGTTTTCTTCTATAATTAAACTATTAAAACAGATTTATAACAGTCATTAGGTTTAGAATTAGAGATCGGAATGGAAACAAGTATGCGCAAAAAAAAGAAGAGTTAACTTTGTGGGTATGTTTTATTCTCGGAATTGCAGGGTTGACGGAAATAATTACGACATGGTCGCACTAAACGGTTGTTTCACACCTTTTTCACGTTCTGACGAGTTGTTTTCGAGAAATTAAGATTTGTATTTTTTTTTTTAAATATTGCTGTGAATTTATAAAACAAACTTCCACATGAAAACGTTTTTGCATAACTCACTGAACTCCTCTAAACTAGCTGCTCATCAATCGTGACACGAACTAGCTGACTATTAAAATTTTCTTTTCAGGACAATAAAGATATTTTACAGTACGTCGTTTATCAGAAATATCTCAATATAACAGTAGTTATACTGAGATAGCGTGCCAAAAAGCGACAGCTCAGAGACTGGGATTGGAAAAAATCAGTTTAAATTTAGAGATGAAGATATTAGGATATCTCTCGGCGCAATTGAACCCCTGGTGCAAAAGTCATATCGAGTTCCTGAACCTTAGGAAAGAAATATGTACTAGTTTACGAGTCAAATGTGTTCCGTGTAAACTACCAGCGTTGGGATATCTTGATGAAGATAAGGATAGATACCATATGTGGTGAGAAGATTCTTCAAAAAACTTATCAACTTTTGAAGTGAATTATGAAATATCAGCAATCATGTGTAAAGTCATATTCTGGGCTGTAATCTGGTACCCATAAATCATGGCTTTATTTCGCTGTTGATTTTTTATTTTATTTTTGAAGCACCCGAAGTAATAATTTGTTAAACGTTTCATATTCATATGTCCATGGCGTCATTGCAAAACGCCCCACATTGGCGCGCTTGTCGTTTGATTTTTTTTTAATAAAAAACGTATTTTGGTGAAAGATTAGGTTTAGCTGCCAAGATAAATTTAATTCCGTCAGAGGCTTCAAAATGTGCAACGTTTAGTAATTTTAAATCCCAAGTTTCTTGCCTGTTTCATTACCCTAATACCATCTTATTCAGGCATCTCTGTAGAGTTATTCACATGCGGATCCGAACTGTTAGAAAACGAGAAAAACGGAACGGCAGTTGTTGCAAGCTATCATTGATTTTACTTTCTTGTTGAAAAGTTTTTTTGTAACAAAATATATAGATCTACTGGATGTTGTTCAATTCTTTTTAGAGGGAGCTGGCCTCAATTCCATTATATATAACTGAATTGGTCACAAGAAAAAAGTGAAGAGGCATTTGTATATTTTAACTTGACACACCTTCTACGGGTTGAGCTAGCCGGACACCATAACGACTCATCTCAATCAACTGACAAAAAGCTATTTTATTATCCTGTCAGAAGCAAACTGTTCAGAATATTTATATCGCCGAATAAAACGTTATGTGGCTATTTGGCCTACTTGCGCTGTCATGTTTTAAATTTATCCGACGTGTTTTGAAAGAAAAATCCTGTATCCTCGAGTCGTGCTGTACAAAATTGCCACTCATCAAAAACACTTTTCTCAGTACAATTTTAAACGTTCTATATTGTAAAAATCAAAAGAAATCATGCTCAACCAGTAGTACTCGCTCCGAGATGAATCATTTTCTCACATTTACTGCATAGTGTTTTGAGTAAGTTGAGCAGTCTTAAAAAAGACAAAATAAACATAAATATGCAAATAAAGCGTTCCAAATGCGAAAAGGTTTCTTGATAATCACTTTGGGGCGAAAAACAAAAGTAGTATAAAATCTTGAAAAAAGGGACGCATTTGGGTTAAAAAATAGGCAAATATTCAAAAACTGGACGTAGAAAAGAACAAATTAAAAAATCCTAATTTTCCGCCAATTTGAACAAATATGAATCGGCACCGCAACTAGATGTATTTTGATAAAGTTTATTTTTGTTTCGGCGCTTTTTATGACTTGTACACCTTGTTCAAAATTTATCCCATCGCAGTGTAAATGATAAAAAACGTGTTTGATGGAGGTAAGTACATTCTAATAAAAATACAGTAAAATCACAGCTCATCGACGGTAATGTAGCAATAACGTAATAAAACAATAAAATCCAATTTTTTTTCTATAATAGGCTGTTGGGGAAAGTCACAACGGAGATGCAGTTATGCCTGTCAACAATGCAGTTTCAAACTTAGCAAATATCCGATTACTGCAAATGGGCAGTAAACTTACTGTACATCTTAAATTGTATAGTACAAGAATAAAGCAACAAAAGGTCTGGTATTCCACAGTGTGGTCCAAAAACCTGAACATTTGTTTTTCGACTCTCGGACACGCCCTATTAAGGTATGCATGTGGGTTTTGGCCACGGAAGTTTTCAAACCACAAAAAAGAAATAAAATAATTATGATTTACATAATTGTTCGTCGGAGGCGTGCAACAATTTTGGGCTTCTTGCCCAGAAATTACACTGTTTTAGGAACAAAAACAATGAACTTTGTAGTATATGATATTTTCATCTATTTTGTAGATTTCTTGTTGAATTCCACCCTCTCCCCGTTCCGCCATAAGCCTTTGTGACCGGTGTTGCACACGGACCTACTTTCACGAGAGGAGGAAAACAGAGGAAAGTTTGTTGAACAACAGGAATCTCTATAAATGGCCTGAGAAATTGACATATTCTTATCGACCGTTTTCATTGTCCGCACTAGGTTGTGCATAAACTGTGGTCGCGTCATGTTGCGGATGCCCTCTGTAAGGTGGATTGTTGCATTCAGGACTGAAATAGCAAAGAAGTAACCAATTATTATTGTTATTTTTCAATTGATGAACGGAATCGCAATGTGTTTTATATGGGCGCCCATGTATTGCATATTGCTTTGTCTTATTCCCCTTAATCTATCAGTTGGAATTTAGCACCAGATGATGAATACGATGGTTACGCATTCAAAATCAGAAACTTCGTGAGCTACAGATGACCCGCGCCACAGGCGCAGCAGTTGCGAAAGATATTCGGGCAAACATTATTTGATTGGGTTATAGAAAATGGAAGGGAGAACATCAATGATGTGTACATTTTTCATGCCCTGTAACAACGGCCACTTATTGATGAGAAAGATAAGAGTTGTTAGAAAGATATGATCTTTACTGTTTGGCTTAGCGTACCCAGGTTATTACACCGAGGATTAATAGACACTGAGTGGTAGGTATGAATTAACGAGGCGGACTCGCTAGGACTCGAACACGAAATGCTCAACCTCCGATGCCAACATGATAACAAACACATATATCACAAACTGAACCAAATAGGATTTTTTTATCAAACATACGTCAAGGGCCCGCGGCTCAACGGCGCGATCCATCAGTGACCATGCTTGACAAAACATGATTACACCAAAAGTTCTAAGTGGGATAGAATAGATACATACCGAGTCGGGTATGTATTTTGTGCTTCGACCCTTCGTAACAAAATTACGGTAGACAGCTTTTGACAAGGGTCTGTTAACTAAGACTTAATCGCGTGGACATGAGGAATCTACGAACTTGAAGAACCTCATAATTCATGATTCCTCATGTCCACGCGATTAAGTCTTAGTTAACAGACCCTTGTCAAAAGCGTTAAAAGTGTTGTTTTTTTTTCAGAAATTTTCTCGTAAATAGGGCCAGGAGCACGAGGTATCACAACGATTTAATCGAGTGAACATGGTCAGATAATAATCTTGCCAAAGTTTCGGTCATTGATTGAAATTGGTCATTTTTCATGCTGGAAAGCAATATAAAACGGTGATCAACAAATTTTGTGTTGAAAAGTATTATATTTCTTACATACCTCTGCTGATTTGCACTGCACGTTTGATTCTGCGATTGAGAAAACGTTATATTCTCGTTCCCAGGAGTTTGAGAGCCTGTAAAAGAATATGTTTCAGTACTGTATTAAGTAACATGAGGATAAGCGTCGTTCATCATTGATAAAATTTAGAGATTTACTCATAAATGAACCAGCAAATTATTTTTGATGTTTCTATGAGATTCATTTACCTTGACTTCGTGTTTTGCAAGTTTATACAATTCAACGTCGAAAAGTGTACTAAGTCGACAGCAAGCCATACTACATCCAAATATTGTATGCAGATCGCGGATGCCTTTTGGTGTTTTCCCAAATTCTGGTAATCGCAACCAGTACAAATTTTAAACTTTTATTTGGCGTGTGATAGGAGACAGAAACTTGGATGTGGCTCTCTCCATAATATTTTGACAGGAAATTGCCTGATTAGCAGCAAAAATGATATTTAAATTAATATCGCTAATACTCTCGACCTGCTTGTACACCGTAGTAAATGTTATGAACGATTTGAATTCCTGCCGCTGATGTTGACGATGTTGAATGCCTCAGATTTCCTATAAATAAGATTGTCAATAATCAACTTTACGAACAAAGCTTCGGATAAGAAGAACGGATTTGTCTGTTTGAATGAGAACACATCCTCACCTAGGATCAATTCTTAGAAAGTGCCCTACTTTTGGGGAAAATTGACGTAACTTCGTAAATAAAATTTATATGAAACTAGCTCGTAGATCAAAATTTCTTCCGGTTGTGATATCTGTATCCCATAACTTTATTCCATGAATGAAATACACAAACTGCCAACAATCTAACTTATCATTGATTTGACTTCTGCGGGGATGTGCCTAAGTTGACTCGTACTTCGAAGGCGTAACCTATATTGTTTAGATCTGACAGTTTCAAAATAAACTTCATAAACTTTTATCCGGATTTCCAGACAAAATGTAAAACTCTCCCTATTGCCCTATCTAAGTTTAGCTTTACAAAACCCTTGGGAATGAGCCATATAAAATACATAAATGGCGATAATTCAAAAAAAATTGAAATGATGCGTAGCAACACATCTGAAATATTTCAATTTTTTCTTGGTGCAATGTAATTGTACTTAGTCCTCATTCAACGTAGAACAACCAAAAAACTGCTTGTCGCAGCCATTGACTTGCTAGTACAATACATAAGTTTAAGTTTCCAATTCCATATTTCACGAAAGCTTACTTCTACTTACCTGATTGTTGTAGCTGTGCTGCACTCTGTGGTGGACGAGATAATCTTGAAAGTTCTGTTGCAGATTGTATAGGAGGGCCTGATTGTAGTATTGTTGCAGAGCTTGAAGCAAGGTTTTCTGGAATATTAAAGTAATCTAAGTATGTGTCTTTTGAATGGAGTCGAGTACCAGTGGCCACTTATAGACTGGCAGGATTAGCACGGTTGAAGAGATGATGATGATGAGCATGAGTTAACGAGCTGGACTTGCCGGCGATGCCAACATGATCACTAGGCCACTGTTTTTCAGCGACCTAAATATCGTTGTTGAGATATATTTTTTCATTGCTTACAAACGTCTATTGTAAACAAAGTCACGCCAAATTCAAGTTAAAACAAAATTTGCAGCCTACGTTATTCTAACAAGAGA
This sequence comes from Styela plicata, assembly GCA_963675895.2. Lineage (NCBI taxonomy): Eukaryota > Metazoa > Chordata > Ascidiacea > Stolidobranchia > Styelidae > Styela > Styela plicata. The sequence continues at coordinate 19,771,109 of OZ023148.1, forward strand.
TACCCCTCATCATGAAGCCCTCTGTTACGATTTTCGAATATTTGCTTTAGTCTGTCCTTTAGACCTTTTTGGTGACTGATTGTCTGTTCCATGGTACGGCTACCCGCGAAGTGCCTTGCTGAAGGGCACACTCGCTGGTGAAATGGTCAAGCATCGAACCGTCGGCTTCCCATACAATACGATAGCGCTTAACTGACTGTGAATATATTTTGCGGTTTTTGTTCTAGTAACACCAAGCGTTAGAAAAAAGCCAAGCTTTCAGTACAGAAAATAATATTAAAAAAACGTCGAGTGAGACGAGAGATATACGCTGTTGATTGCAGTAAAGTCAGGAGTTTGTAGGAGAAAGCGTTCGTAGGGATGTCGCAGATTCGGTTGAAAGATTTTCTAAAGAAACAAGTGGAAGGATTATTCGCAATTTTAACTTGGATCAAGCTTAATACAGTGATCTCGAATTTGAAAAAATAAAAAAATCTGATATTTGGACGCAATCGGAAAAATTTTGACGAAACATTCTCTGAATTGACACAGTCCATCCGCGGCTCAAGCTTGACAAAATAAAATCTTTGATTGGGAAAATATCGTTAATTTTTTATATAGCAAACTTGTAATTCTATCCAGAACGATGACTGTGCCAGATCTATGGTAATCACAATCACACATACATTCATACATTTTTAATATTGGAATCGATTTTATATTTTGCATGACTGTGCATTAGAGGAAACCGTTTTAAGCAAAAATTATCAAGTTCGATTCGATATTACATCCTATCATCCTTCTAACGAGCCGTCGTTTTTATTTGCGGTGGGAAAGACATTGGAAATAGTAATGGGAAATTCAATTCGGTGATTCAAATCGAATCTAGTTGAACAAATTTAAATTATCATATTTCTACGATAAGATTTTGACCATATTTATTTGTTTCCCGCAACATTGCCTCTAATAGTTTATTTACATATATATTAGTTGTTTCGTAGCTATAGATTTCCTGATTTCGATAATAAAGATAAATTCTAATAAAAAAGCGAAACGTTTGTAATCTATTAGTGATATTGAATAAGATATATTCAAATCAGATTCGAATTCTCAACGATTTGGTGTTGCCAAGCTCCAATTTGGATCCAGGGGCAACAGAAGAACGAAGGCGGTTAGTGCTTATTCTTCTTTAAATATCCGGGGAGACGTTTTTGGAACTTTTAAGACATGAATATTTTCACATTTGCGTTTTATCAACCTTAACTTTGTCTTATTTATGTTTTTTTGTAAAATAGAAATCAATAAATATTGCTTGATTGCTACCATTAAATTTTGCTTTTTGGATGAATTCAAACCTAATCGAAAAAACAAAAAAAAAAATTCATTACCTTGATGTGGCGGTTGGTATCGAGGTGGCAGTGGCACACCTTGCTGTTGTGGTGAAAAACCCCAGACAGGTTGCACACGGTGTTGGTTTCCTAAAATAAGTTATTATAAAATAGAGTGAAAATATGCAGTGTATAATATTAATAACAACAAAACTATCGATGGAAATATATTTTAAAACAAATATTCTTTTGCTTTTACCCATGATACTTTCCAGAAAAAAGTAATGAAAAATGTTTGCGCATATTGAGTAAAGAGTAAATGTAATATGTTACAAATAATAAATAATGTTTCAGAATTTGTTTCCAATACCGGAATTACAATCTACCAACAAAAAAGATGCTTGTTAAAGTGATCCATTGGTTTAAAATTCTGCAACGTAAACACGTTGGATGTACTCTGATAAAGAATTCTCAAAAATATTAATAATATCATTGAATATAGTTCACCGAATGACAACCCCATGTGGAAATATTGATGCTAGCGTCGGTTTGTTTTTAAATACAAAGACCTAAAATATAACCAAAAATATCTAATGCTAAATTTCTTCTTCAAACAATGCTAGATATAATTGGTCGCAAGTATTCAATACCCACCATATCACAAGAATACAGTAAAATCGTCGTTTTTTAAAGTAATTACTTGGTGATATGGCCATTTTTTTCAGCCAATTATATGAGTTGAATTATACCTTGGTCGGTGCGATCCATCAACAGCACAAATCAAACCAATAAAGCGACTCCAAACTTAACAAATTTTACAAATATTTCAAATTTCGTGAATTGGCTTGGGTATTCATTATTATTATACATGTGTACATGCTCCCATGTTTCCTCACCCATCCACGACCTTCCAGATTGGCCACTATATAAAATAGATAAAAACATTACTACCTCTGCACGGTGGTGGATATCTTTGAGCAAAACTAGTCAGTCTTTGATTATGTGGAAAGTTTTGCCCAACGAAATCTTCTGAAATAAATTAAACAAATTGAAAGTCTTCGACAGGAACTTATCGGAAACGTATTTCTGGAATCAGATTTTTCACTTTAATCAGTTCAAATCCAAAAAGCTAAACACTAAAAGCTAGATTTGAATTTCACTAAATTAGTACTATCATTTAGGGCAGATACTACCCGCTGCATTCTATTGTAACAAAAATATATTCTGCAAACTAGCATGAGCTACTTGCAGCTATAATGAGCTATAATGTAGTAGCAACGGTAGTAGATGGATATACCATCGCCCAGGGCAGATACCACGCACTGCACCTTACCATGGCGTTCCAGATGTTTTCTGCTTAGAGTGCAGTTGCTAGTTCTACATCTTTAAGTAGCTCTTTGCTATTAAGTGGCCGTTGGCTGGTTCCATTTATGCTCTGCTTCCGGCCTTGCTCCGGGTGAATTTTAATGAAAAAAATGCATTAAAAATCGAAAACTTAAACAAAATTGAACCGCTATAATAAAGGTGCTTTCCTTAATACTGCCCTTTGATATATAATTGCTCGATCGGTCTTTTGCCAATACCATAACACTAAAACAAGCCAATACTCGAGATTTCCAATACTCGCCAATAAAGGCAGAATCAAAATTTACAACAGTTTTTAATTGAAATTCATTTTAAATCTGTATCATTGGAGTATCAAACCCTTATCTAAGTATCTCTGGCATTGGTATTAGTTTGTTCATGGTATCGGCATCATTAAAATTGGAGCCAAAGCTATATCCGAAATACAGGATCAAAACTGTTCTCGAAACGATTTCATTTTTCACTGGCGGCTTTTATGCTATTACCTGGTGATGTTCTCATATGTCGTGGAAAACTATCTTGACGAATTGCAAGGTAATTTGGCTGTGATTGACTGAAGAATGTGGTATTTTGGGGAGTACGATGATCTAAATAAAAAATAAAGAGTAAATAAAATAAAATAAAACTTCCCGAACAGAACCGAAGCGCTATAATAATTTGCATTGGGCGTTCGTAAAGCTTTTTACTCGCTTCTATGTTTTAATTTAGTCTCTTCTTAGTACACACAGGAAGAAACTTATACAAGCATGAACCCCGCCTCTACAAGGCTTTAAAGGTTAGTATTGTAATAATTTTCATAGGTAGTATCCTAATATATATCAAGCAAATTCAGGGTTCTTTCCACCAATAGAAATTTCTTCTCTCACCTAAACAATTCCAAAGATTATTTTAGTAGTTGCCACAAGTTTTAAAGACTTTCGCCAATCAATGTTTAAGTTTGTCGTCTCTTTTGTAGTCTGTTGTGTGGGAGTCTCAACCTCACTGCCCTAACAAATCAAAGTTATTATTATAACGAAAAGTCTTTTGGCTATGATCTATCGCGCCACTGTGGCGCGGTCCATCTATGACTCATGCTTGGCAAAATAAATCATTCGAATTGGGATATTTGCTCAATAATACAGCGCCGACTTTAGAATTGTCCTCGCCAATGAGAGATAATACTCCCAGTTTTGTTCGAAATGTTTTTCACTCAATGTTGTTGATAATGCATTTTGTGGTAGCTCTTGTCTAATTGTCGTTAAATAATTTTTTCCAAGGCGATGCTTCTAATCTGGTTGAGAACGAATTTAAAAAACAAAAACAAAAAACATTCTGCAGCCAAATGAGAGAGAGCAATTTGCTATTCTGTATGAACCAAACTTTTATCACACTAGATTAGTGGCTGTGAAGGGGGCATGCATGAACACGCCGGACATGCTCGGACCTAGATCTTCAACCTGCGATGCTAACATGATAACCACTAAGCCACCGTACTCAAAAAGAAAGTGTTAGATTGAATCCTAAACTGCAACAATAGAATCCCACTAATAACTTTAATTACCTGGCATAAGTTGCTGTGATGGATTGACCGAACTTGTACCAGGATTCGCCGTCGCAATTGGGCTTCCGTAAATGTCCAGGAATGATTGATTACATTGTTCTGAACTTTGAGTGGAAGCTGTTTTAAAAAAGTTCGAATATAAATTATGCCTTTGTATGAGAAAATATAATACAGGATGTTTTACATAATATTCAAGCTCTTTAATTCTCTCAAAAGGGCGAGCTGCGAATTTTTTAATTTACACAAAAGGCATTTTTATTTTTTGTCTTCAAGTCTGTTTATGCTAATATGCGTTATTCGTAACTATGAATTTCTTGATAACCATAATGGATATAAGTTGTAATAGTAAAAATGAGACATTTGTGATTCTGTGGGAATAGCGATTTCATTCGATTTGAAATATTTATCCGTATCAGATTCACATTTGAGATGATTCAGTTTTGCCCAGCCCTAAGGTGTCGTCGGAGGCAACTAAAAAAAATGAAGTGATGATTACATTTTTCAACGCCCATTGTTGCTAATGCATTTTATAGTAGCTCTTGCCAAGGAGCCGTTAATTAATTTCTGCCTGGCAATGTTTTCAAGTACCTACCTCGTTTAGAACAAATTCGAAAAACAAAAAACTTTACTCAGCAAAAATATATAAAGTTTTTCAACTTTATTTTACAGCCACTCTTTGGAGTGGGTCACTCTGACCAAGAATTCTGTAACAGCGACCACTTATAGAAGGAAATGGTTTAAGTTGTTGAGAAAAATTGATCTTTATTGTTCTCTTAGCCTTTACAAGTTGTTACACCTTAGGTTGAGTGGAAGACGTGGATTAACGAGACCGACTCGCCGGGATCCGAACCCGCAATGTTCAACTTGCGATACTATCATGATGACCAGTAGACCATTGTTTCCACAAAAGAAAGTGTTCGTTATAAAATCTTAATTGAACTCAACACTGTTACATTGAAATCATACTAACAACTTTGACTACCTGGTTGAATTGTCTGTGTTGGATCGAAGAAAGCAGGGTTTGCTCCCGCAGTTGATTGATTATAGTGCCCTGAACTTTGACCGGAAGCTGTTGTGACATGTTTCACATATAAATTAAATTATTATTGTGAAAATGTAGAAAATAATACACGCTGTTTAGTTTTCAATGAAGTACAACTGGCGGCCAGATGATTTCTTTTGGGCACTTGCTTAGGTTGAAATTTCACAAAAATGTCGAATTTATATTGCCTGTTACTTCATTGACTTCATAATCGTTAACTTTTGCGAGTTTTGTCAAGTATCAGTCAGAAATACAACGGGTCACTAATGCGCGTTTTATCAATGGACCATGTTAGGTTTCTATGTTTGGAATCAGTTGGTTCTTTGATTGGAATAATACGCAATAGTTTGATACTTTATATTGAAGAAAAAACAGGATCTTCCCATTCCGAAAAAACTTTACGGACACATGCGTGTGTCATTTATGTCTTTGACCAAATTAAATTTCAGACTACCGGTTTGCAGGAAAATATTATCATAATTTTAATCAAAAATTAAATTAAACATTTAAGTAAAAATTAATAAACATTTTAATTAGAATTCCAATATATATCAAACAAATTTGGTAATACCAAATTTGGTAACTTCCAAATATGATGTGAATTCTTTCTATTGAAAGAAATCACTTCTTTTGAAAAACAAATAAGCCTTTTTTTTAAAAAAATGATGGCTCAGGCCTTGAAAACTTTCACTGTTGTTTTGAAGTCTCAAACTCCTGCCCTAAACAAGGCAGTTCGGTACGGTACTATTGGATTTATTATTACGATAGTTAGAGTTAGATTTATTTTTCCATTTTCGTATCTGGTACACGATACGGTACGAAGTTCTATATTTATTTCGTACCTTACCAAACTATTTTCCGTACCTACACATTGCACCACGTTCTTCAAGTATGAATTTGAAAATAAATTTTGTTGATCATCTATATTGTTTTGTAACCGGCTCATGGGCCAGAAAAGAAAATTTATGTCTATCAACGACTTCTTTAAACTTAAAGACAATTTTAAAATGATTGAAATCGGCCGCGGGTAGGGTAATAAAAAACGTGATTGATATTGATTTAGATAACCATGTCGTATATCGGTTTTACCGTCCTGAATTTTAAAACAGAAATGAATATCTCTTTCGAACTTAATTTCGTTCTGGTGCGAAGTTCGGTACTATGTACGGAAAGAATAATATCGTACAATACGCTACGAAAATCTTTCGAAAGGTACGGTACGAAGTTCGGTACGAAATTATTTTGCTAGTTCGAAGTACGATAAAAATTTCGTACTGTACCGTACTACCACCCTTGGCCCTAACACATCCCAGTCAGAAATCTTCTGACAAAATGTCTTTTAGCAAGTTTGGGTCACTGCTAAATCGCCCCATTACGGCGCGTTCCATCTGTTACTCATGCTTGACAAAATAAGACTTAAAATTTTGCGTTTGTAGTACAGCGCTCAAGGTGCAGTGCAGTCTTACCTGTCGTAAGATCCAAATTAAATTGACAGAAAAAGTTGTAGATGGTTCAACAATCGCCAGGGTAACGTAGTTAACTTTGTTTGGGGTCTTTTCAAAGATTAGCGCAGATGTTGGAAATGCAATTTTTAGGAACCCTGTATAAGTGAACGTTAGCTAGATCTGTTCAAGTTAAAAAAGGTCTGGTCAAGTTTTATTAGATCAAATTAAGTTTTTCCAACTTTTTTCCTTCAAAAATTCTTATAAGAACACAACACTGTTACAATGAAATCTCATTAATAACTTCGATTACCTGGCTGAAGTTGCTGTGCTGGATTGACGAAAGTTGTACCAGAATTTGCCGTCGCAATCGGGCTTCCGTACATGTCCACGAATGGATTGTATTGTCCTGAATGTTGAGTGGAGGTTGTTATGACATAGTTCAAATAAAAAATATTTTATTACATTAAAATATTCAAAATACCGTACATATTAATCAAGATTGTTTTTTATCCAGAGGGACAGATTCCTGCGAGTGCTGCGTATATATTTTAAATCATTGACTATACATAAATAAAACCGCTAGTTGGCGCCTTTTCTACCACCTAAAAGCTTTTGTTGAGAGTTTGTCTGGAAGAGCGATGGTCCGATGCTTGGCCGTTTCAGTTTAAAGACCACCTTTTCAAAAAACACTTTGTGTGTATAAAAGACATTTTTTACAAAAGAAGATACACAGACACTACAAAGGTCCGTGCCCAACGTTTGGATATACGATATACGGTAGATAGGTCATAGGAAATAATTAAAAAAAATAGGAAAGTATCGTGAAGGTTTCTAGATGGTGGGGCGGTTACGAAGTCACAATGTATACCTTGACGTACCATGGAACGCAAAGGAAGTTGGTTGAGTGGCCGAGGGAGTTGTTGAGTATACCGATACGTTCGGACTCTGCTGCCTTTGATAGTAGTAAGATTTCTCTTGCGTCGTTGAACCTGAAAATATAAAATAAAAAATTATGCATCCATTCGATATACAAATGAGCTACATATGTAAAAACTCCCTTATACACGGAGTCAAGGTGAACCAAGGGGGTATAATTAACTATAGATCTGTAACGATTTAAATTAGTTTCTCCAATAAACGGCATTTTAATTGCTTCACGCAGACAATATTCCACGTGGGACTTAATAGTCACATATAAAAAGAATAGGGAGGAGTGAGTCGAGTAACAACTGCCAGACCTTTCTTTAGTGACGTATTCAATTACTGCATTATATTTAATATTTGCTCACGATGAGATCAAAATATATCTAAATATCTACCTAATGTCCTCAATCTTGTAATTTTGCTGTTTTTGTGGCAAATATGGCGACCGGCGACCTGAATTTCGTTGTTTTTTTCGATAAAACTCACTTTAAGCCAAACCGTATATAACGAATGAAAACAATCAGATAGCAGCCGCTTATATGGAAAAGAGTTACATAACGCGTAACGTGAGAAACTGCGCCCAGAATAGAGAGCATTCTAAACATAACTAGTTGACTATATATGAAATCTGAGAAATACGATGCTAATGGATTGAACGTGGTGGAGCAGAACAAATATTTATTGAACATATTGTTATCCAAAAAAAAAAATTAAAAAAAATTACCAAAAATATACTCAAAAATATAAAAAGCATCATACCTCCTTCACCCGGATCGCCGTGTGGAACTGCTTTAGTGTACCAAGATGGTTGTTCGTCGTAACTTTGTCTTTCAAATGGATCTATAATACGTTGAAATAAATATTGGACCAATAGTAATATTTAGCGACAAATTCAAGCATTGTAATACTAAGAAATTGGCGTGAGTTCAGCTTCTGGTGATGGTTTCAGCATCGCCCAGGGCAGAAACCATTACTGGCGCTCTATTACGACAGTTGAATGCAGTTTGGATGTTTGCTGCTTAGATCAGTTGTTGGTTCTACATTATGTAGTGGTAACTCTTTACCATATAAGTGAGTGTTAATTGGTTTCCTTTCAGGCGTAAAATCAAATTTATATTGTCAGTTACTTCATTGACTTCGTAATCATAAAAAATTGCATGTTTTGTTAAGAATGGATCACAGATAAAACGGGTCGTTAGTGCGCGGTTTATCAGACATGTTAGTATAATTGATTGAAATCATTTTTTTAATTTAACTTTCATAAAAGATAACTATTTGACTATAACTATATTTAGATAACTATATTTAGTATGTACATCGAATTTTAAGCATGACCCAATAAAAAAGCTTGGTCGTCAAAACCACCACCGCAACCGAAGCCAAGTTTTCACAGTTTTGGAAAAAAAATTATTTTTCAGTAATACTATTGGGTTATAGATTTCCCGTCTGCGATTTCTCGCGCCCACGATTTTCTATGTTGTATATGTGTCCAACAGACCTCAGCTGAATGATGGCAAACATCGTTTTGAAGAGGTAAACATATTAAATAGAGTATTCAATCATCATTGGTCGACTATACGTCTATATTTCAGAAAAATGCAGTAAAACCACTACTCATTGACAGCAATTTACTCGTCGATGTTGTAATAAAACCCTAAATTTGGCTTTTTAACCAATTTTTGGCGGTGCCGAAATTCTGAAATATACAATTAAGGCAAAAAAACAATAAATTTATTGCAATTTTGCCACAGCGAACTGTGGAACGTGTGCTGTGAATTTACTGTTCAGTTCCCTAATTATATATTTTCAAACCTCCAAAATGCAAATTCAACTTTCAAATAGCGGTGATGTTTCTGCAATTTTGTCGCAGTGTACTTACTCTGCCTTCCACGATATTTCTGAAAACCTTTAAAGTCACCACTGCTTTTACTACTGTGATACGTTCTGCCACGCTCCCCGCCAGCATGTGTGGCAAAATGTTCATGCTTCTTGTTCGGGCGATTTACTGAATAAAGTGATGTAAAATAGGGTTAGATAACATTTTCAACTTTTCCTGGAAGCGGTGCGGTAGTCGTTTTTTAAACTTTTAGTGAGCAATACAGCAACCCATGCCCGCCACTCAACCCAGGGTGTAACACCTTGGTGGGCTCTGCCCAACCCCGCCAGACATACCTATATACTCATATCATACAAAACTAACTTTATTCGTCTAAAGATGGCAGCTGATACAAAGCCTTCTCCAGGTTGCTCCACTCAAATCAGTGGCTGTAGAAAGGTGTTAAAGAAAATCTACATTTTTTTTGCTTTCATTTACATTGTAATAATCTAGCTTTTGATTGTATCAACTCTAAAATCACACATCCATCGTTTTGATATTCGGCTGTTCTTCAGTTCAATACACCAGCGAAATGTAAATGAATGAATTCAGTACAATCGTATAATATCTTTTGTAAATTTGACCAGGCAAATGAAGCATATACAGCATACGATTACTGTAATTGAAAAGTAATTTTACAGTATTTTTTCACAGTGCATTTTAATTGCGCTAAATTAAAAAAAAAACTTTTAATTACCAGCTACACTTGTTTCGAAAAGATCAGACAGTTCTTTTTCTTCGGCTGCATCGATACGCTGCTTTTGCTTTGCATTGATATGATAAATCTGGAAAAGCAAAATGAATTATGTGACCAAACATCCGAGTGAGAAAATTTTTTTCCTACACGTTTTTTTTGTCGGGGATGGAAAGGGGTGTTTAGTATTATTAGCTATCGTCTGTCCATAAATACATGGTTATACCCAACAACTGTAAAACACGGACATAGTGACTTTGCATTTGTTTTGTGTAACAGTTAGGGCTGGGCAATTCGATTCCGTGAATCGAATCGATTCGAAGTACTATTTATTCGAATCAATCGTGAATCGTTCCACAGGAATAAAAAATAATTGAATCGATTTTAATTCAAATTTGGCCAAAATCGATTATGTTTCGTCGTTAAAATATGAAAATTGTTGCCTTTAGTGTGAATTGAAAATACACTACAAACTATAAAATTCTTTATTTTTATAATGAGGACCAGTTATAATGGTAGAAATGGGATATATTGTTATTTACAAAGAATCAGTGATTCGATGAAATTATTCGAATCAGGTTCGAATTCTAAATGATTCGGTTTTGCACAGCCCTAGTTGCAGGTACCCACGATGGGCAAGCTCGGTGAGTTGGTGGTGAGAAACGGTCAAACATCCAATTATCGGCCATTCAGAGAGTACGTTCACGCTTAACCGATTAAGTCACCGGCCGGGTTGTACGCATGCTTTCGTTACGATACACAGGAAATACGTTTGAACTTATAAACTACTCTAAGGCACTACACGTCAATTTGAAAGATTTTAATTCAATACCGGCTGTTGCTTTCGTTTGTATCCGGGCTTGAAAACTTGCCACATTTGATCAGACATGTCTTTGACCAGATATTTTAAAAGTTTTTCTGTTTTGCCGGTTTTTTTGTTGAAACTTACTCCCTCAATTGTCCAAAACTGAAAACGTAATGAGGAATATAAATATAATATCAAATAATGAATGCATTTACGCGTTTTTATGCTTTTTTTTAGGTTCCAAAGAATGAACGTAAATCTTTAGTTTGAAAGAGGGAAGGCACAATATGGTATTGGAAAAGAACAACAAAGATATAGAAATGAGATATATAGTCCTTGGAAAAATGGCGCTCTCCCAAAATGCCAAAATAGCAGTCGAGCAGCAAGCGAAAAAGTTTTTGAATTATAATTCAGCAAAAATGTTAAGAGCTCAGCTATGGTAGAGACGCTCCTGAGATGATGCATATCACAAAACATCCCACTGAAATCGAAGGAAAATACGCCAGGTTTACAACATTATCAAACGTAAACTATGTTCAAGAAGTATTTTGGATCACAATGATTCCGCATTCATCATTTGTTCACACACGGTAATTTTTTTATAGCCACTTCTTAGAGTGGATCACACTCTCCAAGGCCCTGTAACAGCGGCCACTTATAGACGGACAGGGTTACAATAACTGAAAAGATACGATCTTTTCCTGTTCGGCTTAGCCTGCTCAAGTTATTACACCCTGGGTTGAGTGGTGGACAAGGACATCGCCGGGGCTCGAACCCGAGATCCTCAACCTGCGATGCCAACATGTTTAACCACTAGGCCATTGCGCCCGCTTACTTGCAATCTATCCTTGCGGTGGCGATCTACGTCGAGATATCCTACGTATTCGAACCAATAAATTTTTACATTTCTTTGAAGCTGAAAAAAAAAATATTTCCATATCAATATTTTTTAAAAATAATCAATTGGTACATTCTGAATAAAAACCAGGGACGCATTATAGAACATATGCGTCTACTAGGTTTTGGTGCTGCAGGCAAAGAAATTACTAAAAAATAAATTCCATTTTATATCACAATAGATAATTAAAGGGCTCCGTAAGGTGGCAAAATATTTTGATATTTCCATGTTTCAAGTCACTTAAAAGGACATTCTGCCAATCGAGGAGGGAGGTGCGCTCTTCCTCCTTGAAATACGCTAGTGATTGATTCATTATAAAAATAACTAAAAAAGAGCTCACAAATTTATTTGCAGATTTCCAGGCCATTTCCAATTGTTTCTTGTCTTCACTTGTCAAGGAAGTTCCAGCAATTCCTTTGCATTTTGAAAGTCGAAGTATTTCGGATATTCTAGCTTTTTCTAGAAGTTTCTCTAAATATTCAAGTGACTTGTCACTCAAAATTGCACCACTCAGATTGAAGATCTTCAGCTGTAATTTGAAAAGAAGAAATATACGGCTTCATTTCGTGCATTTTGAGGGTTGCTTAAACAAGGCAATTTCATTTCAAGGTCAAAACTATATCCGTTCATCTTAATCTTTGCTATCGTTTGTGACTTATTTCTTGCCAAAAAGAAGTTTTTGATTATTTGATCACGTCATGTCATAAAGCATTAGAAGAAATAGTTTTAAAAGCTTTGCATTTCTTATCAGAAATATTTGGTCGAAGTATCACCGCTCGTGTTGCTTAGGCTTGGCGCAGTGAAATTTTGGATTTTATTAGCAAATATTCCATTTTTCAATTCTTCTGCTGAAAGACTGGTGATTATTATTCATGAAGCGCGAGCAGAATGATTAGCTGCAATTGTCAGGATATATAAAAAATAAAGCATGGCCTACCTTTGCATCATACCGCACAATGTTTTCAAGAAGCAATTCGGTATGTTCTTCTGTCATGCTATTGAATGCTTCAAATGATTTTACCACACGTTTTGATATGAGATCTATAACCAATTTGAGGCAATTTTCATCATATATATTATCTTGCATATCAAGAAGAATTTTCTAGAAGAAAATATGAAGCAATCAGTGATATCGTCCGATATGAGAAAACTAAATGACTTTACATAAAGAATGAATAAGTCGACGGGCAACCTTTTAGAATGTTCCTTTTTGGAGGAAGCGAATGCGTGTTACTCTGATTGAATCTTTGTTTAAAATTAATTCTTAATATTTTTTTATCACGTAATAAATTTTACTTCAGATTTTGTTTGTTTTCCTGACGACTCTGCAATGTGACATATTTCTGTATCATCTTTAGTGTCGACAGAGGTGTCAAAATACACCGAGTATATGTATACTTTCAAAAAAAAATTGAAAATACTATATAAAGATTTTTGGCAGTGTACAAGCTTGGTTTAAACTTTCAACAATTCTAGACCGCCAATCAACTCTGGCAACTTTCTAAGTTGCAGTTGTATCCAATTTAATGATGTTAGATATTTTTTAAAATAGCTTTCTAGTCGAGGACATTGGCGGCCGAACCGGTGTTGTCCCCTCTAAGTTTTGAGATCAGGAGGCCCAATCGGAAAAAGTTTATCAAAACAGCTTTTGTTAAGTACGAGTCATTGATGGATCGCATCGATGTGACGCGGTGCATCGGCGAAGCATGCTTGACAAAATGAAATTTTTGATTAAGACAGTCCCTTTCCCAAGATTTTTAAAAACAAATTTGAATTGAACGAATTTTTATCATTAGCCTATTACAAATATAGTTATTATCCCCCCCCCCCCCCCCCCCCCCCCCCCCCCCCCCCCCCCCCCCCCCCCCCCCCCCCCCCCAAGGCACACGAAACAAATTGCGCGAGACCTGTGCGGCCCATATTTCATTAAAAGATAATTGACTCCATTTTAACTGGGGTAAAAATAATAATTTAGCATTGATGCGTTTGGTCTGGGGGGCTTGTATCAATTACCTAACATTCCGCTGTGTCTTTGTGCGAGGATTTGTATGCCGTTAATGCAAGGATAGAGTAGCAAGAGTAACTAGACTGCCTAATTATGTTTCCTGTCTCTGTGTAGCCTTTAAAATACACGTATATATTAATGATAATTCAAATATACAAACCTGCAGTTTATCATTTTTTCGAATTGCTAAAAGTACTCCCAGTGTGTCGGAAGGATCTGAGAAGCAACCTGCTAGAATAATTTTCTCTATCTTTGAGTGTTCAAGAACCAGAAGTAATGCTTTGAAGCAATATTTCGGCAAATTTGTCAATTTGATGACCCGTCCGCATTGATCGGGTTGAATGGACATTAGCCTTGTCATATCGTATACATTTTTAAAATATCCAACCCGAGGTAAAAACTTGGATTGTACTTTTTTATGTTCCATTTTGTCTAAAAATATATACTGGAGAATATAGATTTTCACTGAAATGCACAATTGAAATATTGTTGAGCATACGAATAAAAATTCCATCTCGTCACGCCACCACAGAAATAAAAGTATATAACAAACTTTTGTTAGATCCAGAATTTTCTCATCATTGAACAGCTTGAAACAAATTGTAGAAAGGAAAAACTAACAAAACTGCAAAATGTGAGAAGTCTTACTGGGGTTAGTCTACTACAGAAGACTTTCTCGTAACCTAGTAGCCTAGTCGCACCGGGTTGGTGTAAGGCTAGTAGTACACAAAATATAGTATAGCTGAAACTAAGACGCAGAAATGGTACAAACTGCAGAGCGCTGAACACTCAACAAATAGACTGCGGGTATGTGAATAACAGAACACGTGTACACAAATCTTAATTAGAATGAGTTTAGAATTCTAGACGTTCATAATAATTAGTCACATTTCATATAATATATCATCTACATATATTATAAACCTATAAGCGTTCTTCCAATAATTGGGTCATGAGAACACAGATCTATTCCGTGTGAAATGATAACAAGACAATAAAGAATATTTTGTGCTTTTGTATTCAACCAAACAATTATCAAACATAATACAACATATTATTTCTGTATATATCTAGCGTGTCCAGCAGTACCGAATTTCTATCCAGAACTCTTTCTACACAACAAAATCATTTGACCTTGATTTTTCAGAAAATGTCTACTTGTCAACATGGCGTGTAATGACACTTTTAGATTTTTCTTTATTACGGAAATTGATTTAGTTGTATTCGCAAATAGTTCCAAAGACGGACAAACACTTGAGTAATCAGTCTGCAAAAAGGTAGCGGTCAGTTTTGATAAAAACACAAAAACATAAATTATGACGTCAAAACCTCTTTAGGTTCTTCCTAGACGGTCGCGTTAGGTCAGCCGAGATTACGTGGGGTTTTACTCTGTTTTCGAGTTTACCTTATTTCATTTTTATTCTGACGCGAAATCGCAATACATCGTCGGATTAGAAAGCTATATTTTAAAAGTTGAAAAAATGAGACCATAAGCTATAAGCACTAATCTAACATAAAACTGCTTTTAAGATAGATCAGTAAAAACTTGGGTATTCTTTTTCTCGCTTTCCATAAGCAAGCAGTTTCAACCTTTTGATGAAAGTATTGAACATTGACATTGATCAAACTCATTTTTCCGGTATCGTCTTACTCGGGAAAGCGCTCAGGTGTAGTTACTTTTTTAATTGAATTTTACATTGGATTTATAATAAATTTTACATTAGCATCTTAAAAACAAAACATTCCATATAAAATTAACCTATTATCGCATCTCCAACATGTGAGGTTTAAATATCCCCCAAAAGGCAGGGCCCAAAGTGATAGGGCAGCTAGTTATTTATAAGTATTTTACCAAAATTAACCCTGATCGCCCTGAACAAGCCTACTTCCAGCGGTCTTTTATAGGTTTCGATTACATAATTAGTGTTTAGAACATTTAAGATATACTAATTCAGGACAGATACCTGAACAATTAAAAATATCTATGAGGGATTCGAAAAATATACTTTTATTTGAATGATTGAAACGGATATGCTACGCTAATGTGAAACCGTGAAACAATGTTTTTTTTTTGGGGGGGGGGGAGGGGTCTTAGATAAGCACTAGATAAGAAAAAGACTTGCAAATTCAATGCAATCACATTACTCTTGTGCCTATATCAAAAATCAAAGTTTGAGCGAATAGATTTATCCTTCACTTTATGTAGCGCTCTTTAAAAAAAAAAATTCCCCGAATGACATGATTAAGGTTTGAACTTATTACACTAACCAAATTATTTAAATATTTTTGTTATACTTTTTAATTTTACGTCTCATATATCATATAAATTCAAACTATAATTTGAGCCCCCTCATATATGTCTGTGCCACAGACTTAACCCCAAAATTTAGAAATTTCGAAAAACATTGATATTACAACTAATTGCAAAAATATTATAAAGTTAAGTTTACAAAAAAAATATGCGCATATATAGATTATATTGACAAAACATGGAATCTAGTATGCCAATTCCGATAGATAATAAAAAGGTTTATAACAATTGGCTGGAGCCCATTCATCGCAATTCTATCGTTTAACCGGGATTTAACTGTTTTTGAGCTAAGTTTATCCACCCGGTACAAGGTTGGACGAATTAGTATATTCGACATTTTTGGCCAAATATGGGATGTTGGTGGAACGCACTGCTGAGGTGCCCATGATGGGTATAAATAACACCTAAACGTAGTTTGAAATCTTGAAAATATATAATTACTGTAAATTAATTGTAAATTTACTGTATTTTGTTACAGTGTAGAGCGGAAATAATCAATATCGTTTTAGTCTTTGCTTTCACGAATAACCCACAAGGAAATAGTGAATCTCTGAATTAAAATCAGCGTAGTGACCATCGCATACAAAAGACACAGCGACTGAAACTATCCGATTTGCAATCGCCTATGCGGAATAAAATGAAATCTCGATTCGATTTGAAGTGCAAAAACGCTTTGATTGAAAAATTAAGCAATATGTTGCGGATATGATAAAAATGCCTTTGCGATTCACCATCAGCCATTGGAGAATAGCAAATATGATACAATCACACTTCCTATTTTGTTTCGTGATCAAAATTTGAGATAATCAAACTAAAAATAATATTAATGCTTTTTAAATATATAAAGTACAGCCATTAACACGCTTGAAGGATGCCCTTAATACCTCGCGTGCATCTGATCTGATTTGTATAAAATGATCGCTTTCCACTCCGCCTATTCTTTTATGTTAGCTCTTATTTACAACAAAATACACAAAGACATGAATACAAGCAAAAAAAAAATTATTGCACCAGGCAGGCGCCACAAATGAACAACAGTTAAATAGCAGGAAGCCGTCAGCAGACCGTGTAAATTTTTTCAACTGAACTATAGTAACTTCTGCCGATATCTGCTTAAAGATGCGTTAAAATATAAAATTTGTTACTCTTAGACACGGAGTGTGAATTGAAAATATAAACTATAAACGTCTTGATTTTCACTATGGGGATAGGTTGTAATAGTAAAATGGGATATTTGTTATTCACAAGCAATCAGTGATTAGATCAGATTCGAAAAAAATATCCGAATAAGATTTGAATTCCAAATGATTCGATTTTGCCCACCCCATGGTAGCATATAAAATTCTTGGGTTTTCTATTTGGACGAAGATAAATCCTTCCACTCAATTAATAGGAGAAACATTTTAAAAATCCAATGTGAAATGAGAAAAAATGGATGATTTACTTATAAAATTTGCTCGCTTTTCAGAAAACTAGATGACTGGCTTATCGATTTTGTCAACCTACAAGATAAAGTTTGCAATTTGAAGTGTTTTTGTAATTATGTTTCTATATAAATTGTTTCATTTGTTGGATGCGAGATTTAGATTACAATGTACCAATCAGAAAAAAATCGTCAAAATATCTTTTGCTAAGTATGGGTCACTGATGAATTGCGCCGCCAGGGAGCGGTCCTTCTGTGACGCATGCTTGACAAAATAGAAACTTGATTTGGCTTGTATAACTCAATAGCCCGTTCATAAGAGATCTTTTGTGTTCGTTCTGAAATACACAAAGACATGAATGATTTCATCGAATAAGTAAATACAAGCCTGATAAGAAGAGTGTTCTTGAAAGCACATATAAAGAGCAGTTTAATACTGTAACCATCAATATACCATGTCTGATGAAACATATTTTGTGAGTGTTGGGGAATTATTTAATCAAGTCAAATTTGTGACAGTACATTAACGCCATATAAACGGTAATTCACGCACTTTAAACTTATTTCACAACAAACCAAATATTTCCATCCGTTGCAATAAATATTCATCGATTAATTTCAGACGTTGCTTCCAGAATTACTCGGCGTGAAATTCTAGTAAAAAATATCTAAACAGTGGTGATTGTCCCTCGACGTATTATTGGTATAAAATAATCACTATACATTAAATTGTAAAGTTTACGAAATCTGTATCAGTTCCATTCTGAATGTTTCTGCTTGGAGTGCCGTTGCTAATGCTACATCTTTTAGTAGCAAATGAGAAAAATCTGTCAGAAATTATCGATCAATTTTGCGGGTTTATATTTAAGATAGTATATATCGGGGATGAAACCAATGCATTTAGCACCAATTTCAATCACAATCAATCATATAGGCACCTAGTATATAACAAAAAAGTAAATCATATAATCATTGTGAAAATGCTTTCGAGATAGACAATTCGGTGATATCGATAATCGAATCAAATGAAAACGTCTTAAATGCAATCTTGTTTTTAATCTAAGTACCACCTACTTTACAGAGTGAAACTAGGTCACATTTACCTAGTTTCCTTTCGTATTACTTTACCTAGTTTAAGCAAAAAATTGTCTAGCCAGCACTACTGTGTATAGCAAAACATGCATTTTTTTATGCGTGGAAAGTGAAAACGTGTATTCTCTTCATTTCTATCGATTTTACTCCTCACATACCCGGGAGGCACCAGGTTCTTAAAATTCAAAAGTATATAAAATTTGAATATTGCATCAATGTCTTTGACATTTAATTGTTATTGTTAAATCAAATATCACACAGAAATAGGGTGGGCATTGCCAAATCATACTTGATTCTGACATTCCCGAATCTACTATGAATACTAGCAGAGAATTTCGAAAGCACTAGGTCTTTTTAAAGTAAATTCAAGATTTCCGCAACAAACAATGCATCGTTTACATCAATTTTCCTGTGCTTCATGAAACATTCACAGACACCTCTCATATTGGCAACAAAAATTAGGAAGTGAACTACTAGATAGATATTTAGAAACTATCTGTATCTATAATCTATGATTACGAGCACCATAAAACCCATTATAAGTATAATATTAATGAAAAAAGAGAATTTATTATTTTGTGATAATCGTCATCGTAAAATGGTATATAGCAATATACGTAAACTTTTTTTGAAATTTGAAAAAATATATTTGACAATATCCAACCTAAAATAAGAATAAAATATAAGACAGTGGAAAATGAGCAAGTGCACTTTAAGCAAATAGCAATATATTTTGTGAATGTAACGAAAAGATTGAATAAAAAACTAGATGATTGACCTATTGATTCTGTTAACTTTTTTCTTATTACCGTAAAAACAAAGTTCTACAGTTTGTAATGTTTGTTAAAATATTTTTCCGAATTTTTTGAGAAAAACTTACTACAATGTTTGATTTGGAGAAATTCTTTGGTTACAATATTAGTAAGTGTGGGCGCGATGGCCTTGTGGTTGAACATATTGACATCGCAGGTTAAAGATCTCGGGTTCGAGCTCCGGCGAGTCCGGCCCGCTTATCCATGCCCACCACTCAACCAGGGTGTAATAACTTTGGTAGGGTAAGCCGAATAAGAAAAAATCATATATATCTTTAACCCTGTCCGTCCATGAGTGGCCGCTGTACAGGGCTTTGGACAAGGTGAGCCATTCTAAGAAGTGGCTATAGAAAAAAGATATGGATCACTTATGGATAGGGCCACCGAGACGCGATCCGTTTGTGGCGCAGGCTTTACAAATTAAAATTTACTATTTGGTTTGTTTAACATGGCAGCCTGTTCATCAAAGAGACCACCGACGTGCGGTATGTGACCCATGCTTGATAAAATGAAATTTCCGATTTGGTTTGTTTAACTCCTTAAACCTTGAAAGACATTCCATTGTCTTTCAACGTCGTCTGGCCCTGAAAGACACTGTAGTGTCTCTCGCGTGTCTTGAAAGCATCAAAACTGTGAAAATATTCGGATATAATTTGAATTCCAAATGTTGTGATTATATGCAATAAATAGTAATACAAAACACCATTTGAAAACCTATATGACTATAGTTTTTGAATGTCCAAATAATTCTTTTTCTGTTCGGCTGTTAGGTTTCGACAACAAATTAAAACGTGATTGTGTGCGCTAGGATATTTCTTTTCTGGTGGTACCATTGAAATGTTTTTCCTGTATTTCAAATCGTTTTTATGAGCGTCCTTGGGTCAGCCGCGTCCTAGAGTGACATTGAATTTTTCAAAATCAATAACTCTATGTCAGTGGTAAGTAGCAGTGCCCTTTCGCATCCAATTTTCGAATGCTTATATGTTAATATAAAATAAAGAAGTCTTTATGAAGGCGTCAAACTGTGGTCGTAAGTTTTCCTTTTTCAAATCGAAAAAATATATAAGTTGTTGTCGTTTTCTTTGACCAAACGAAACGTTACAGAAATAAAATTGTAAAATTTATTATAAATTTTTCACTTTGAGCAGCGCCAAATGGACCCAATTACCTGATCTCTTCATGACAAATGTCTAGTGCTAACATACTGCCAAGAACTGCGCTTTAAGAAAAAACAACCCCAGCAAAAACTGAGCGCTGAGGTTAAATCCAGTCTGCCTTAGCCAATGTCGTAACTATCTACCTACTTTTTTATCGAAATTTGCTTTTAGCAGCGTTGAAATACCATTTGAGTATTAATTACCTATTATAAACCACAGCGAAAATCATATCCAAACAAAACAGTAATGTATGGTGATATGTATTACAGGTATCTACCACTTATTGGATAAAAAAGGAACAAGTTACGCTTAACCGCACACAGCCTTGTTCGAAGCTTCAGCACAGGCACATTGCATTTGTACAACATTTCCTAAACAACTTTCTACCAATTCTAAAGAATTATATTGCTGTTTTATTGTTGCTGTGACAGAAACATACTGAAATTCATGTCCCCAAAATCTATCTTCGAGACAACTGTACTGCACAGAATACTTATCGTTTTATCAGTACCACGTACAACACTCGGAAAAAACCCAGTACTAGAATCGTTGCAATACCCACGTGTGTCCTATAACGCTGACCTAAATTTTGCTTTCTATGTTGTAGGACATTTCTGTTTCACTAACCATTTTACCGGAAGTTAAAATTTCTTTTAAAAAGCAAGTTAGTTGGAATGGAATTTTCTACAAATTTGTTGTTAACATGGAATAGTGATTCGACCCGATTCGAAAAAATTTTCGAATCAGATTCAAATTACAAATGATTCGGTTTTGCCCAGCCCTACTTGCAATGCAACAATCCGAGTTACAATCTGTATCGTTCAATTTTTGCGGCAGGTTTTGCTTGAGTACACACTAACCTCGCTTTAAGTAAAGCACTGAGTGAATAAAATGCCTGAGCGTTGTATTCAAATCAACTTGTTGGGTCGGAATCTTTCACTATTATCTCCGCATTTTGCTACTCGCATTTCCAGAAAAACACCAGTTTTTCAAAATTTAAAAGTATATTAAAAGAGTTGAACCCCCCGCATCATGTTGAAAGTGCAGCCCATCTCGAAGGTAAATCAAACAATACACAATGAACGTTTCCTCACACGATTTCCTCAAATGACTATATTTATTATACCTAATAATGAATAATAACAAAAAAAAATAATAGGAAGAAATTAGATGATTCACTTATAGAATTTGATAGCTTTTTCAGAAAACTAGATGGCATATCGATTTTGTCAACTTTTGCTAATAAGCGTGCAAGATAAATTCTGCAATTTCCAGTGTTTTTTGTGATTTCATTTCTAGATAACTCAAAAACACCTGTTTCATTCGTAGGGTGCAATTCTTAAGTTACATTGTACATAGTAACCTTCCCAGTTAGAAAAGCATTGTCGAAATAACTTTTTCTAAGTATGTGTCTTTGACGAATCGTGTCGATAAAACGCGGTCCGTCTGCGACGCATGCTTAACAAAATAAAATTTTGTTGTATTAAACACTTGTTGTCTGTTACGGCGCAGTATATTATCACATCATTATGCTAATATTATGAGCCCTGCTGATATGGGATTTAGAATAGTCCTAACGCATTACCTGCGCCTCGTAAGACATACTAAATTAAAGCAAAGAAGTGGTAGATGGTTTTACCATCGCCCAGGACAGTTACCATTAACTGCACTTACTTTACCATGGCGGTTCAGTTTTATTTGTGATGTTTTCCATTTAGAATGCAGTTTCTATGCAAAGTTGGTCACAGCGTATGAAAGTATCAGTCAATACCCAAAAAAAAATATAACAATTTAATTCGACGCACGCGATCACATCATTCAAATAAGTAATATCTGTCAGAAATTTTCGAAACACCTCTGTGGCTTTATATTTAAGGTTCAACATAATAGTATATGTCGGGAATGGAACAAATGCATTGAGCACCAGACTAGCAAATTCAATAATAAACTCAATACAATTACATTACTTTTGTACTTTTCTCTAAACGCAAAATTTCCGATAATCGAGCTTTTACATAATTGAACCATGAACTATGCTTTTTGTTTACATTTCTAAAACTGACAATATTAACTGCTGCTATTATCTGCTTCAAAAAAACACTATCATTACGATAAGTGAATAGACGTTGTCACTTTTCACGTATTTCAAAAGCAGGGCATGTTTTGCTATACACAGTAGTGGTGGCTACCTAGTTTTTACTTAAAATAGGTAAAGTAATGCGAATTTACCAGGAAACCAAGTAAACTATTACTAGGTAATCTAGTTTAACTTTCTAAAGTAGGTAGTACCTAGATTGAAAATCCAGGTAATCTAGTTATTCGTCCCTTTGCTGCATTTAAGCTGTTTTTAATTGATTCGAATATCGATATTACCGAATTGTCTATTTCAAGAGCATTTTCACAATGGAAATATGATTTACTTAGGCTTTCATACTAGGTACCCGCTCTTATGAACCAGGTGCCTATTAATTGGTTGTGATTGAATTGGTTAAGCGTTGATTTTAATACGTGTGCCTAATGATTCAACATATTTTATCATTTCTATCATTTTTACTCCACACATACCCATTAGGTCCCAGGTTTTCAAAATTCCAAAGTATATACAATTTGAATACCGCATCAATGTCTTTGACATTTAATTGATGTTGTTAAATCAAATATCACCAAAAATTGACCGCTAAAGTGAAGAAGTCCAGTCTGCCTTAGCCAATGTCATAACTAAACCACAGCGAAAATCATATGCAAACAACATAGTAATGTATGGTGATATGAATTACAGCTATCTACCACTTATTGGATAAAACGAGGAACGAGTTACGCTTAACCACACACGGCCTTGTTCAAAGCTTCGGCACAGACTCATTGCATTTGTACAATATTTCCTGAACAACTTTCCACAAATTTTAAGGAGTTCTATTGCCGTTGTAATGTTGCAGTGACAGAAACATACTGAAATTCATGTCCCTAAAATCTATCTTCGAGACTAACTGTACTACTTTTTCTGCGTAAAATGCTTAAATAAATCGTACCACGTACAACACTGGGGAAAACCCCCGGTTTTCGAATTGTCACAGTACCTAAGTGTGTGAAGCGCTGGACTAAAGTCCGATTCCTGGAGGACATTTCTGTTTCACTAAACGTTTTTCCGGAAGTTAAAATTTATTTTAAAATGCAAGTTAGTTGAAAGGAAATTCTGTATTAATTGTCGCCGTCAAGAGCAAAGATTCGCCTCGCAGGTTTCGAGCATTAAGCATCTAGAACGGCATTATCGAAAGTATTTGCCAGCTGATAAGGGCCGTCTGCTAGCTGTGCGACTATTAAAAAAGAGTTTGTATTATGGAAATTTGTAAAGGATTATCTACTAGGTACGAGTGACTTGCCTGACGCATTTCACGTCGATGTTGCAAACGGATACACTATTATGTGAGAGACTCCACCGAGTTTTATTTTCACCACATTTGCGCATACTTCGACATACTCAGCTGAGGAAGAGAGCGACTATAATAGCATCAATATTCCAGCGATAAATCATTTTCGACTTTCCCCGAGTATCGTTGGATAGGTTGCCCCGTCTGGGAAAACTGTAAATCAAAGACGAGCGATGCGGACTTTAGTACAATCTGATGCGGAATATTTTTCACAAACAGACTTCAATAACATAAAAAATACAGAAATCGCACTAGGACGGGGCAATGTTCAAATGGAAAACAGTATTTAAAGGGATCAAATATTTCTTTTCAATCCATTACAAATAAAATTGAGATGGCGTGGTGCACATTAAGTGCAAAATATACACTGCATTAATGATATATTTCAATTGTTTTCGATCCCGAATGATATAAATCTATATCGGACAAAAAAGCGGATTTTTTTTATTTATCTATTCCATCCATTATATTCCCATTATATTTTATATGAGGGGTAGTCTAAACTTTTGGTCCCATTATTTTTCAGTCTGCGCCATGTAGATTCATACACATGATCGTCGATAGATTTACGACTTTCATTGTTTGAAATGAGTTCAGGGTCAAAACGACAACATTTTACGACTGCGATTTAGAAAATCAGAAATTTTTATTTCGTCGAGCAAGTCAGAATCGGATTGTGTCCTGACGCGCTATCGCTCTATCTATCACTGAACTTAACACATTATTCCTCATTCAATACTAGAACATGTTTTACTCAGTATTTAGTTTGCATTTGGTCGATGATAAAAAGAATACGATTAAACGCATATAATGTACTAAATGATTGAGGCAAATGAGGCGCACTGTTATGATATGCGAATGTTCGGTAGCTTTATTAGATATATTAATATTAGTGTACAACAGTTATAGACCCGAGAAAATCGAAGCTCGCCACCTGAACGTCGCTGATCAGAGAAGGCGCGATCGATATATATATATATATATATATATATATATATATATATATATATATATATATATATATATATATATATATATATATATATATATATATATATGCGAGAATGAATGTGTCAACAAAAGGAGTGTCGTTTTCACCCACGTTCTGGTAAGCTAGGACGTAAATGACGTTCGCTGATACGAAGTGTTTCCATATTTTTTTCATTAAAATTCGTTCAGAGCAAGGCCACAGGAGAATCATGCTTGAAAATTCTCCTGAAGCCACTAAAGTACACAGAGCTGCATGAAATGCAGATACTATGAAACCTCCATCCCTGATAGATGTCTATTAACGCGAGTTTTGAAGCCTTAAATTAATACCATTTAACCAAGTTTGTATTTCTGAACCTTTCAATAGAACTTACGAGGCGGATTTGTACTAGTAGACACATATGTTCCATAATGCCGCCCCTGCTCTTTTTAAGAAAAATCGAAGACGATGTTTCAAATCCCAACTGTATTCACCTTAAAGCAACACCAATGACTGCGCAATTGTATTGCCGATTGTGACTAACTTGAATAGTAAACATATTAAACGCACTGCCCTCATTCATAACTTCATAATTCTATTCAAAAACCATTCCAATCCAGCACTTTGATCTGTATTGGCATATTTGCCGCAAAATATTTCCGCTTTTTTTCATACTTTTTACAATTATCAGAGTTATAAAGTCATACTCAATCGCTATATCACATCTGTAACATTGTACTACTTCAGGGTGAAGGCAGACAATAAAGACTCTCTGATTAAGTTAACAAAGCGATACACTGAGAACAAAGAAGCAAATGTTGTCATCTCAGATGTACGCCACGCTTCATTGCTAAATAAAAGAAGTTGATGCCATAAAATGATGTCTGCGCAATGACAGCGGAAATGCTCAAAACTTGCGGAAGGGCATAAAAACAACGTTTTCCAGTCTTACGCAAATGAGTACTGAACGCGCGCTAATAATTCTTGGCGAATTCGTCATTTTGGAACAAAAAATATATATACAGATATACGTATCCTGCCGAAGGCGCAAAAAAATGTTGCCTGTCATATTGAAATTTTGATATAATACGCAAAACCTTGGAAAGAGTGCTTTCAATTCCTTTAAAAAAGAATATAAATTGCATTGGCAAACACGAAACATAGGGCTGGGCTATTTGTGTTTTGTGAATCATTTATATGATTCAACTTCAGCTCTGCCGCGTCATTTTGTGGACATAGATACATTGCGATTGTACGAAAAGCTCAATCATAAATTTTATTATATCAAGGTTGTGCCACAGTCCATTGTGCCCATACTCAACGAGATGTGCTTGGGCGGGAAATTTCCTACTGGGAGCCGAACCGAATAAAAAGATTAAACTAATAACCATCTGCCCTGGGCGACAGTAAAACGATCAACCATGCTTATGCTTCTTTTCTGGTCCCCCGAGGCAAAATGCCATCTACTTTGGTGTCTACTCGGACATCCTGAAAGTATTGCTATTATAAAGTATGCTATTCTAGGCTCCATAAGACCATGAATGAGGTCAGTAAATAGCAACTTCAACTCTTCCGGAGAAAGCATCTTGTAATGCATAGGGGCACTCGGATGAAACCTATTTTTGTCCGATTTGGCTGAATATAAAACAATAAATTTAACAGGTACCTGATTCATATGTCACGGTACTGTGATCTACTGATCTTAAATGGATAATATTGCAAAATATATACTATCGCTTATCCATGCCCACCACTCAACCCAGCGTGTAATAACTTGGGTAGGCTAAGCCGAACAGGAACATATGATATCTTTCCAGTAATCGTAACCCTGTCCGTCTATAAGTGGCCGCTGTTACAGGGCCTTGGACAAGGTGATCCACTCTAAGAAGTGGCTATAAAATAAATAAAAAAATGTGATATAAATAAAATTATGTGATATAATTATTTCGATATAATGGTATATATATATTATACTTCTTTAATTTGACTAAGTGTTTGATATGAATTTCTAAAAAACATTTTGTTGGGCTCACAAAAAGTTTCAGCGAGACATATATTCAGACATCCTGAAGAAAGCAAGATTTTTTGTCTGGCCCCGATTTGGTTAAAAAACAATTGATCATTGTATGACCTCTATGATTTGACATATCCTAGTAATAGTCCTGATTTAGTAATCCAAATAATGTTATATAAGATTCTGTCTGATATGGGAAAGAGTTCAATGCTCCCATTATCTCTTTTGTTTTATCTCTGTCAGGTTTATATACGTCGGTCTATATTCAGAAATTTACCCTTTCATTTCTAATTAATCGATTATCCCAATATTCTAATATTACATTTTATCCCGACCCAGGCTGTCCTTGATAGCAGTACGGTCGTATTGTTCTGTCCCGATCAATTCCGAAATATTGTGATATTTTTATACCAGTCCGGCCGACAACTCTATGAAAGATATTTTTTATCTATCTGTGCTTTTTTGTCAATTCACTCTAATTAAGGCCGGGAGCAGCTTCCAAAGGGAACTAACTAACAGCTACTCAATAGAAAAGAACTAAAAAGAAAAAAGATAAAAGATGTAGTTACCTCCGGTGCGTTTTAATTATGTTTTTATTTAGGAAATGACTCCAATGAGCAATAATTATTCAATCCCCATATTATGCGGACCGTATATTCAGCGATATAAGCATATGTGTCTGTCGCAATGCATTATATCATAGCGGATCAGTTTTATAAGAGATGTTTACGAGCATAGTGCAATTTTTTTACTTTGTCTTTCGCGTTACCTCTTTGCGATAGAGATAAACGTTAGTCAGTTGGTTCTTCGGGTGCTGCTTCCAATCTTGTTTAGAAGAAATGAAAAAGTGTTTCGTAAGCTTAATTAATTCTCTTTTCGTCTGCATTGAGACAATGGCGATTGTGATTTGTGACAAGGTATAAATGAAAGGAAATATTGCAGCGATGAGACTCAATCCCACGACAGCGAAATGATTGATACTTGCAACAGGGACCTTTAACCCACTCGACCACGTTACCCGGCATGATGATACTTTTACCTGGTCGCCCATCATAACATTATAACTTCAACATCATGTTTTCAAATTTGGGTTTTTTAATATACTCTACTGCTTGCGGCCATATACTTTGCTCAACCACTGCATTCTCTGGAGCATTCATATACTTGAAAACAAATGCAAATAAAAACAAGCAATTCCAACGCCATTCGCTAATAAGGTCATATTTTTCTTTTAAATTTTTTTTGAAACTTGCTCCACTTCTTTTCCGAGGTTCTAAATACGCCACTGGACATAGGCATGCTTGGTAGGAACAAGCGGTCACGTTAGTTAATGCCTAATGGTTATCATGTTGGCAAAGCAAGTTGAAGATCTTATGTTCTAAAATTTGACATATATTCACGCTAATATTCGCGCCCATACATTACCAATTGACGCCCACTAAATTACCTGAAGTATTCTTCTATTTGAAAACATATCCACCTATAGTATTTTTAGCTGCACCACACCCGGGGGTTTCCGTGAATTTGGCCTGATAAAACGCCCTCGTCTTAGAAAACTTCTCGCGCAAATAAAAGAGCAGTTTGGTACACATTGGGAAGTATTTTGCACGCTTGCTTGAGTCACTAATGGATCAGCCGTTAAGCGCTGTTGTTCCGTGTTTCATGCGTGTTTAGGTAACAGTGTATGTTCCGGCACTAACCGCCGGTTGTTTTTCTGCTGTTGGAATAGGTTGTCAGTATATTTGCTCTCTTGATGTTGCGTTGTCGAATCACGCCATTTCTTTGTCCTGGTATACTCTTGCTTGTTGGACCTTGCTGAAAGTTGGGTTCTTCATTTACATTTAGGTACCATAGTATAAATCGGTAATAAGTTCTCACAGATCAGAAATATGGAGAAAAAGATATTCAGGATTCAATATAAAATGGGTATGTGGCCGGTATCAGACCGTGGATTGCCAAGGAGGGAATCTGAAATGAAATCCTTAGAAAATATGACAATATCCAATACGGGACATATTTACTGTAAAATTTGATTAAAAGAAGAATTCCTTGTAAAAAATCTAATTAGAAGAGCGTTTATGGCGAATCATTCGCGACAGAGGATAAAATTTTACTACACCCGGGGCTTTCCCTAAATTTGGCCTGTTAAAACGCCCGCGTTTTGTTAAAATTCTCGCGCAAATAAAAGAGAAGTAATAAGGCGAGTTATTCATATCGGAAAATATTTTTCACACTTGCTTTTGTCAACCTTGTGTCACAGATAGGTCGGGCGTAAATAGCTGTTCGTCTGTGTCCCATGCTTGTGTAGGTATCAGCGTATGTACCGGCGCCAATGATTCGCCGGTTGCTTTTCGCTATGGCATACGTTCTCGGTGTATTTGCTCTCTTGAGGTCGTGTTGTCGAATTGCGCCATTGCTTTGTCTTAGTACAACCCTTGCTTGTGGAAGCTTGGGAAAGTTGGGTGCTTTATTTACGTTGAGGTTCCATAGCATAATAAGTGCTGACTGAACAGAAATGTAGGGAGAAAGATTTTCAGGATTGCACATAAGATGGGAAATATGGGCGTTATTAGAAACGGAGATTGCCAAAGCAGGAAATCTTAAAATTAAGTCAATAGAAATATGACAATATCTAATATGTAAAATGCTCACTGTAAAAATTGATAGAAAGAATAAGAGCATTCATAGCGAAACATTTGCCACAGTTGAAAGGTTTTTGAAAAGGTGATAGCGAATCAAATTTGGAATAAAACAATAGAAAGTACATAATTTTGCTAGAAAAAGATAAAAGTAAAATTTTTATGATATGAACATATTAAAAAAATATTTGTCTATCAGAAACACCCGCACATATCAGCAGTGGCGAAAAGGACCAAGACTTGAACGAAGTAGACCGATACGACTCACTAGTCGCAGACAAGCATTTTTTTTAATCTCCTATTTTTCTATGCTGTTTTATGAATTTTGAAAAATCTTTTTCGGGGATGGGTCCCCGTATCACGCGACATTGCCCTAACTCTGTGTAATTAGTCTAGAAAATGTATTTCATGGGGCAAGTGTTGGTGTAATTCAAGAAATAAACATACTTAGTAGTAGTGCCTCATGTTTCACTGTAACAAAAAGCACTTTTACTTGTGATATAAAAATCTGGCTAATAATACGATTTTTCCGGCAGATTATATGATGTTGAGAAAATGCGCCATCGGAGTGTTATCTACCAACATTCTATAATGGACATAAATACCTTAGAAAAATTCGGCAAGCAAGATGGTAAAACTTGCCTCATTCAATATTTTCTGGAGGGAATTTTTGTATCTGCTCATCATCGCGTGTAAATGTTTCAAACTTTTCTAGTCAGAAATAGTTTATCCTGATACGTTCTGTTGAGAAAGAGTCGGTGATGAGACGCGGTCCATCCATGGCTCATGATTGAAAAAAATGAAATTTCCGATTGGCTAACAATGAAAGTTAATGGCGCGGAACGATAGGATTGTTTTGGTCGTATATTTGACACTAACTTCCTAATAAATACGCTTTGCGGAATAATGTTTTGCGTCACCTTCGGGCCATTGACACATTGCGCTGTGGAAGGCTTTTTTTCTGTCGCTCGTACTTGTTTAGTGAACTCTTTTATGGAATAGAAACCTATCTGTGCTTCGTACCAGGTAAAAATTTCATTTTGACAAGCATGATCCGTAGTTGTCCCGAGCCGAAAGCACGCCATTTATCGGTGACTCAAACTCGACAAAACATGATGTGGTGACTATGTTCGCCAAAAAATTTCGATCGAATTAAAAAATTTGATCTGTACTTTAGCTGGCTTGCTCTCAACAACGCTTTTGCGTTTTTTCGCAATTTTATTCTAATTTTTGAGAATCTAGAAAAAGATCTAATAAAAAAGATTGGCAAAACATGTTTCGTACAATATTACCTGAAAGGGATTCGTCGCTCCCGACTATACTAATCAGAAATTTGATTTTGACATGCATGGGCCACAGCTGGCCCGAGCCCGCGACTATAATTCAGCGTGTGAAAAGCAAGCGCGCTGTAAAATTAAAGTAAATGACCGAAGCGATGGGGCCGTTTTGTTTGTACCGGTATATTTGACACATTGACTTCGAAGTATGAAACGTTATGCAAAATTTTGTGTGATCGTGTCCCGTATGGCCACGATGCCTCGAGCTGTCGAGGCGCCGTCTATCTGTGGCACATGCTTGGTAAAAAAGATTCGTGATCGAATTGAAATCTATCTGCGGCTTGTACCCCAATTAGAAATTTTCAGACATGAGCCATACATGGCCGCCGCCTCTGCAGCGATCCATCGGAGACTATGCTCGACAAAATATGTTTTGATGGATTTAGGTAACCTGGGCATACCAGCTAAAAAATGTTATGAAATTGAAAATTTTGCTCTGCAGTTTAACTATTCTTTATTCAAAAACGCTTTTTCGTTCCTTCACAATGTATCTCAATTTTTAAAGATTTAGGAAAACTGACAAAACAAGATGGACAAAATATTTTGTGGAAGTGAAGTTTCTGCTACTTAGCGAGTGTCAAGCCAGCAGGCTTCAAACTTCTTGGTTGGTTTGATTGAAAATGAATGGCGCGGAACGATTGGTTTGTTTTGGTCGTATATTTAACCGAATAATTTCCTAATAGAAACGCTTTGCGGAATTATGTTTCGTGTCACTTACGGGGCACTGACACATTGCGCTGCTGAGGCGCTTTTTTCTGTCGCCCGTAGTTAATGAATGAAATCTTTTATTGAATTGAAATCTATCCGTGCTTTGTCGGTTAGAAATTTCGTCTTGCCAAGCATGATCCGTAGATTTTCTAATAAGGAATCATCGCTTTCGATTATATTAATAAAAATTTTTAATTTGCCAAGCATGAGCCACAGATGGACCGCCTCGCGACTGATATAACTATCAAGCGCAACGAAGCGTAAGAAATTTATCTGTGTGCCACAGATGAACCGCGCCTCGAAGACTCGATCCATCACTGTCCCACGCTTAAGAAAACACAAACACGTTCGTTAAATATTTGTCTGTCTGAGACAATTTAACGAGTATAAAGCCAAAGTGTGTTAAACTTTACAATGTAAGTAAATGACGCGGAACGAAGGCGTAGTTGTTTTGGTCGTATATTTGACCCGATGATTTCCTGATTTAAATTTTT
Organism: Styela plicata; assembly: GCA_963675895.2. Classification (NCBI taxonomy): domain Eukaryota; kingdom Metazoa; phylum Chordata; class Ascidiacea; order Stolidobranchia; family Styelidae; genus Styela; species Styela plicata. The sequence continues at coordinate 19,803,395 of OZ023148.1, forward strand.
TGCGGAATTAGTTTCATGTCAAATATGGGCAGCCGATACACCTAGCTGCCCAGTCTGTGTTTATCTGTGGCCCGTACTTGTTAAAGATTTTTTAGTCAAACTAATACATCAGTGGCTCATACTTTTAAAAAAAATCGAACGACCGATTTGAAAAACTCGCTCTGCCGTTAAACTACAGACCTTGTTAAGCGTCTCTTTATTTTACTACTTATCATAGACGGTAAACAAACCTTTTTATAAACTCTTATTGTATAATTGTTATTCTGGGAGAGTCAAGCTAACCCACGCATGTTTGGTTGAATATGATTGACCAATGAATCGCGCCACAAAGACGAGCGGGGTCCATCTGTGAATCAAGCTTAGTGGAGTAAAATTTCCTACTGGTTTGTTACCGGAAAAATTCATTGAATTGATCATATAAAGGTGAGACAAAAAGATAATTGGATATTATCATTTTCAGAAAAGTCAATCAAGCATACCCAACAAAATAAGGCTTGTTAAAATAGTGACAGATGGATTCTTTAACGCTCGGGGTAGAAGGCATTTGAAACATTTTCTTAATGAAGTTTAATTTTGTATGGGAGTTTTTCTGCTTAGAGTGTATTCGTGGTTTTGTATTGTAGTTTGCTCTTGCCTTGTAGAAGTTTTCGTTATTTTTTATTGCCGATTCTTCTTAATTTGATCGAATTGAAAAATTAGCTGTGCATTTTAACAAGCTTTTGTTTCAATAACTTGTCCAAGACTTTGAGATGAGAAACCTTATATAAAATTTTGTATACGAATTGAGCATAATTGTTCAACCTTGTCGTAGATGATGAATAAACTGACAGGCTCAGAGATGTTTTGGAGAAGTCAAGCTAACCAAAATCGAGTATAAGTCTCCGATGGATCGCGCTGTAAAGGTGCATTGCGAGCTTTACGGAATAACAATTTTTTTACTTTGTCTTTCGCGTTACCTCTTTGCGATAGAGATAAACGTTAGTCAGTTGGTTCTTCGGGTGCTGCTTCCAATCTTGTTTAGAAGAAATGAAAAAGTGTTTCGTAAGCTTAATTAATTCTCTTTTCGTCTGCATTGAGACAATGGCGATTGTGATTTGTGACAAGGTATAAATGAAAGGAAATATTGCAGCGATGAGACTCAATCCCACGACAGCGAAATGATTGATACTTGCAACAGGGACCTTTAACCCACTCGACCACGTTACCCGGCATGATGATACTTTTACCTGGTCGCCCATCATAACATTATAACTTCAACATCATGTTTTCAAATTTGGGTTTTTTAATATACTCTACTGCTTGCGGCCATATACTTTGCTCAACCACTGCATTCTCTGGAGCATTCATATACTTGAAAACAAATGCAAATAAAAACAAGCAATTCCAACGCCATTCGCTAATAAGGTCAGCAAGCTAATAAGGTCAGCAAGAGCAAACTACAATACAAAACCACGAATACACTCTAAGCAGAAAAACTCCCATACAAAATTAAACTTCATTAAGAAAATGTCATTAAGAAAAGGTGCATTGCGAGCTTTACGGAATAACATTACTCACTGGGTTTTCATTTCAAGAAGTATCTGGTGAATTATACCAAACAATGGTGGTTTCCAACAAATGGACATTATAAAATTTCAGAAAGTCAATCGATGCTGTCTAGTAAAAGCCCGGTGGTTTAACAGATAGATTCATTAACGGTCGGGACATGCAGCATCAGAACTATATTAACAAAACATACTTTGTCCAAGATTTTCTGAAAGGGAATCATCGCTTCTGACTACACAAATTAGAGTGTCGGAGGTCAACGCGCGGTAAACTTTACATTGAAAGTAAATAAAGCGTAACGACAGCGTTGGTCCTATTGATATGAAATGTTTTGTGAAACCATGATTGGTGTGTCATGTATGGATCATTGGTGCAAATAGTTCGTTAAATCAACCAGACAGCGCAGTCGAGAGTAGGGCTGGGCAATTCGATTTGATTCGATTTTATTTTTAAATTCATTTTTAAAAACAAAATGATATAGATTTTGGTCAAATTCGAATCAGATTCGATTTCCAGGGATTCGGTTTTGCCCAGCCCTAGTCAATAGTGATAACCACACCACTTTTAACATTTATGTTACATAACGTTCTTGCTAGTGAGTCGTTGAACAAATATATGAGCAAAGTAATGTATCGTCCCCCGCTATTTACTTTCATCATGAAATTGAAAGCTGGACCCATTCGCAAAATTAAATACTGTAACCAAAATTAGGCTTCTTGTTGGTAGCTTTCACAGATAATATTGAATTTGAATATCGAAAATTTCGGCTCAATTTCGGGTTCTTATGAATAGGCCTGGGCAATTCGATTCGGTGATTCGAAGTACAGATTATTCGAATCAATTGTGAATCGGGCATGGTAACAAAAGCATACTAATTGAATTGCATTTTTCCATTTTTAACGACAAAATACAATCGATTTCGGGCAAATTTGACCAAAATCGGTTGTATTTTGTCGTCAAAATGAAAATACGATGCTTTCAAGTCAGTTTATACTAATATTTGTAATTTGTAACTGTATATTTCCTAATCATCATAATGGAGACTATAATAGTAAAAGTCAAAATGGGATATTCGTTGTTTTTATGAAATCAACGATTCGATCCGATTCGAAAAAATTATTCGAATCAGATTCGAATCCCAAATGATTCGGTTTTGCCCAGCCCTACTTATGGAACGCGCCACCCTACACGCGGTCATCATCACAGTTCATGAATGGTATGAATCATTTCAACGAGGAGACTTCGTGTTTTAAAATTTATATTTACTGCAAATTGAGGTTGAATTCCAGGTTACATTATAACGGAGAGATTGTTAAATATTATTTAAGCAGTGGTGGTAGCTATCCTGTGCTCATATTACTCAGTTTTCACTTTTCCATGGAATGTTACCCGCTTATAGTGCATTTGCTTAATTATGTATGTTGGTTTTAGTCTTTATATTGACGTCATTATCAGTTCATTTTACATGGCGTTTCATAAAAAAATGCACTGTTACAAAAAAATGTGGGAAATCACCGAGTGAAATGTTCGGGGCACTGGATAAATTTCACCTGAGAATATGTTATGAGGGTCATTTGGACTTGAATAAGTGACAAATAGGGTCCGTGCTAAAAACCGCGTGTAACTTTCGGTGTTTTCCCATTTCAATTATGTTAATAAAGATTTTTGAATATCTAGCACTCCCTTCCTCGTTTCCACCCCGTCTTTGTTGGTAATATCGTGTTCGCCACAACTTCATATCGTTTATTTTCTTCCCAAAGAAACCTACTGGCACACGACCGTATCTGGATACGGCGGTTTAAAAAACAAAGCTTATTTACAACTCGACATTCTGCAGCACTATACAAGCATACGAGGCAGAACAAACATTCATTAGTTATTCACGGTGCATTAAAAAAATAACACTCGAATATATTAGTTGTAGTAAAAAAAAATTATTTATAGAATTGCCTCCGTGCCGTGAAAACCAGATCGTACGCCAATTTCGATATAAATATTTTGAAATTCAAACTTTTCGAATCGAATTTGATCGCAAAAGTCTCGTTGTTGAAACAAACCGAATCGAATCAATCGAATCTTCCGAATTGTCATGTATCTCATTCGTTCGAATCTTCTTTCTCAAAGATTTATCCCTATGTGTTCAGTTGACGCAGGAATAATATTTCACAATAGGAAATTTTTGAAATTGATAAAACACATCAAGTGGGCGTAGTTCTTACACCGTGAGCGCGAACAGCGTATTTTTGCGTTTTGTGAAGACCGTTTCGACAAAGGTAAATATTATGAACTTTGTCGAGAATTGTAATTCTATACGAAAGCATTAGTGGCCGATGCTCAACGAAGCTGGTTTAGAAAGAGTGTTTGTGACTTGTAAAAGTATTGTAATTGCTTTTGCTTTTGCCACAATGTTAATATCAGATTTTTTATTCTGTTGAGCATCGGGAAGCATCTCTGGATTAAATATTCGAGGCAGATACATAGTCGATTTGGGAATTCGTGCACTTGTATTATTTGACAAAGAAATGAGAAAAAAACATATTTTATCCTTTTATTTAACTTTAATTCATTCATAAAGGTCAATATTGAAACTTTTCTTTTCGTTTCCAAAACCTTTTGGATTTTTTGCGAGAAGTCACCATTTAGGGGGGGGGGGGAAGGAACCGCGTGCATGCAATCGCGCAAAATTCTGTTTATTATGATGAAATTTGAAACAATATTTAAAAGTTTGGGAAAGATTGCTCAGATCCCTCCTCAGCCATTTCACCACTGTGTTCGTGGAAAGAATTTTATTTTTATTTAATTCTTTGATGAATTTTTGTAGAAGAAGTTGATATAAGAACAGTTTATTTGAAATTTAATGGACATTTTCAAGGCAAGAGTTACTATAAAGTATGGTATTACCAACTGCACTCTTAAGTGGAGAACATCCGAAACAGTACAGAACTACTAAAATGTATTGCAGTGCGTGGTATCTGCCCTGGACGATGCCGAAACCATTCTTTGTTCCCTTCCAGTCGTGCCTTAGGACACGTAGGAAATATGTGAGAACAATTTTTAAGCCCACATTTACAGCAAATGAGAGCCAACTTTTTTGTTTCAATGCCGAAATAGATTTCCCACGTTTGATAACACGAAATACTTAATTTGGATATATTCTCTACTTTAATCAATCTCAAGCAAAATGTATCTCCTTAAGTAAGAGCCAGAGATGGACCGCACCTAAGCGGTGCGTTCCATCAGTGTCTTATACTCACAGCAAATTATGTTTTGGCGAAGTTTTTCTGATTGAGACGTTTCGCGAAAACTATTTGTGCTCTAAGAAATCAAGTGTGAATTCCCTGATGATAACAAATATGATACAGGTTTTTTTAAATTCACTCTGAGCAAGGCCAGAAGCAGCTCCTAAATGAAACCAACCAACTATCACTCAATAGAAAAGAGCCACTAAAAGATGTAGTACCAGCAACTGCATTCTAAATGGAAAAAATCCAAACGGAACTCAACCGTCATGGTAAAGTGCAGCGAGTTGTATCTGCCCTGGACGATAGTGAAACCATCTACGCGTCTCTAATTATCGCTGAATTCGATGTGACTAACTTCCCGATTTTTATAATCGGGGTGTATTGTAAATGGAAAAGGCAAAAAAAGTATTGACAGAAAATTAGTGATTTCGATAAAATACCCTTTCGATAAAATATCCAAATCAGATTCGAATTTCCAATAATTCGATTTTGTCTAACCCTACTATGAAGTACAGCAGCTGAAGTGTATACGAAAGAGAATAGGATTGAATTACAATGGAAATGAATGAAGCGAAACGAAGGGGTTGTTATGCGCGTAACGCAGACTTTCAACTATGAAACCTTGCGAAAGTGAGTTTTGTCAAGTATGGGCCGATGATGGATTGTGTTGTTGATGCGCTCTATATACATGGCCCACACTTTCTAAAAATGTTAATTGAATGAAAAAACGCTCTACAGTTTCACTATTTCTTTCTATCATACGAGCTTTCACTAACTAGTATGGACCACCGACGCATCACACTGTTTATGCACGGTCTGCCTGTGACTAATGCTTAATTTTAAAAAAATTGATCGGGCTGAAAAATTTCAAATTTACTCTTAAGTTTGTGCTTTAGTTTAATAGGGCTATGTATAAGTAAGATTATATCGTAGTTGTATAGAGATCCGTAGACGTAAACAAGCCGATCCGGCTCGCGATTTTACATTGTGCTTCCCCTTTGCGCTGTCGCTGGCTTGTTTTTTGGTTACGGCTTTCCAACTTGCTTAGATTAAATGTCCTATGTAAACGAAAATACACTATAATAAAAGTACAGTGAAATTATTATTCCTTGACAGTAATTTTACTTTTTAAGAATAGCATAAATTTGTAATATCTTCTTTCTCGGCCAATGGACTATTAATGCAACGTGCAGCATTCAGCGGTCATCACCAGCCTATATTTGAGAGAAACCTAATCAACATGGCGATTTCAATTTTAGAAATGTACAATCATCATGAATTCTTTGTTCTTTTGACAGAGTATAGAACTTCAGTTAGTCAAAAAAATAATTACAAATGTGATACAGACGGATAATTGCTCAGTTCAGAATGTTTTATGTTATAGTGTTAGGTTTTACGTTGTACATAGCTAATTACTTTATCTCTGCATCTGACAAATATACCTGCTTTATGTTTCCTTGTATTGCTTTATGTTGCTATAGAAATTGGTCGGGGAATTTTCCGATATACTCGACAAGCATGGGTCGCAGATTGTTCGCACCACGCGGCGGAAATCATCACCCATACTCTACGGAACAAAATTTCTTTGATTGAGTAAATGTATCATATTCGCTTTATGTTTATGTTGTAAAAAGGACTTCTGCTTTCGCTGGTTATGACAGTTTCTGCTTTTCAGTTTTATATGAGATCTGTGTTCGTAAAACGACTTTTTAATCACCTACTTTGCCTTTAGTATTGCATTTTAGTAATGTCTATTAAAATGAACATTTTCATTGCATCAGATAATTCGAATGCTCACATCTTTGGTTCAGCATAATTAGACAGATAAATGACTTAGATTAGAAGATTCTGTGCAATGTTCCGTTAGGTCTGTTGCGACATCGGATTTATTTAAAAACTGTTCGTCCATATATAGATAAATATTGACTGCCTGCCTATTTAATTTTTTTTCATCAGATTTTGTAACAGAATCTGAAAATTATTCGGAGAGCACTAATTCAATTCGAAAGTAAGTACGTTAGGAACCTCTGACTAATGAAAATTTTATTTTGTCAAACACGAGCCAAAGATAGACCGCGTCACGGCGACGTGATTCTTCAGTGGCCCATGGTTAGCAAAACATGCGAAAGAAAGAATATTTCTGGCTAGGTAAGGCAGCGTGTGTCGTGGGATTGGTAATACGAAATATTTACTCTGCGAAACTGTTTCGGTAAAGTCAATATGATCAGGTCAACAGTCCGGCGATAACTGAGAGTATCGTAGTCTAGACTAACCCATGTCTAAACATGTTATATTCAGCGTGGGTCAATGATGGATCGCGTCGCTGAGGCGCGTTTATCTGTGGCTCATATTCGACAAAATAAATTTATGACTGGGACTCTCGATGTTTTTTTTTTGCTAACTGGAATAACAATGGGTAATAATAACTCGCATCAGAGCAAATATCACTGCACTTCACCATAATTGTTCGGTTATATAAGACAGATTTTTCTCTTGGAGTGTAGTTAGTTACTGGTGCTATATATTGTAGTACTTTTTGCGTTGCGTAGCCGTTGATAGGTTGTTCTTTTGAGCACCGCTGTCACTCTTGCTCAAAGCAAATATTTAATAAAAAGGGTGTGAATATTATAAAGGTAAGCAGTTATAAGTAAATGAATAGAGTGAAACTCAGACAAACATAGAACGTTGATCTTCAGGTCAAGCATAAGTAAATTGAGCAAAACTGCGATTTGTCCGAAATATATGTCTATCTTTTGTTGAAAATCACTCTGAGAAAGACCGGAAGCAGTGTCTAGAAGAAATCATCTATCAGCCACATAATAGCAAAGAGCTACTACTATTAGGTAGTATCAGCAACTGCACTCCAAGCGGAAAACATCCAAATCGGAACTGAACCGATATGATGTAAGCGCAGTGAGTGGTATCTGCCTTGGACGATGGTAAAGCCATCTACCACTTCTTTTAATTTCTAAAATATATAGTCTCTAATCATTCTTATATCACAGTCATTTGTGAATTATGTTATTTCGGATCAAATTCCTTCGAGCAAAATAGTATATATGTTTAGTTTAGATTTAGTTTAAAATAGTAATAATGGAATGTTAGTAAAATAGTAACACGACAAATTTGTTGCTCAAAAGCGTAAACTGGTCTCACCAAACTAAGCAAATTAGTAGTTTCTTAGCATCATTATCATTTATTTTCAGTCATGCACATGTAGAACTTAAAATTGTTATCATTTGTTCATTGCGTGCGGAAAGAGGTAAACGATAAATATTTACTTTGAGTTTATTCACTTTATGAATCATTATTTATCTAAATTATTATTTCGTAAAGTATGAGCCACCTATTGGCCGCGCCTTCACGACGTGGTTGATTCGCGACTTTTACTCGACTATTTGTCTGATCGAGATATGGTGGATAATTGGAAAAACAGTCTTAAAGTTAAGAGTGTCTAGCTGGAGTACGTGTACCTCTGAGACACAGAGTTTCCTTCTTACTCTGTATTGATAATTGGAGGATGCAAGTTGGTAGTATCAGAATCCAGTAAGGAATATTTTTCCAAAACATCTTGACAAGTATGTGTCACTGATGGATCGCGCCGTCGCGGCGCGGTCCATCAGAGGCTCAAGCTTGATAAAATAGAATTCCTGATTTGTGATAAATCGACAAATATGACAAAGTGACACAGCTGAAGTGTATGATGAGTAAAGAAAATGTGAGCAATGCAGCAAAATCAACAATCAGGTTAAATTTTGTCCAGAGTTGTTTGAAGTTTAAACTTCAACACTATTCAATTACCTCAAGTTTAAAGTCAATAGTTGATAGATGTTAAATAGGTCTTCTCCCGAGTCGAATATCGAATCATTAAAATTCGAATCAAACATTTTTTGTTTTTTGTAACTGCTTTTTTACATGTGAGATTATATAAATGAGCAAGGAGCAAAAGGTCAATAATAACCATTTTTTCTGAAGATTTTCCGTCCCTTCTTTTAAAAATTGTAAAATACGTTGGGACAAAGCCGTGCCTACAGACTACAGAACTGGGCTTTAGGAACACTCGAACACACACTTCCGGGTACCTGGGTTTGGTGCAAGCTTGTGTCCCATAACGCAATACGATACGTTATTGATCGCAGAGCTTAAATGAACTAGATTTTTGCATCGTAACAAATTGGTTGTCAATAGGTACGACGACCTTCATGCTTAACAATACCAAGTAATTCTCTAATATGAGCCACATAAGGATCACGCTGACAAAGCGCGGTTCATCTGTGGTTCACGCATGATAGAATAAAGTTTTTCCCAGAGTTGAATGAATTGAAACAGGTTCGTCAAGAATAGGTAAGAATAGCCATCAACATTCCAATGAACCCCAAGCCTTGATAAATTGGTCGCTAACATACATTTGTTTTCATATCGCATCTTGAATTTGAGTCATTTTTTTCATCAAATTATTTGGAAGATTTCCGAAACTAGCATTGGCTCTGATTCATTTGAGCGTCGATTTTTGAAGTGTATTAAAATATAGACATGCCCGATAATATTTTCTTGCCCGAAACCTTTGACTAATTTACAGAACCACACGAATGATTAATAAAATCATCCGAATCAGGCAATTGTCCGAATCGATTCAAATCTTAAATCTAAAAGTGGCATTTCAAGGCCATACAATAAAAAATTTTTCTGTGATATGAGACGCAGCTCAGTGATATTGTTGTTCATCTGCGGCACACATTCGACAGGATGAAATTTCAGATTGGTCTTAATGAAATTTCATCGCTGTTTGACCTTTCTTTGTTCTATAACACGTATACTTTGCGATCGCACCTCTGCTAAATGATTATGTAAATATGTAGTCAAAGAAAAAGTGTTTACATTCTCGTCGATATCAGAACTAAGCAGAGGAAATGAACCGACTACCGTGTTTCAAATCGAATCTTTATAAAACTGAACTTATTAAAAAAATAATTGGATTGTTTTTTGAAAGGTTGGCAAAATTTATGTAGTAAATATAAAATTTTTCCGATTAAACCTTCATCGAAATAAAAAATGGGTATCGGATCGTCGAAAGGAGAGAAGTACCCCATGTAGGAGAAGGTTTTAGAAATGTTTTTTCTGCGTGTTGTGACCTAAACAATAGAAGTGTTAAATGGTGGTTGATTTTGTCCAGAGGGGATTCTACTCACTGTAATTTGTTATAGCGGTTCAAAATCCCTTTTTGATCCCGCTTTCCCATTGTACCAAATTATATTTATTTTTTGAGCATGAAACACGGATGCGTCTCGATTTATCATGGACCAATTAATGGAATATGTTGATCGGGTATAGAAAATTACCTGCACCATCGTCTATTTTACTTTTAACTTTCTTAACAAATTGAAACTAACTAAGGAACTCACTACTGAGTACTTTAGCAAAGCTCTTTATAAAATGAGAACCTTAAATTCTGAGCGAAAATCATTCCACAAGAAAATGAATGACTATAGTAAAGCGCAGTGATAGATATCTACTCTGGGTTAACTTGATGTATATTTCCTAGGCTGTGGTATAATATTTTTTTAAATAAATACTGCATTTTTTTAGAATGGACATATTTACATAAAACATGTCATACAGAGATAAAAAAGGAAAACATTGTAGTTTGAAGTACAAAAACGTTTATAATTTAAACACGCTCTCGACAATACAAGCAGACAAGTGTGGACGGGAAATATCATTGGAATCGGTTCCCCGGAATTTTATACGAAAACTTAACGATGTTGTCGAATACTCAAAATTGGAATATATCTCCTTGCGAGATTGTTTCAAAGATCCAACTCAACTGTTGGCAGTACTTCAATCAATGCAAAAAAATGTGAATTTATATGTGAGTCACTAATTAGACGAACAGATTCAGGGTTGTTAGGAAGATATGATTCTTCAGTTTGACCAGGACTACACAAGTTAATACACTCTGGGTTTAGTGGGAACATGGAATAGCGAGTCAGACCAGCCGGGACTTGAATCAGAGATCTTCAATCCGTGATTGCCAAATGATAGCTAATATGCTATCGGGCCATTTTCCAGCTTCTCGCCAATGTAGGAACGAGGCGAATGAGAGGATACAAGCAAATGTTAAATGGTTTTATCATTGCCAAGAGCAAATACCAATCCCTGCACTTTACTATGAAGATTCACAGCCATTCAGGATGTTTTCGATTAAAGTGCAGCTACTAATACTACCAACCAACTACAAAATATACTATAGTAACTATTTTTTATGTGAGTTCATAAAATTAAATAAATATATTATATTTCTGCATCACAGAAAGTGCATCTAGATATCCAGCTAAACACACACAACAATGCTTGTATCGTGGTCTTGATAGATCTCATCTCCAGAGGAGTTGTCATTTCGATTGAGGTTCCGCATCAGTTAAATGGAGATAATACTGAAAGATTGTTGGATGGAATATTGAACAGCCGCCGAGAGGTAAACAAATTTTTAAAGAATTTATAAAAAAATTGTGGATTCTAAAATTTTCTGCATTCGATAGATGTGTTCACTTTTAATACATCTAATTTGGTTAATTAATTGCAATTTATATTATTAGTTTAAAATCAATGAAGACGGAGTCCAGGAATGCAACTTAAACATATGGCAAACCCCTTTACAAAGTCACCAGTTACACACCCGAGGCTCTTACCTAAACAAGACATTGGGGGTGGTGTCACTGACCTCACATTTTATAGAAGAATGGTCATAAAATAGGCACACTTTTCACGCGCCTTACTCGTATAATTATGTAATATTGATTGTTTTCGGTTATACTCACAAAACAGTGATTTTATCAACAAAAAGGTGAAATAGTTTTTGTGCGCTTCCGGCGTACAAGTCCTAGTTTCTAATTCTGCCCTCATTTTGTTTCTCTCTCCCGTAATTTGACAGCTTCTTTCACCTTTGCAATATGTATTGGATATCCAATGGATTGAAATTGCTCGAGAGGAAAGTCGCATCTCGAGGTTATATTTCCCAGGTTATGTCAGTAAGCAATTCTCCCGCTTGAACAAACGTCTGTACAAAATAATCGAAATTAATGTTTAAATCCAGATAAAGTTACTCAATTTAAACGGAAGCACACTTACCGAACGAGCGTTAGAGCTACTACAAGACCTTTTACAGCATGGGATGATAACCAAAGCTTTAAACATGTGCAACTGCCAAGGTGTCTGCGGATGTCGTTTAACAACAAGGGACAAGGAAATGATTTCCAAAGCAGAGAAAGCTGGAAGACGTGTGGTATGCTTTTATATTGATTTGCATGTGGTTCGCATTTGGGTTTCCACCCAAATTAGAAAAAAAACATGCTCGAACATTATCTGTCGAGCCAGGCTTACTAAGGGTGCGCGCCGTGAAGGCACGTTCCATCTGTGACTCACGCTTGACATAATATAATTCCGGATTCGGACTTCTCACATTTTTTTCATGAATCGAATCTTGAATAATATATTTTTTAACCGAATTCAAATAGAATCAAATTATGATAATAATTTCACAACATAGATATTAATTTGTGCCTATGCAAGGAAGGCGGTCAATATTTCGAAAATTACATTTCGCAGCAAAAAAAAAAAAAAAAACGGTGCGAAAAATTGCGCAACAACGTAATTTCAGCGTTTCTAATTCAGCGTTGTTTAGATCACTCAGTTTTACGACGTTTTTGAATAATACATCTACAAGAAAATTTATTTTCCAATTACGAGCAACAGGTGGACGGTTCTGTAAAAGCACAATCAACAAGTGAATCGGTGTACGCATATTTGTTTTCCTATACTGGCGTTCGTCTGCTAAAACACTACTACCTCGTTTGCTTGGAATACGTAGCACACGCACGCAATCGACGTTATCCTAATAATTAATTTCATTTATCAAGCATGATTTCCTGATGGACAGCGCCTCGTCGGCGCGTTCCAACAATGACTCATACTTAAGAAAACATGTTCTAACAACTTTTTTGATAGGATGTTTCGTTACAACGGTACGGTGCACAAAGGCGATCGTTATAACATAATTACGTTGAAGGGGAACGTATTTACCTTGTCAGACATTTGTTCTAAATAATCTTACGTGAAGCTCAATTCAAAGTTGGATTGCGCCGTTAAGGCACGGTCCATCAATGATTGTTTAAAATGAAATTTCCTGCGGAGTTAACTGATTGTCAACATCTGGGATATTTTATCAACCTTGCGTAGCACATATCACGGCATCTGATCGTATATGTAGGTCTTAGGTTGCTACCTTCGATGATATTTGTAGAAGAAATGGATGCCGGGCGCTATACCTGACGGGTACTGAATCAGCGCGTAAAAACGCAAACCGTGGTATCAAGAAATGAAAAATGAGCTTTTAACACTATCCGCTACAAAAAGTCGATGTGAATTTTGCGCGCAGCAAAAAAGTTACTCAGATATAGGGCTGGGCAATTTGATTCGGTGATACGAATCGATTCCAAGCAAACGTTATTCGACTCAATCGCGAATCGTTTACAGGAACAAAAACTTGCGAAATGAAGTGAAATTTTCATTTTTAACGATAAAATGCAATCGCTTCTGTCAAATTTGTATTTTGTCATAAAATATGAAAATTCTGCTTTTCAACATGGAGTGTGAAATGAAAAACTATAAGCTACAAAGTTTTTGATTTTCACAACGGAGACAAGTTGTTATACTAAAAATGGGATATTTGTTATTTACACCTATATGAGTGATTGCATAAATGTAAAAAATTATTTATTTTTTACAGTTGAAAAGCAACATTAAAATTGAATGGTTTCCGTTTGTTAAATACATTGGAGATGTGGATATTAATCGATCGAATCACAAGAGATTTGAAGTAAGTTTCTGCGATTCATGACTCTTTCAATTCTAAATATTGGGGAGTCCGACCCCCTTCCTCCCTTTCCTATTATGTGCATATTCCCCAGGGAGTAAGAACTTTGGCAAGCTCAGCCGAGCATTTGTTTGTATACTTTTCCTAACAACTCTAACCCTGTTCATCTTACACTGGCCGTTGCTACATACTTTCGCTCAGGATGATCCAACTAGATGAATGACTATTGTTATATGCTTTTGGACGGGTTTACGCAGGCATATATTTTTATCCTTCTTCCGTGTATTTGCGTGAGCGGATCTATATGCTAAATGCAAAGATGCAAAAGAAAGAGAATAAAGTACTATAGACAAGATGTTAAAAAGTCTTCGCACACATACTCAAATTTATTTCTGGAACGTTTTGTCTCACGTTTTCGTTTCTTCCTAGTTCAAGAGAGAGCTACGTAAGATCTTCAACCGTGAAACGCGTCGTCGAGAAGAAGTCTGGATAACTTTGATTAAAACGGGCCTCGATACATGGCAAGAATACAAGCCGGGGAATAAAAGAAAAGAAGAAACAAGAAATAGAGTAAGTATACCAATGTAATGAATACGACATTTTTAAGTGCAGTAAAGCCAACATCTTAAAGCAAAGGACTAAAGATCACTTATGTGGCAGAAAGCACAACAAAATGTAGTATATCAGATATTTGTGAAACCAGGTAAAATGTGTTGAAAATAACCCGGAAAAACTAGTTATAATAGGTGAACTTGGTTCTTTAATCTAAATTGTCAACACTAAATCATAAAATCTAAAAATACTGATTAAGATGTCATAAATCCACAAAAATGGCAACCAAATAAACCGCATAGTTTTATTAGCCTATAAGAAACTTTAATTTGTAAAGCATAAACCACTGAGGGATTCCACTTCGACTCTTAAAAAGTCAACTATAAGTAGTATATTCAAAGGATATTTAAATGGAAATAGATATAACTAAATCGAGCACCAGTAACTGCACTTAAAGCGGGAACAACCTCTAAGAGGACCATAGAGCTGTAGCAAAAACACTGGTGTAATCTTCTGTGGGCGATGGTATTACCATCTACCACTTCTTGAATTAATATGATTATGATTATGCAGACATATGATCGCAAGAAACTCAAATTGAACGAGCAAGATTTAAAAGATGTTACTCAGCGTTTCGAATCCCAAAAAGTTTCAGGTAAATTTAACCGAGTTTACCAATCAGAAAATTTTTATACAACATAATTTGTCAAGCATAAGTCACTGATGGGTCGCGCTGCCAAGGCGCGGTCAATCAGTGGCCAATGCTTGACGAATTATAATGTATGAGCTGTGAGAAAAACTGATACTGATATTGTAATTCCATTTCTAATTTGAAACTAATTATCTCTTAGTTTTGCTGCCTTTTGTTTTATCTAGATATGTATTAATAATTATGATTTTCAGCAAATTCGTCATAAGATTTCATTAGGAGTTCGACGCAACTTTTAATCTATGACTTAAAGTTTGTGTACTTTTAGATGTGCGGATATATGGGGCTTTCCGTGACCACAATGCGCCAGAACAACACTGAAATGTACATTATAATTAAGCATACAAGTAGGCAATATTCTAGTAAAGTATTGACCAGACACGTCTTGTCAAGCATGGGCCACACTGCCGTGGCTCGTGCTTGGGACTGGGATGTATGCAACAAATATAAGTACAAAAACGACAACATATTGACGCGTGGAAATTAAATTGATCAAGTAAGAGGCCAAGTCGAAAAGAAAAGTTGTAGATTTTCCATGGCATTTAAATAAATAAATCGGCTTTTATTTTTCAAATATTAAATATTTAACTGCTTAATGTAAATTTTTGTTTAGAAAAGCCAAGTAAGTCATCAAAGAAATTCAAATTCTTTGGTAAAAGTAAGAAGTCGGCCTCAAGCTTTACAAGTAAGCATTTTTATAATTAACCAATCATGAATTTCATTTTGTTATGCATGATGAAGATGGCCCGCCTCTGATGCAACAGCGACCTATGCCCAACAAAAGATATTTTAGAAACATGTTTCCGATTAAAAATTGCCATATTTCGAAAATGTAAATGGCAAATGATTTGTTTGTTCTAACTCGCATCTTTATCCCATATTCAGTAACCCTAAAACGGCTATTACTTTTTGAACTTTATGAGCGGCGCCAGGATTAGAGAAAAGGTGAGGGCAACAAGCGTGTTTCCGTGCGCGGAAATTAAACTAAAATTGGCTTCCAAAAATTTCACAGGGATATACGTAAAATTTTGATTAATATCAAATATATTCTTTCAAATTTGCGTCTGTTACAGCATAAAAACATTAAACAACCATTGATGGATTGCGCGGTCTAAGCGTGGTCCTCCGGAGGTTCATGCTTGATAAAATCTCTTTATTATCTTTTGCTACATTCTTATATTTTATGAAAGAATTTTTCAAGGAATTCGAGAACAGTTTTGCTTAAAGCTGTCATCGAAGCCGAAATGAGTACTATAATCAGCCGAACCACACTTTTATTCGAATCGATCCGAACCTTATATTTGCGAGTGTGTCCCTACATGATACACAACCATATACACTACTGATTACATAACACACTATTTTGTACGCTATATTGGCTTAAAGGTTATATAGTTGCACTGTAAATAATGGTACAATAGTCGCTTTCTGTAACGGCATTGAAATAAAAAATATATAATCGAAGATACGTTATTAGTTTATATTGCTTGTTTGATGACGATTTTTCCATTATTGCAGTGAACTTATTTCCATACATTATTACGATAGATGGCGGAACACAACGCGATTAAAATACAATAAATTATGACATGCTGATGGAACGCGCCACCCAAGATACGGTATATGGACAGTTCATAGTTGACCTAGTTTTATCAATAAAGTATTTCGAATGTTCATGGTACAAATTTACTCAAAATGAACAGTAAATTTACTCAACTTTTGTAACGATGTTTCCGATTGCCGAGTCCTTGTTTTCAAAAGAAGTATTCATCCGTTTTACAGACCCGTTCATGAGGAACTCAAATCTACAACCCTCATTTACACCGTCCGACCGTACATGGGAAGTTGAAGAAACTTCTGAAATAGAAGATTATGAAGCCGATGACACTGTTTTAGGAGCAAATTTTTGTGAGTTCGACCCAATCAGAAATAACTTTTCGAAAGATATTTTGGTAAGCTTGGGTCACTGATGGATCGTGCCGTTGGGGCACGGTACATCTGTGGCCAGTGCTTGGCCTGATGTAATTTCTGATTCTACATGGCTAAGATTTTAAAAAAAGGCTGAACTGAAGAGGAAATTTACAGGCTTTGCTCTTATTATTACTACTCACATAAGCCCTGTTTGAAGTGATCTACTCAAATGGCGGACTAACGTAAAAAATAGGCAAATTTTATAGCATTCGAATGAAGGCTAAATCGATATACCGATTTCAAAAACTCTGAATCGAGAGAGTTTTTTTTTATATAGCCGCTTATTCAAGTGGATTACCATGAGCAATGTCTTGTAGTATCGGTCACTTATAAGCGAACAGGATCAGCATGGTTGAAACGATACGAACTTTCTGCTCCGGCCAAGCCATCCCAAGGTAATAAACTTTGGATTGAGTCGTGGGCTTAAATAAGCGTGCTCAACTTGCCGGCACTCAAACCGAGATTTTCCACCCGCGATGCAAAATGATTACGGATAGACCATAGCGCTCATACGATGGTTCTTTCGAATGCACGAATGCCATGGAAAATGGTTTTAACAAATCAGTTGCACACTCTTTATATGTATATGTTGAGAGTTTTTAGAAATTGATCCCCACGAGATGCTTCCGAAATTGGTTAGACTGTATTTCAGTAGAAATAATAAACCTTACATATAATTTTTATTTATATAGCTAAATGTACCCAAGAAAACCTCCGTAGGCCAATCAACACTGTCTCAGAATTGCCTACAACTTCTAGAATAATTCAAGCAGATGTTCACAAAATTTGTGAGAAATTTGGTATGTTTGCAATATCGTAGTTAGGACTGGAAAAATCCGAATTTTGTGTTGAATTGGATGGAATCATTCACTCCATAAATATAAGAAATATCTCATTTTTATTATTAGAACTCGTGTTTATTATGATAATCAATTTTCATTTTTTTATCGCCAAAATACAATTGAATTAATAAAAAAACACTATATTTTGCAAATTTTGTTTCTGAGAGCGTTCCACGAATAATTCGAATAATTTGTTCGGCGGATCAATTCGAAAAAATCGAATCATATTGACCATCCCCAATCTTACTGCAATATCGCGACATAGAAATGCTATCAGTTACACAGCATTACAACTAGGGCTGGGCAAAACCGAATCACTTGGAATTCGAATCTGATTCGAATATTTTTTTCGAATGGTATCGAATCAGTAATTCTTTGTAAATAACAAATATCCCATTTTTATTAATATAACTTCTCCCCATTGTCATAAGAAAAAAAATTTATAGTTTGTAGTGTATTTTTAATTCACACTGAGAACAACAATTTTCATATTTTAACGACGAAATATAATCGATTTTGGCCGAATTTGGCCGAAATCGATTGCATTTCATCCTTGAAAATGAATGTCCTAGTTCACTTAACAAGTTTGTGCTCCTATGAACGATTCATTATTGATTCGAATAAATTGTGCTTCAAATCGATTCGAATCACCGAATTGAATTGCCCAATGCTAATTACAACCTCGTTGATGTGGGATTAAGAATTGCTCATTACCGGCGAGTCGCAAGAGGTTGCGAAAAGAAGCAGCGAAGAGGTGAGATATTTCACCCTATGTCCAGAATTTGAATTACAGGTTATTCGAATCAATTGTGGATCGGTGATAGGAACAAAAGCATGCTAAATGAAGCGCATTTTTCCATTTTTAACGACAAAATGCAATCGATTTTGGTCAAATTTGACCAAAATCGGTTGTATTTTGTCTTTAAAATAAAAATACATCGCTTTCAAGTCAGTTTATGCTGATATTTGTAATTTGTAACTGTATATTTCCTAATCATCATAATGGAGACTATAAAATTAATAGTAAAAATGAGATATTTGTTATTTTATGAAATCAACGATTCGATCCGATTCGAAAAAAATTATTCGAATTCCAAGTGATTCGGTTTTGCCCAGCCCTAGGAATCAAATCTTTAGGACGTCATAACATTGAGAGTTGAATATTTTTAAACGAAAATGGCGCTCCGCAGAAGCCTGGAGGCAGAAACTATAGAAATATATAAAATATGCCTGATTATTTTGTCTGTCTCGATGATGCTTTGTCGGAAAGTCCAGGGATTGTCCATCCCTTTCCAAGACTTGAGGAGTATGATCGAGTGTTGGAAGGGGGAGGGGGGTCCAAAAATTTTTAAAATTACTGCGGAAATTCTTTGGGAAAATCGCTAAAACATTTGGATATTCTGTTTTAGATCAAAGATCAGAACAATCTCAAACGTCAAGGGAATGTAAAGCCGTTCCAATTCCGGGTATGTACCAAGTATTTTCCTCTTCGTGGATTAATAGTGACAGTGTTTAATGTTTATTCACCACCGGTCATTTGGGTAAATCATCCTGAGCAAGGCCGGGGGTCAAACCATGGATATTCGAATATGTCAATGCCAACATGATGACTTGGGCCATCGCGCCCAGTTTTATCCATTTGCAAACTAAATATAGACACTCTACTCACATTAGTGAATTTCAGTTTTCTTGTTTAGGATTGCCCAAATCAGAAATCGAAAGAGATTTTTATACATGTAAGCAAGCGTTAATAACTTCACAAATACAGATCTTTTAAATCTAAAAATTTGTTGACAAATCGTAATGGTGAAAAATAGGGCGTTCGCTTATTATATGGAATTTGTGATTCGAAATGTAGTGTTCGAAAATCCAAATAAATAGATTTTTGCGAAACCCTATCTTGTGAATCCAGTAAAAATTGAATATTGCCAAGCATGAGCCATAGATGGTCCGAGCATCTGCATCGCGATTAGATTCTAATTGAACAAACGATGTTTTGGTAATACATTTAAAACCGGGAATAAACCCCAGGTAATGCCTTGTTGAATATTTTATTCTCGTTCCAATATGCTCTCTCGAGCTAAGTCAAGGAATTTAAAGCGCGCTCCACGTCTGGCACATTCAAACTTTAGTTTTCAAGGGTTATTCATAGTTGATCGTATTTGCGCAGAGAGTAATCATAAAAAATTAACGAAAACTTTTTTGTCATGCATGAGTTACTGATCATTCGCGAAGCCGAAGCGCGGGTCATCTGTGGCTAACGCTTGACAAAATTGAATTTCCTTTTGGGACGAGCATAATCTTGATTAAATATTTGCTTTGTCCTGGTAAAGCACACCTATGAAGTTCATACTTCTGTTATTTATGTGATTTTACGATTTATTATATTCCGTCTTATGGTGAACAAAGTTTAAGTAGATAGCAAGTAAGCAAATAGCATTGCTTGTATTTTACGGAATTTTGTTAGCGTTTTAATTTGCCTAATGGCAATGGATCCTACTGGAAAAAAATTACGAGAATGAAAATTCTCATGCAGGCGCACTATGAATGTATGTATACTTTTTGCTTCATCGATCTTGACCTATTTTTGCCGAGATTCGAATCCGAACCATTCATTAGGTGTTAGGTTTGGCAGCTATTCTCGGTTCACTCATGCCACCACAGGGTGTGATAAAACTTTTC
The DNA here is from genome assembly GCA_963675895.2 of Styela plicata. Lineage (NCBI taxonomy): Eukaryota > Metazoa > Chordata > Ascidiacea > Stolidobranchia > Styelidae > Styela > Styela plicata. The sequence goes on from OZ023148.1 coordinate 19,823,810, forward strand.
AGCGCTTACAAATCGTTCAAACCCGATTTTTTAGAACATTTTCAGAGTCCAAAATGTTGATTCGCGGAAAAATCATCGCGCCATCACATACACTAAGGAAGTAGTAGTTGCTGATAAGAAAATTAGTTAGGGAAAGACAACATAAAAAATCATGCATCCTCGAAATGACATGTTCCCAAAATAGTATACAAATTCCCGTTATGACGTCATCAACAGTATTTTCAAGTTTTCAACCGTCCTGACAATAATTTTACCAAAACACTCCTTCACTTGTATAGTATAAAAAATCATCAAAGTCTTCATATATTAAATAATGGTAAAAGTGCCCACCCATTTTTCCATGTCTATTCAGAAACTTTATTTTGTATAGCGTAAGCCAAAGATTAACCGCGTCTCCACGGTGCGATCCATCAGAGATTCTAACTATACAAAACAATTTTGATGATGTTTTCTGACAGCGTGAGGTTGTTTCTTGAGGCCATTACTCACTATCTAATCAGAATTTTTATTTTGCCAAGCATGAGCCACAGATGGACCGCGTCTTATTGGCGCGATCCACCAGTGTCACATACTAGACAAAAGATGCTTTAAGTAATACTTCTGATTGATATGGAGTACTTGGGTCTGACAAATTGTCTTTACAATATGCGCGGAGCCTCTCTTTGTTCCAGATGATTTTGTTTCAAATTCCTCTATTCACAGGTCGAACAGGTGGTTCTCAAGCACGAACAAGGAGCAACTCTGCTGGATTTCGATTTGCCGATGGACAAGAACTTCAACAAGGTAAAGATAAGAATTTCGTGGGTACAATGGCATAGTGGTCATCGCAGGTTGAAGACCTCAAATTCGAGTCCCGACAAGTCCGGCTTGATAATTCGTCACCACCACTCAATTCAGGGTGAAATAACTTGTGTTGACAAAGCCAACCTGGAAAATTGATATCTTCCAAACTGCACTAACCATGTTGCGGCAAAGATTCTTCCGGTCACTCATTTTTGAGCGGGTCGAACTACTTGTGAATGCCCAACACAACAGGCGACTACTAGTTCATATTATTAAAAATTTATAAACTACATTGTTTTTCCCAGTCTATCCAGTTTAAAACACGTTTATTTGTGTGGTGGACATAGATTAACAAGCCAGACTCGTCGGGACTCGAACCCTGATCATCAACCTTTGATGCTTACTCTTGCATGAATAAACAAGCCAGATTTACCGGGACTCGCATTTGGTATATTCATTCTGCGATACAATTCTCTCATTTTTTACTTACTAATCAGGGATATTGTTTTATCAAGCATGAACTTATGATAGACCACGCATACGCGCGTTTATGTACTGAGCAATATGGATTTAAAAGCCGATTTCATGGGGTCTTGAGCCCAAGGAGATTAACATACAACGCCAACAAGATAACTACTATAGTAGATATCTTGTTTGCGTCGTATATTAACGTATTGGACGTCGGGATTAGGGATGGGCAAAATCGAATCTGATTCGGATAATTTTTTCGAATGGGATCGAATCACTGTTTCCACGAAAATAACGAATGGGTTATTTTAATTAATATTATTAATATTATGGTCTCCTTCATGATAATTAAGAATTTCACGGTTACGAATTACAAATATTATCTTAAACAGACTTAAAAGCGATGTATATTACACTCCGGTCCAAGAGCGGAAAATTTCATTTAACGACAAAATACAATTGATTTTAGTTAAATTTGAACAAAAACGATTGCATTTTGTCGTTAAAAATGAAAAACTCTCTGCATTTGGCGAGTTTTTGTTCCTATGCCCGATTCACAGTTGATTCGATCAATCTGTGCTTCGAACCGATTCGAATCATCGAAGAATGGAATTGCACAGCCCTAAGCGGGATCCACCAGTGTTACAAACTTCCCTTGTGGGAAGAATTAGCTGCTTTTTGATGTTATTGAGCAATTTTAGTGACTCAGATTTGGAAATATTCCCTTTCAAATGTTTCGATTGTAGTAATTTCGCCCTTTAGGTGCGATCTTCAGAATTGCACTAATGAATTTTTCTGTGTGTCGTAAAAACCAACTAGATAGCGGTACATAGAGCGGTTTTACCATAACCCAGTATCACTCTACACATCTTACTGTAGTCGTTAACTTCTGTAAAGAATGTTTTGTGCTTTAAGTGCAGCTAACTGGTTTAACGGTCCTTTAACACGTGGGTGATCATTAGTTGATAGAATTTGAAAAGAGAAAGAGAAATTTATTATTATTTTCGACCAGACAAATATTCTGCAGTCATACATAAATAAATACCATGAAAAAAATTCGGTATTTACTGGAAGGGAGCGATGCGACCATAAAGTTATCGAGTCAACTCCCACCCATTGTCATAATTTTCTCAAAATAAGAAAGTGCACAATGTGATATTTGTTAATATATAACTCTCCTTAGAAAACAGCATTAAATTGAAACAATTTAATGTGGATTTTAAAAATGTTTCTTATAGAGAGAAGGGGATCGCGACAAGGCCGACGCTGTATATCTGAATCAACACAATGTCAAAACGAAGAAAGATTTGTGAATCCACCTCACAGAGGTTTGTTGTGGGACAAGGCCTGAGCAAAAATGAATCATTTTGAAATTGGGCTAATATTTTTTTTTATTGAAATTCACTTTGAGCAATGCCGGGCTAAAGCCTTAAAGCAACCAAAGCAAAGAGCTACTAAAAGACATAATACCAATAACTGCACCCTAAGCGGAAAACGTCTCAAACGGAATTGAACCACCATTGTTAAGTGCAGTGAATGGTATCTGCCCAGATTGGTGGTAGAACCATCTACCTCTTCTTCCGTTCTCGCTAATACAAATTAATTGTCTTCATTATGAGAAACACTTATAGATATGAATCACCAATATTAGCCTAAATAGACTTGAAGTAAATGTATTTTCAATAAACATTTCTGGTCTAAAAGTAAAAGAGAACAGGCTAAGAGTAAGACTAGTAAGTTACATATTGTAAAAATAGGATACGATCGATTTTGCTCAAATTTGAATAAAATCGATTGCATTTTGTCGTTAAAAATAAAAATTCTACTCCATTTAGCGAGACCGATTCACGATTAATTCGAATATTTTGTGCTTCGGATCGATTCGACTTATCGAATCAAATTGCCCAACCTTAGCTGTGGACGATTCACAGCGCTTGAAACGGATGTATTTTTACAGCCACTTATTGGGTGGATCACACTGAACAAAATCCTGTACCAGCGACCATCCATTGACATATAGGGCTAGTGTCGTTTGGAAAATGATCCTCCCGCTACGTTCGAGCCCACCCAAGTTATTACACCATGGGTTTGGTGGTGGGCATTGATTGACGTACCGGATTTACCGAAACTCAAACACGGCATCTTTGACCACCGATATCAAAATGATAATGACGGCACACGATAACTAATGGCAAATAATTTGAAATTTGGGCGCTTGAAAGTTTTTTAGCATTGACAGCTGAAACGCAAACAAAAATTTCATTTCGTCACCCATGTGACACAGATGGGCCGTGTCTCATAGGCGCAATCCATCAGTGACACATGCTTAACAAAAGACGTTTTTACAACTTACTTGCGACTTTGAAGTTGTTAACGTGATGAGAAAACGCAGGGTTACATCGCAAATTTTGCTCAGTAATTTGGTATTTCCGGACTTGAAATGCAGTTATTTAATGTGATGCCCTTTAGGAAGCTACCACGCAAGAAAAAAATATTCAAGCGCAGCTTTATCACGAACAGTTAATGAGTGAAGTTTTTACAACGAATGTCCCATATAGTTTTTCTCTAACTGACCAGTATATTTGATCTATACAGATCAGCCAGATGTACAAAACATGGATCAAACCGCTGTTCCACTTGTGAACCAAAATCGTCACAACAACAATAACAGCACAGCTACTGACTTGCACAGTCTTATGCAGACAATTCTTCCTGATGGAGGTATACTCATTGATCATTCTTATATTGGCCGAGCTAGTCTTTTTTATGTGTTCTGTGATATTTTATCAGTCATCAGAATTTCATAAGTATAGACAGACTACTCTCTTTTAAAAAAATTCGAACATGCTGCAGTTTTAACGTCATTGCATTCAGTATTTTACGCGTTCACCCGAACAAGATTGCGAGCCCAAATAAGTAGAGACAAAGTTGCATTATGTAAATTGGTTGAAAGTTTTTTTTTTTATTTAAATTGTTTTCTTTTTCTGTAATAAAACTAGAACAATTATTGGCAGCCATTTGCGTAACCAGTAAAAAATTAACGAATGGTCAAGAAGAAAATGAATGGACGTATTTCCTTCGAACACTAAATTGAATTTACAAAAAGAAGTCAAAATCGCATTAACAGCCTATTAAATATATATTCTTCTCGAATCCAATATTGTTTTGCAGTTTTCAGAGGTGTCACTGTACCGGGTCAGGGAACAAATGCACCCATCCTCGTCATCAACCCGGATTTCAGAAGAATCGGTAATAATTATTTCTAGTTTAGTGCAATATCTGAGAACTGACTAAAATATCCCCAATTAAAATTTACTGCAAGCAAGTTTGGACGCAGCATTTGATAGATATTTTCCAGCTACCACTTATAACAAGAATATGAAATGAAATAATAGCAACTGCACTCACAGCGGAAACACACCACGCCGAAATGAACAGCAATACTAGAGAGCAATAATGGGTGGTATTAGCACCATCGATGCTAAAACACTTCTGAGTAATACAAAATATTTCTTCTATTTTACTTTTTTTATATTTCGACAACCAATGACCCAGCTTTCGTGCCCCCTTTCATTTTCATCTCTTTCAGACCAAGGGGAAAATTCAAAATCTCTCCTTCCATTCACGTAATTTTTTTTTCGAATTTGTTTTTTTCATATTTTCATTCTCCAGCTAGCTGTTGAGTTATTTTGTTAAACCTAGATGACCTGTTATAGCGTCCCCGAATATGATTCAAAATGCTTGTTTTGAATCTCTTCTTCCAAACACATATTCTCTTCTGCATATTTTCAGTTGAAGCTCTCACGAATTCTTACGCTCTCCAAAAATATGTCAGATTTCATAAAAAATACAAAAACTATTTCAGACGGTACCGTGTAGCAAATACAAAGCTACACAAACTTGTAGGCATTAAAGTAAAGGCCGAAAACCCTCAACTAAAACAATAATTTTGCGATTCTCTAGCAACAGCTAGCGGTAAAGAAAATGCCAAATTTTCGGTACTGAAAATTTCATGCCAAAAAGTCGGGCGAGATCGGAGATATAAGCTTTTGAATGCAGTGACATCAATGGCCATCCTCAGACATTCGTGATATAATTTTCAAGCGCCTTTGGTTTTGGCGTCATTTTTGAAAATCGCTTTTACCCAATGTCTAACAATCTTCAAAATCATTGTTTATATTGTATAGTAACATCAATAAGTCCAAGATTTCAGCGTATTAGAATTTAAGAATAATATTTACTAACAGATACTAAACTAATAAAAATAATTATTGAAAAAATAATTAAATAATTTTATTAATAGCATCAGAAATAAATCCCTTTTTCAGGGAAAAAAATAACAAAGGATATTCAGAGAATGTCGTAACTTTTTCTGCAACTTTGCTTCTAATCATTATTGTGTTTTATTCTTCTCTTTAGTTCATGCAGCAACTGTATGTATGGATACATCAAAAATCGAAATGCCTCATTCTAGACAGAACATTTCATTCAATGGGAAGGCGGCGGAAGGTATGCTGCGTTAAAGTATCGGCATTTTAATATATAGCTTGCTCAGCTGACAACAGCATTGTTCCCAACAGACTACATGGTGGACTTCGCACACATGTAGTATTAACCAGAAGGGATTGTAACCAAACAGATTTGTTCTGAAAAGAACCCGCCTTATCACGGGATTGCCACACAAGGTTGCGTGCGTCCGTGTGAAAACAATCTAGATGGAACCAATAACGTATTTAGCGGGCATGGTGTCATGATCCTCGCCGACCCACCAAAAAATCATAGAACTCCCTAGTGGGAAATCCCAGCATTTATTGCGCGCCTTAATTAATCTTGAATAACACATAATTTAACTGAAATTTTTGACGCCATAATTTTACTTTCAAAATTATCTTTAATTATCTTTTAAAATTTGCCTCCCCCCCCCCCTTTTTCCACTTCTAATTACGCCCCTGTCTGGAAGCGTTTACACAAAGTAAGCTTTAATAGACTCCATGCGGATATTCCACAAGCTACGTAAGCACTTCGTGTCATATTAGAGTCTCCGTCTTAGAAATGTCAACGAAATTTATTTTTATGTGACTTGAAACGACATGACCTGGAAAACAATACAACTACCAAGGAATCCAGTTTTGAGCAGACAAAATAGTAAAACGTCGAGTACTGTATACGAATCACCCTGCACGAATAGGGTGTGTTTAGTAATCGTTCTGTACATAAAATTGTCGATCTGATTCTGCGTTAACACCGCATGGAAGAGAGTGTTGTCTCCGCATATTTCTACCATCTCAACAAATATGTCAAGCTGGTAGCGATTTTTTGAGAATTGAGAAAAACTATAATGTTTCGTGTGACTTCGGCGCGATTTTCATTTGTCTGGTTTCTAACGACCAAATTATATCATTAGAATACGATTTTTGCTAAAATTTGGCCGTTTTTAGCAAAGTGACATGACAATTTTATGCAGTATTCTCAGTATAATTTTATCAATTTACTTTTTACTCCATCCGCCAAAAATGATCTTCTGCCGCTGCTGATCAATGATATGGCTTGTTTTGAGTCCAAAAATTGAATCCGTAGTATCATCAATGAAATTTGTTTTACAGAAGAAATGGAAGAAGCGAATGTACAAGGCGACGGTGACCAATTCAACCAACAGCCACATGGGCAGCCGGAAGAGAACATAAGGCAAGATTATGTTGGGTGTAGCTATAAACTATTGAGCGTTTTACTAAAACAAGATAATTCACGCACCTTAGTTGTATTTAACCTCACAGATTACATAGTTGCTTGTTTATCTTTCTATGTAGTCTTTACTTTTGTCAGTAGGGCTGGGCAATTTAATTCGGTGATTTGATACAGTGTATTTGAATCGATCGTGAATCGTTCATAGGAACAAAAGCCTGATAAATGAAGTGGTAGACGAGAATTTATTATACTCAGCGGCCAATTTGGAAACATTTGATCAAAATCGATAGTGTTATGTCGTTAAAAATGATAAATTTTCTCTCACAGGCATGGTGAATAAATTGAAAATACGTTGCCCATGAAACTATATGTGACAATATCAGTAATTCGTAACTATGAATTTCTTGATTTTCATAACGGAGACAAGCTGTAATGGCAGGAACGGGACATTTATTATTCATATGGAACTTTTGATTCGAAAAAGGGCGGAATTAAATTCAAATACTAAAAGATTCGATTTTTCCAAGCCCTACTTGACAGTAATATTTTGCTGATTATTCAATAATAAAAATAACCCAATGTGTTTGCGTAAGATGTCAGTTCTTCGAGTTTTTCTCGACAAGTTCTCAGGAAATTTTGTTGTGATATCAAATTAGATAATTTTGAAATATTTTAGTCGGCATTTGGTCCTGGTATGAATGTTTTCAACGTTCCCCATTGCTATTTCATATTTGCTTAATGAACGAAATATGTTACACCATTAAAGAAAGTCAAAACTTCGCTTCATCGACATTCTGAACAATGCGAATGGGGTTGAATCGTGTACTATAGGTTGATTACGATTTAATACGTGTCGTAAGAAGCGACTACAAAGAAACAAAGAGGTGGTCGAAAATTTTATTATTACCCAGGTCGATTACAACTGACTGCACTTAATTTTAGTAGTCCTGACATTTTGGGGGTGTTTTCCACTTCAAAAACGGTTGCGCGTACTTCATTTATATTGCTCTTTGCCACTTTAGTGGCCAAGTGACATATTCATTCGTAATAGTAAGTTCAGAAAAAAATCTGAGCTATCGAGCCGGGCCTAAATTTTATTTCGTTTCTTTACAGGCCTCCCGAAGATGATGAACAATATGATGTTGAAGAATTATTTGTGGATGCACTCGAAGAGCAAGATTAATTTCTGGTTAAAAGAATAGAAGTGTCAGAGACACGTCTAGTAAGTGTTCCCTCCTCTCCGAGATCCACAAGAAGCGACCGATTATCGGAAAAGAAAATTTGGATGTCGTACATCTTAAGCAAGCAGTGAAAGAAGGATAAATGTAATATCGCCATATCATATGTCGGATATACATATGTCGGAGATACAGATTCCAGCACTCTGTGTGCCATATAGTCCAGCGCAGATACCATCAAAGGAAAACCATGCCTATACCTTATCATAGGTAACGTGAAAAACTTGAGTTAGTAGAAGACTTTGAATATCCTCCCAAGATATTTTAAATATTCCACACTCATAAAGTGTAGAACAAGACACCTTATTGGTGTTGAAAATTCAAGCTCCGAAATTAAAATAAAAGTTATTGTTTTGAAGACATTGCCATGATAACCCCCAGCCACTCAAACGTGTGTGTTACCCCAAATTACTGACTTCGAGGTTTTGATGAAAGACAATCTACAGTGGCATATTTGAAAACTTGAAAAAGGGCAATAACTTGCTCAAGCCATAACATGGGCCACGTAGGTAAAACTTCTTCATAAAATGAGTTGGAAGTGGTATTTTTATCGCACAACAGGGAAAATATCTGGGGATTCAAATAGGATATTTGAAGTCCCAAAACAGTTTATGTTTTTGAAATAGTCACTTTTGGGATTGTCACTTAAGGCCGTTTTATTCCATTTGTAATTTTGTGTATAATTCATCCTGTTTTATAAGCATTTCTTTACAATTTTCCTCATATGAACCAAATATACGACGTGTATTTTCTGAAAGGCAGTCGTCAAGCGGTACATCTGTGACACATACAATATATTATTTTAGTTCGGAGTGCCTTATTGTAAGGAAAATGGTTGGATAAATTTTTAGACATTTAACATAAATTAAATTTCAATAAAAAAATAATTCCGTGGTATTTTGTTATTAGTCTCATTTCTTTTATTTTAGTGTAATTCAGATAATCATCTTAAACCCTTTTTGAATACATAATTTTCAAAAAAAAATGTTCCGTTAATATAGATATTGTACATGCACTCAGACAGAAAATTTCCGACCATAACAATTTTAAAAAATTTTTGATCAAAAATGTTTTGCTAAGCGTGAGTCACTTATGGATCGTGCTCCGGAAGCGCTGTTCATCTGCGGCTCTTGCTTCCCAAAATAAATTTTTTATCTAAAGTGCCTTAGACCGTTCAGTCATTTTCTGTTATACTTTTCGATTTTCCACAACCTAAAGATAAAAGGATGTCGCAAAAAAGGGTTTCATTTTCGCCCTGGGGAAAGAGAAAGTCAAGAATGCGGCTCAGAATATGGTTAGGGCTGGGCAATTCAGTTCGGTGATTCTAATTGCTTCAAGGCACAATTGCTTCGAATTGGTCATACGAACAAAGATTTTGCGAAACAGCACTAGAATTTTCATATTTAAGGGTAAGAATTCAACAAAAATATTTTCGATTTTCGTAAAAATTTCCTCTGCTATCAAAAAGTGATAGTTGATTGTTATGATGAAATCGGAATATTTGTTGCTTATATAGAATTAGCGATTCGGTCCGATTCCAAAAAATATCCGAATCTTATTCGAAATTTAAAAATTTTGTTTTGCTGTGTTCCAAATATGGCGTTCTGTGGGTCGGTACAGTTATCTACAGTTCCTAGTAGAGCTGGGCAAAACCGAATGTTTGGGAGTGCGAATTTAATTCGGGTAATATACAAATTCCATCATTAAACTTAAAACAAATTATAGCTATTAAATAAATATATAACCGAACCGTTAGGGACAATGTGCCAACTATGCATACTTTATCTTTCACAAATAAATCACAAATAAAATTTGGCCCATTATTTATTGTAAAAATATGGTAATTTTATTTTATTTTGTTCCCATTGCCGATTCGAATAAGTTGTGCTTCGAATCGATTTAGAGATTGCCCAACCATAGGTCCAAGCCAGCGTTAGAATTCTTACTTACCCAGGACTCATCTTCCAATGTATGTACAGTGGTTGGTGGAGGAAGTCGTAATAAAAGTCGTTATTTTAACTTGTCCATCCCGAAGCAAGAATCGGCCATCCTCTTATATATTCATATTTTATAAATATTTTATTTTGATATTCTACTGTACCACTTAAATGAGAAGGAGATATATTTAAAAACCCCGACCGGCGCACAAAGACTTGAAGTAAGTATCAAAAAATAAATATGGCAAATTAAAACACGTTTGTAATGAAATCTTAAAGTTTAAGTCAACTACATCGGCGGCCATAATTGGTCAAAAAGTAGATTGAAAAAAACCTTCAATTTGATATAAATTTAAACCACAAGACAATATTACCCTATTTAATCCGTATGTCGCGTTTCATTTTTATTTATAGCATGAATGAAATAAACTTTATTAAACGGGAAAACTCACCGCACCCTGCAGGTGAATTTTTTAGAATTGTAAAAACACATTTCCTGTGTCTGATAAGAGGCGGTATAAAGACAACAAATAAATGGTAGATGACTTAAACATCACTATGGATAGATGCCATTTACTGCGCTGTTAAAGAATACAGACGCAGGCAATTTTAATAACCCATCCATCTATTTAATTTTCACCTATGGGATTACTGCCTTGTCGTGGCGGACGGGCTCATCACGATGAAGCCCCAGTTTACCCCATTGTTTTCACCAGAATGATCAGCGGCAGTAGCGGCGAGAAATCACCACTTCCATTGCCACCGTCGACATTGTTACAGTGATTATAGTAATGAATTTACAGAACAGAAAGGATCGGAATAACTGCAAATTAAGTTTTCAGAGCTGCCAAAGCACGGAATCCACCATATCCAAAATTTTTAAACAAAAATTGGGTTCTACAGATTGTATCGAAACGCTAACAGAAAAACATTCAAACATTGACCGAAACAGACACTGGGTGATCCTGGAAAGAGAACGTCGCCTACCAGCAACCGGTTGTACTAAATTGGCGTGGAGTGCGTGGGAGGTGTGTTGGGCGTAGGTGAAGCTTGGAGGGAGTAGAGCAAGCGTGGAGGGCGTAGAGAGCTACGATGAAGCGTGGAGGGCGTAAAGGAAGCATGGAGAGCTAAGATGATGTGTGGAGGGCGTAGAGACAGCGTGGAGGGCGTAGAGGAAGCGTTGAGGGCGTAGACGAAGTGTGGAGAGCTAACACGGAGCGTGGAGGACGTACATGATGCGTGGAGAGCCAAGACAAAGAGCGGGGGACTGGGACGATACGAGGAGGGTTAGCTCAATGGGGTACCCGGATAGCTCAATCGGCAAAGCGTTAGAAATACGCTCCGGTCGCTACGAATCTCTGCTCGTCATGACGCAGGTTCGAATCTCGTGAGAGATGATGAATATATGCGAGAGGTCTGCTGGACACCTCGCCAGACTAACCAGGTCCATGCATAGGATAAATGAGGAATATGATAAGCCAAAAAACCTGGATATGTGGTATCAGCACGAGAGTTCTTGGTTCGTCATATGATCTACCCATTCTGTAAGCAAAGCGTGTGGGGCTGAGACGAAGCGTGGGGGATTAAGGCAAAGCGAAACGAAAGTTAGTCGTGAGGTAGCGGGGAAGCCTTGGAGTAAGAAGGGTTAGCCTGATCTTTTATGGATTTGTCCCGAAAAATAGTTATTGAAGAAAGTCATAACCACGAGCATTTATTTGAATAAAACCTTGAAAGGGGGAGAGGAGGCCAAATTTGGAAAGTTAAATCACGACATCATCACGGGCCCCGGAGATTACAAAAATTTAATAAAATATGGTTTCTATTTTATATCACCATGAAGCAGGCTAAAAATCGTGCTGACAATATTTTGTAAAACAGCAATTTACGAGCGTTATGAGCTTTATGGGCCATTAATTCAGCGTCCACGCGCTCTACCTATATCTTGTTAGTGAAACATTTAAAAGAAAATATAAATCAATACCTGTTGAAGAATGCAAAATGGACCATAGTGATAGACCGATAATAGTGTAACTTTCAATATTTTAGAAAGTGGCGATGAGACAGCAATTGATTTGAAGAGTAGTGAGCTGCTTGTGATACTGCAAAATAAGTGCCCAAGCGTAGCACGTTACGTAGAAGACAGAATTCTACCCACTATTAAAACAGAGGTGTGGCAGCATTTACATTTCTCTGGAGGCCCATGGACCAATAACGACAACGAAATCCTTAACCATTCACCTAAAAATATTACGGGTTGGAGGCAGTTAAAGGTCCAACACCCTCATAATCCCTCTTAAGCTAAAGAAAACTGGCAGTTCTCAATACGGGTATGTTAAGAAGGCAATGGTTGGAGATGGGCGTTGGAATTTGAATAATTTGCTGTCGAACCGTACCACTGAAAAAGTTGGACATTCAAACTAAAAGCAAAATACCTTAAACGTGCCTATATACAAGAGATATCTCCAAAAAACAAAACGGACTATCAATTGACGCAAAGTTACTGGCAAGGAAAATCCCAAGCAATGCCGGAAAAGATTAGCCAAAATAAAGACCAGGAAATTAGAGATCTTCTGCCAAACGAAGGTAGAATGATTTCTGATCGGATGCCAGCGGCTAAATGGATATATACACTAGCGTCTTATTAATAGCTGAGGGTTGGTATGGTGCGACGTTCCCCTTTGGCGACCTAAAAATGCATAATCTTTTAAGTATTTTAAAATATAGGAAATCTCAAAAATTTCCGCTTGCAATAGTCAATTCTAGGCGTTTTTCAAAAACTTTCGCTCCGGCGAGATTCTTTTATTCTTTATATATTAATATGTGCCATGCAATTAAAATGTGTTTTCTCCAATTAAAACGAAATTTTTAGCGCGCGTTATCATTTTACCCATTTTTTCAAAAATTCTGCCCCTCTCTTTCGAGGTTCTAAATACGTCACTGCATCACCGTCATTTTAGAGCTTTCGGACAGTTCCATGCCTACAGTACTTTTTACCATTTTTTTTTTTTCAAAAATTTATTCATTATTCTTTTTAATTGATTTTTCATTCAGTATATTTCATTTTTCTGTGAAAGTGGAATTTCATTTCATATTACACTATTCTTTCTTACATTTACACTTTCTGTACTTTAAATAAATTAAATTTAAATAAAAATAAACCACTAAAATAGTTTCCTAACCGAATCGCTGAACCAAGATAAAAGAAAAAAACATTCAAAAAATGCGATACCTGCATAACGTTGGAAATATTTCGATCGCTCAAGTTGCGGAAACACCATTTAAACTCAAACTTTGCATCTTTTTGTCAAATAATTTAGACCAATAATCTAATTGATGTTCAAACAAATATATGTTATTTTTTAAAATTCCGGACAATACAACCACATTCTCACGTTTATCTCTGGCGCTGCTTTTATCAGTAAATATTCGGACATGCCCGGGAAGGCCGGACTTCTGGTAATTCAATCTAGGATAAACATATGGCAAACCACGACCTCTCGTGCAGACACCAGTTCCGCACCAGGTTGAAGGATTTTGCCTGATAATATACCCATTTTTCTGTGTATCTAGTTCGTGGAAGAAGCTCTAAACAGTGCTCACGTAAGCCACCGAACACCGACGAAACGTTAAGCAGACCTCTCGCAGATAGTAGTAGTTATCTTTGCTTCCTCTTAGTCCTCCATGCTCCATTTACGCCTTCCATGCTCTGTGTACGCCCTCAACGTTTTCTTTACGCAATCCACGCTTCCACTACGCCTCATCGTCGTCCACGCCCTCTACGCTTCATCTTAGCTCCCCACGCTTCTTCCTCATCCTCCAAGCCCTCCGCGCTTCATCTACGCCTCCCACACTCCGTCTACGCCCTCCACGCTTCATCTTAGCTCTCCACGCTTCCTTCATCTACGCCCTCCACGCTATTTTAGTACTACCCTACCAGAAACGCGGTAATATATCAAGTAGTGGCCTTTAAACTCTCAACCACTATACGGCACAATTTGAGATACAAGTAAAGAATGGACCAAAATATGAGAAAGTGTTACCGCAACATAAATTCAAGGCGGTAAGGAATAGACCAAAAATCCAGTACCATCACAATGCCCTCGTATTTCTTAAGTAAAACACAAGCTCGCCACACATGATCATATCTATTCTTCGAAACCCAAACTCCCCAAAAATCATCAATTTAATTGGTTTGCGACAACACCAAACAGCAATATTTCGCACATGACAAGAAAAATAATGAAACGTCAATCAAAACAGATTCTCTGGCACTACAGAAAGGTAATAAAATATCAAAGTCTATTTGCAAAGCTGTCCGCCAGTATGTATACCACTGAAATGTAAATACCGGCCACATTTTCCCTTGAAGTTGAAATTGTTACACCATTTAACATCATCCTGGCGTGCTCGTCAATTCTGCAGCGGTGCGGTTTTAGGAATCAACAGTTCGGCTCGCCAGCATAATCCGATAGACTGCGCAACCTATAAAACACCCTCAGAAGACTCGACACATCATTTTCTTGTTTCTTTTTGATGTACAAATATTTTTTGTTCCCACGAGAATGAGCAAGATTTTGTATCAAATTGTCAATTCAAAGGATTTCTATGACATTTAGCTACTAAATTATACTTATAGGAATAGGAACTTATAGGAAAACGGTTCCAAGAACATCGCGGTATAATCAGGATGTTCAAACCAATAGGGCAGAGTAAGGGTAAAGTGTTCACATACATAATCTAGGTTTAACAAGTTTTGTTAAATTAAATATCGAAAATTAGACTGTTAAGTATTATCTTTATCATAGAGAAGTGGGGTACCGACCTCATATTCTATACCGGTGATCTCGCAAGACATCGTATAGCATCATTTGTGGTTCGTTGTAGAACTAGAAAAAAATCATAGTAGAAAGGTGTGGAATACCGCATATTCTATACTGCTGACGATGCCGACCGCCAGAAGAACACGTTACCGGACGTTCGAACTCTATTGAACGCGATAAGACAGAAAAACTGTGCCTTCTGAATTAGTGTCAAACGTATCATTGAAGCACGGAAGTTAAAAGGGGAAAATAGCAAATCTAAATCAAAACTGCAACAGCATTTTTCAATCAAGATAAAACCGGAATTAAGCAAACAAGCTTAAATCTTACAGAGTAGACAACCAACACAAACTTCAATATAATGTTGTATCAATGAATAGAAAATATGTGAAGTTGACCAATGGAAACGAACATGGAACTCAATGACCAATAAAAAATGGACTCACTCATTGGGCCCAACAAAGCATGAAGCATTGGATTATTGTAATAAAATTAAATGAAATTCTAAAAACATTTAGAAAAATCAGATACGAAGGATGTCAAAGATGTAGACAGCATACAAAGCAATAACTATGTATCTATCATAAATCAATCACTCTCTAACTTCAACCATTCTCAGGTGTTTACTTCTTCCCTATTCTCTTATGGCAAACAAGTTTGAGCATTTGAACATCAAATATTTGCTTTAAAATGATTCCGAAATTTATGCTATGTAGGCATTTTCGTCCTGATCAACTGATTATGCTCTTTTTATCAAATTATTATTTCAGCAAATGTTGAATGAATAATCTATGATAACCAAAAGACTGTGCACTTCTTTTTTCCAGTCATAATTAAAGCAGTCAGAATTGATGCCCGTCTGTACTAGCTTCGGCTGTACATATGAAAAAATTGGAACGATACAGAGAAGATTAGCATGGCCCCTGCGCAAGGATGACACGCACAATCGTGAAGCGTTCCACTCTTTTACCTTTTCAACTTTAAATCCTCCAAATACATGAAAAATAAAAGTGATGACTGGCCTCTTTAAAAGTGTCGCATTTTCTTAACAGAAACCAAAATTAAAAATTCTGCACATAATTCAAATAACCATTGGAATCGTTTATATCTGTATTTTCAACTTTTAAATTCTTTATGCCGTTTCGTTCGATTCAATGTTTCATATCATGGAAGGCATGAATATACAGAGAGATTGGAGGTAAAGGGGCGTGACGGAGGCTTTTTCAATGTATAATCTATGACAACCAATGGACTTTGCACTCTTTTTTCCAGCCATAATTAAAGCAGTCGGAATTGATGGCCGTCTGTACTAGCTTCGGCTGTACATATGAAAAAATTGGAACGATACAGAGAAGATTAGCATGGCCCCTGCGCAAGGATGACACGCACAATCGTGAAGCGTTCCACTCTTTTACCTTTTCAACTTTAAATCCTCCAAATACATGAAAAATAAAAGTGATGACTGGCCTCTTTAAAAGTGTCGCATTTTCTTAGCAGAAACCAAAATTAAAAATTCTGCACATAATTCAAATAACCATTGGAATCGTTTATATCTGTATTTTCAACTTTTTACTTCTTTATTCCGTTTCGTTCAATTCAATGTTTCATATCTTGGAAGGCATGAATATACAGAGAGATTGGAGGTAAAGGGGTGTGACGGAGGCTTTTTCAATGTATAATCTATGACAACCAATAGACTGTGCACTCTTTTTTTCCAGTCATAATTAAAGCAGTCAGAATTGATGCCCGTCTGTACTAGCTTCGGCTGTACATATGAAAAAATTGGAACGATACAGAGAAGATTAGCATGGCCCCTGCGCAAGGATGACACGCACAATCGTGAAGCGTTCCACTCTTTTACCTTTTCAACTTTAAATCCTCCAAATACATGAAAAATAAAAGTGATGACTGGCCTTTTAAAAGTGTCGCATTTTCTTAGCAGAAACCAAAATTAAAAATTCTGCACATAATTCAAATAACCATTGGAATCGTTTATATCTGTATTTTCAACTTTTTACTTCTTTATTCCGTTTCGTTCAATTCAATGTTTCATATCTTGGAAGGCATGAATATACAGAGAGATTGGAGGTAAAGGGGTGTGACGGAGGCTTTTTCAATGTATAATCTATGATAACCAATAGACTGTGCACTCTTTTTTTCCAGTCATAATTAAAGCAGTCAGAATTGATGCCCGTCTGTACTAGCTTCGGCTGTACATATGAAAAAATTGGAACGATACAGAGAAGATTAGCATGGCCCCTGCGCAAGGATGACACGCACAATCGTGAAGCGTTCCACTCTTTTACCTTTTCAACTTTAAATCCTCCAAATACATGAAAAATAAAAGTGATGACTGGCCTCTTTAAAAGTGTCGCATTTTCTTAACAGAAACCAAAATTAAAAATTCTGCACATAATTCAAATAACCATTGGAACCGTTTATATGTGTATTTTAAACTTTTAACTTCTTTATGCTGTTTCGTTCGATTCAATGTTTCATATCATGGAAGGCATGAATATACAGAGAGATTGGAGGTAAAGGGGCGTGACGGAGGCTTTTTCAATGTATAATCTATGACAACCAATGGACTTTGCACTCTTTTTTCCAGCCATAATTAAAGCAGTCGGAATTGATGGCCGTCTGTACTAGCTTCGGCTGTACATATGAAAAAATTGGAACGATACAGAGAAGATTAGCATGGCCCCTGCGCAAGGATGACACGCACAATCGTGAAGCGTTCCACTCTTTTACCTTTTCAACTTTAAATCCTCCAAATACATGAAAAATAAAAGTGATGACTGGCCTCTTTTTAAAAAGTGTCGCATTTTCTTAGCAGAAACCAAAATTAAAAATTCTGCACATAATTCAAATAACCATTGGAATCGTTTATATCTGTATTTTCAACTTTTTTACTTCTTTATTCCCGTTTTCGTTCAATTCAATGTTTCATATCTTGGAAGGCATGAATATACAGAGAGATTGGAGGTAAAGGGGTGTGACGGAGGCTTTTTCAATGTATAATCTATGATAACCAATAGACTGTGCACTCTTTTTTTCCAGTCATAATTAAAGCAGTCAGAATTGATGCCCGTCTGTACTAGCTTCGGCTGTACATATGAAAAATTTGGAACGATACAGAGAAGATTAGCATGGCCCCTGCGCAAGGATGACACGCACAATCGTGAAGCGTTCCACTCTTTTACATTTTCAACTTTAAATCCTCCAAATACATGAAAAATAAAAGTGATGACTGGCCTCTTTAAAAGTGTCGCATTTTCTTAACAGAAACCAAAATTAAAAATTCTACACATAAATAAATAAACATTGGAATCGTTTATATCTGTATTTTCAAATTTTTTCTTCTTTCTACCGTTTCGTTCGATTCAATGTTTCATATCTTGGAAGACATGAATATACAGAGAGATTGGAGGTAAAGGGGAGTGACGGAGGCTTTTTCAATGTATAATCTATGATAACCAATAGACTGTGCACTCTTTTTTTCCAGTCATAATTAAAGCAGTCAGAATTGATGCCCGTCTGTACTAGCTTCGGCTGTACATATGAAAAAATTGGAACGATACAGAGAAGATTAGCATGGCCCCTGCGCAAGGATGACACGCACAATCGTGAAGCGTTCCACTCTTTTACCTTTTCAACTTTAAATCCTCCAAATACATGAAAAATAAAAGTGATGACTGGCCTCTTTAAAAGTGTCGCATTTTCTTAACAGAAACCAAAATTAAAAATTCTGCACATAATTCAAATAACCATTGGAATCGTTTATATCTGTATTTTCAACTTTTAACTTCTTTATGCCGTTTCGTTCGATTCAATGTTTCATATCATGGAAGGCATGAATATACAGAGAGATTGGAGGTAAAGGGGCGTGACGGAGGCTTTTTCAATGTATAATCTATGACAACCAATGGACTTTGCACTCTTTTTTTCCAGCCATAATTAAAGCAGTCGGAATTGATGGCCGTCTGTACTAGCTTCGGCTGTACATATGAAAAAATTGGAACGATACAGAGAAGATTAGCATGGCCCCTGCGCAAGGATGACACGCACAATCGTGAAGCGTTCCACTCTTTTACCTTTTCAACTTTACATCCTGCAAATACATAAAAAATAATAGTGATGACTGGTCTTTTTAAAAGTGTCGCATTTTCTTAGCAGAAACCAAAATTAAAAATTCTGCACATAATTCAAATAACTATTGGAATCGTTTATATCTGTATTTTCAACTTTTTACTTCTTTATTCCGTTTCGTTCAATTCAATGTTTCATATCTTGGAAGGCATGAATATACAGAGAGATTGGAGGTAAAGGGGTGCGACGGAGGCTTTTTCAATGTATAATCTATGATAACCAATAGACTGTGCACTCTTTTTTTCCAGTCATAATTAAAGCAGTCAGAATTGATGCCCGTCTGTACTAGCTTCGGGTGAACATATGAAAAAATTGGAACGATACAGAGAAGATTAGCATGGCCCATGCGCAAGGATGACACGCACAACCGTGAAGCGTTCCACCCTTTTACCTTTTCAACTTTAAATCCTCCAAATACATGAAAAATAAAAGTGATGACTGGCCTCTTTAAAAGTGTCGCATTTTCTTAACAGAAACCAAAATTAAAAATTCTGCACATAATTCAAATAACCATTGGAATCGTTTATATCTGTATTTTCAAATTTTATCTTCTTTCTACCGTTTCGTTCGATTCAATGTTTCATATCTTGGAAGACATGAATATACAGAGAGATTGGAGGTAAAGGGGAGTGACGGAGGCTTTTTCAATGTATAATCTATGATAACCAATAGACTGTGCACTCTTTTTTTCCAGTCATAATTAAAGCAGTCAGAATTGATGCCCGTCTGTACTAGCTTCGGCTGAACATATGAAAAAATTGGAACGATACAGAGAAGATTAGCATGGCCCCTGCGCAAGGATGACACGCACAATCGTGAAGCGTTCCACTCTTTTACCTTTTCAACTTTACATCCTGCAAATACATAAAAAATAATAGTGATGACTGGTCTTTTTAAAAGTGTCGCATTTTCTTAGCAGAAACCAAAATTAAAAATTCTGCACATAATTCAAATAACCATTGGAATCGTTTATATCTGTATTTTCAACTTTTTACTTCTTTATTCCGTTTCGTTCAATTCAATGTTTCATATCATGGAAGGCATGAATAAACAGAGAGATTGGAGGTTAAGGGGCGTGACGGAGGCTTTTTCAATGTTTAATCTATGACAACCAATGGACTTTGCACTCTTTTTTTCCAGCCATAATTAAAGCAGTCAGAATTGATGGCTGTCTGTACTTGCTTCGGCTGTACATATGAAAAAATTGGAACGATACAGAGAAGATTAGCATGGCCCCTGCGCAAGGATGACACGCACAATCGTGAAGCGTTCCACTCTTTTACCTTTTCAACTTTAAATCCTCCAAATACATGAAAAATAAAAGTGATGACTGGCCTCTTTAAAAGTGTCGCATTTTCTTAGCAGAAACCAAAATTAAAAATTCTGCACATAATTCAAATAACCATTGGAATCGTTTATATCTGTATTTTCAATTTTAACTTCTTTATGCCGTTTCGTTCGATTCAATGTTTCATATCTTGGAAGGCATGAATATACAGAGAGATTGGAGGTAAAGGGGTGTGACGGAGGCTTTTTCAATGTATAATCTATGACAACCAATAGACTGTGCACTCTTTTTTTCCAGTCATAATTAAAGCAGTCAGAATTGATGCCCGTCTGTACTAGCTTCGGCTGTACATATGAAAAAATTGGAACGATACAGAGAAGATTAGCATGGCCCCTGCGCAAGGATGACACGCACAATCGTGAAGCGTTCCACTCTTTTACCTTTTCAACTTTAAATCCTCCAAATACATGAAAAATAAAAGTGATGACTGGCCTCTTTAAAAGTGTCGCATTTTCTTAGCAGAAACCAAAATTAAAAATTCTGCACATAATTCAAATAACCATTGGAATCGTTTATATCTGTATTTTCAACTTTTTACTTCTTTATTCCGTTTCGTTCAATTCAATGTTTCATATCATGGAAGGCATGAATATACAGAGAGATTGGAGGTAAAGGGGCGTGACGGAGGCTTTTTCAATGTATAATCTATGACAACCAATGGACTTGGCACTCTTTTTTTCAGCCATAATTAAAGCAGTCGGAATTGATGGCCGTCTGTACTAGCTTCGGCTGTACATATGAAAAAATTGGAACGATACAGAGAAGATTAGCATGGCCCCTGCGCAAGGATGACACGCACAATCGTGAAGCGTTCCACTCTTTTACCTTTTCAACTTTAAATCCTCCAAATACATGAAAAATAAAAGTGATGACTGGCCTCTTTAAAAAAGTGTCGCATTTTCTTAGCAGAAACCAAAATTAAAAATTCTGCACATAATTCAAATAACCATTGGAATCGTTTATATCTGTATTTTCACTTTTTTTACTTCTTCATACCGTTTCGTTCGATTCAATGTTTCATATCTCGGAAGGCATGAATACACAGAGAGATAGGAGGTAAAGGGGTGTGACGGAGGCTTTTTTAATGTATAATCTATGATAACCAATAGACTGTGCACTCTTTTTTTTCAGTCATAATTTAAGGCATTCAGAATTGATGCCCGTCTGTACTATCTTCGGCTGTACATATAAAAAAAATTGGAACGATACAGAGAAGATTAGCATGGCCCCTGCGCAAAAATGACACGCACAATCGTGGAGCGTTCTACTCTTTTACCTTTTCAACTTTAAATCCTCCAAATACATGAAAAATAAAAGTGATGACTGGCCTCTTTAAAAGTGTCGCATTTTCTTAACAGAAACCAAAATTAAAAATTCTGCACATAATTCAAATAACCATTGGAATCGTTTATATCTGTATTTTCAACTTTTTAACTTCTTTATACCGTTTCGTTCGATTCAATGTTTCATATCTTGGAAGGCATGAATATACAGAGAGATTGGAGGTAAAGGGGTGTGACGGAGGCTTTTTCAATGTATAATCTATGACAACCAATGGACTTTGCACTCTTTTTTCCAGCCATAATTAAAGCAGTCGGAATTGATGGCCGTCTGTACTAGCTTCGGCTGTACATATGAAAAAATTGGAACGATACAGAGAAGATTAGCATGGCCCCTGCGCAAGGATGACACGCACAATCGTGAAGCGTTCCACTCTTTTACCTTTTCAACTTTAAATCCTCCAAATACATGAAAAATAAAAGTGATGACTGGCCTCTTTAAAAGTGTCGCATTTTCTTAGCAGAAACCAAAATTAAAAATTCTGCACATAATTCAAATAACCATTGGAATCGTTTATATCTGTATTTTCAACTTTTTTTACTTCTTTATTCCGTTTCGTTCGATTCAATGTTTCATATCTTGGAAGGCATGAATATACAGAGAGATTGGAGGTAAAGGGGTGTGACGGAGGCTTTTTCAATGTATAATCTATGACAACCAATATAGACTGTGCACTCTTTTTTTCCAGTCATAATTAAAGCAGTCAGAATTGATGGCCGTCTGTACTAGCTTCGGCTGTACATATGAAAAAAAATTGGAACGATACAGAGAAGATTAGCATGGCCCCTGCGCAAGGATGACACGCACAATCGTGAAGCGTTCCACTCTTTTACCTTTTCAACTTTAAATCCTCCAAATACAAAAAAAAAATAAAAGTGATGACTGGCCTCTTTAAAAGTGTCGCATTTTTTTCTTAGCAGAAACCAAAATTAAAAATTCTGCACATAATTCAAATAACCATTGGAATCGTTTTTATATCTGTATTTTCAACTTTTTACTTCTTCATTCCGTTTCGTTCGATTCAATGTTTCATATCTTGGAAGGCATGAATATACAGAGAGATTGGAGGTAAAGGGGTGTGACGGAGGCTTTTTCAATGTATAATCTATGATAACCAATAGACTGTGCACTCTTTTTTTCCAGTCATAATTAAAGCAGTCAGAATTGATGCCCGTCTGTACTAGCTTCGGCTGTACATATGAAAAAATTGGAACGATACAGAGAAGATTAGCATGGCCACTGCGCAAGGATGACACGCACAATCGTGAAGCGTTCCACTCTTTTACCTTTTCAACTTTAAATCCTCCAAATACATGAAAAATAAAAGTGATGACTGGCCTCTTTAAAAGTGTCGCATTTTCTTAACAGAAACCAAAATTAAAAATTCTGCACATAATTCACATAATTCAAATAACCATTGGAATCGTTTATATCTGTATTTTCAATTTTAACTTCCTTATGCCGTTACGTTTGATTCAATGTTTCATATCATGGAAGGTATGAATATACAGAGAGATTGGAGGTAAAGGGGCGTGACGGAGGCTTTTTCAACTTTTTCAATGTATAATCTATGACAACCAATGGACTTTGCACTCTTTTTTTCCAGCCATAATTAAAGCAGTCGGAATTGATGGCCGTCTGTACTAGCTTCGGCTGTACATATGAAAAAATTGGAACGATACAGAGAAGATTAGCATGGCCCCTGCGCAAGGATGACACGCACAATCGTGAAGCGTTCCACTCTTTTACCTTTTCAACTTTAAATCCTCCAAATACATGAAAAATAAAAGTGATGACTGGCCTCTTTAAAAGTGTCGCATTTTCTTAACAGAAACCAAAATTAAAAATTCTGCACATGATTCAAATAACCATTGAAATGTTTTATATCTGTATTTTCAACTTTTTACTTCTTTATTCCGTTTCGTTCAATTCAATGTTTCATATCTTGGAAGGCATGAATATACAGAGAGATTGGAGGTAAAGGGGTGTGACGGAGGCTTTTTCAATGTATAATCTATGACAACCAATAGACTGTGCACTCTTTTTTTCCAGTCATAATTAAAGCAGTCAGAATTGATGCCCGTCTGTACTAGCTTCGGCTGTACATATGAAAAAATTGGAACGATACAGAGAAGATTAGCATGGCCCCTGCGCAAGGATGACACGCACAATCGTGAAGCGTTCCACTCTTTTACCTTTTCAACTTTAAATCCTCCAAATACATGAAAAATAAAAGTGATGAATGGCCTCTTTAAAAGTGTCGCATTTTCTTAGCAGAAACCAAAATTAAAAATTCTGCACATAACTCAAATAACCATTGGAATCGTTTATATCTGTAATTTCAACTTTTTACTTCTTTATTCCGTTTCGTTCAATTCAATGTTTCATATCTTGGAAGGCATGAATATACAGAGAGATTGGAGGTAAAGAGGTGTGACGGAGGCTTTTTCAATGTATAATCTATGATAACCAATAGACTGTGCACTCTATTTTTCCAGTCATATTTTAAAGCAGTCAGAATTGATGCCCCTCCGTACTAGCTTCGGCTGTACATATGAAAAAATTGGAACGATACAGAGAAGATTAGCATGGCCCCTGCGCAAGGATGACACGCACAATCGTGAAGCGTTCCACTCTTTTACCTTTTCAACTTTAAATCCTCCAAATACAAAAAAAAAATAAAAGTGATGACTGGCCTCTTTAAAAGTGTCGCATTTTCTTAACAGAAACCAAAATTAAAAATTCTGCACATAATTCAAATAACCATTGGAATCGTTTATATCTGTATTTTCAATTTTAACTTCTTTATGCCGTTACGTTTGATTCAATGTTTCATATCATGGAAGGCATGAATATACAGAGAGATTGGAGGTAAAGGGGCGTGACGGAGGCTTTTTCAATGTATAATCTATGACAACCAATGGACTTTGCACTCTTTTTTTCCAGCCATAATTAAAGCAGTCGGAATTGATGGCCGTCTGTACTAGCTTCGGCTGTACATATGAAAAAAATTGGAACGATACAGAGAAGATTAGCATGGCCCCTGCGCAAGGATGACACGCACAATCGTGAAGCGTTCCACTCTTTTACCTTTTCAACTTTAAATCCTCCAAATACATGAAAAAATAAAAGTGATGACTGGCCTCTTTAAAAAAAGTGTCGCATTTTCTTAGCAGAAACCAAAATTAAAAAATTCTGCACATAATTCAAATAACCATTGGGAATCGTTTATATCTGTATTTTCAACTTTTTAACTTCTTTATTCCGTTTCGTTCAATTCAATGTTTCATATCTTGGAAGGCATGAATATACAGAGAGATTGGAGGTAAAGGGGTGTGACGGAGGCTTTTTCAATGTATAATCCATGATAACCAATAGACTGTGCACTCTTTTTTTTTCCAGTCATAATTAAAGCAGTCAGAATTGATGCCCGTCTGTACTAGCTTCGGCTGTACATATGAAAAAATTGGAACGATACAGAGAAGATTAGCATGGCCCCTGCGCAAGGATGACACGCACAATCGTGAAGCGTTCCACTCTTTTACCTTTTCAACTTTAAAAATCTCCAAATACATGAAAAATAAAAAGTGATGACTGGCCTCTTTAAAAGTGTCGCATTTTTCTTAGCAGAAACCAAAATTAAAAATTCTGCACATAATTCAAATAACCATTGGAATCGTTTATATCTGTATTTTCAACTTTTTACTTCTTTATTCCGTTTCGTTCAATTCAATGTTTCATATCTTGGAAGGCATGAATATACAGAGAGATTGGAGGTAAAGGGGTGTGACGGAGGCTTTTTCAATGTATAATCTATGACAACCAATAGACTGTGCACTCTTTTTTTCCAGTCATAATTAAAGCAGTCAGAATTGATGCCCGTCTGTACTAGCTTCGGCTGTACATATGAAAAAATTGGAACGATACAGAGAAGATTAGCATGGCCCCTGCGCAAGGATGACACGCACAATCGTGAAGCGTTCCACTCTTTTACCTTTTCAACTTTAAATCCTCCAAATACATGAAAAATAAAAGTGATGACTGGCCTCTTTAAAAGTGTCGCATTTTCTTAGCAGAAACCAAAATTAAAAATTCTGCACATAATTCAAATAACCATTGGAATCGTTTATATGTGTATTTTAAACTTTTAACTTCTTTATGCTGTTTCGTTCGATTCAATGTTTCATATCATGGAAGGCATGAATATACAGAGAGATTGGAGGTAAGGGGCGTGACGGAGACTTTTTCAATGTATAATCTATGACAACCAATGGACTTTGCACTCTTTTTTTCCAGCTATAATTAAAGCAGTCGGAATTGATGGCCGTCTGTACTAGCTTCGGCTGTACATATGAAAAAATTGGAACGATACAGAGAAGATTAGCATGGCCCCTGCGCAAGGATGACACGCACAATCGTGAAGCGTTCCACTCTTTTACCTTTTCAACTTTAAATCCTCCAAATACATGAAAAATAAAAGTGATGACTGGCCTCTTTAAAAGTGTCGCATTTTCTTAGCAGAAACCAAAATTAAAAATTCTGCACATAATTCAAATAACTATTGGAATCGTTTATATCTGTATTTTCAACTTTTTACTTCTTCATACCGTTTCGTTCGATTCAATGTTTCATATCTTGGAAGGCATGAATAAACAGAGAGATTGGAGGTAAAGGGGTGTGACGGAGGCTTTTTCAATGTATAATCTATGATAACCAATAGACTGTGCACTCTTTTTTTCCAGTCATAATTAAAGCAGTCAGAATTGATGCCCGTCTGTACTAGCTTCGGCTGTACATATGAAAAAATTGGAACGATACAGAGAAGATTAGCATGGCCCCTGCGCAAGGATGACACGCACAATCGTGAAGCGTTCCACTCTTTTACCTTTTCAACTTTAAATCCTCCAAATACATGAAAAATAAAAGTGATGACTGGCCTCTTTAAAAGTGTCGCATTTTCTTAGCAAAAACCAAAATTAAAAATTCTGCACATAATTCAAATAACCATTGGAATCGTTTATATCTGTATTTTCAACTTTTAACTTCTTTATACCGTTTCGTTCGATTCAATGTTTCATATCTTGGAAGGCATGAATATACAGAGAGATTGGAGGTAAAGGGGTGTGACGGAGGCTTTTTCAATGTATAATCTATGATAACCAATAGACTGTGCACTCTTTTTTTCCAGTCATAATTAAAGCAGTCAGAATTGATGCCCGTCTGTACTAGCTTCGGCTGTACATATGAAAAAATTGGAACGATACAGAGAAGATTAGCATGGCCCCTGCGCAAGGATGACACGCACAATCGTGAAGCGTTCCACTCTTTTACCTTTTCAACTTTAAATCCTCCAAATACATGAAAGATAGAAGTGATGACTGGCGTTTTTGAAAGTGTCGCATTTTCTTAACAGAAACCAAAATTAAAAATTCTGCACATAATTCAAATAACCATTGGAATCGTTTATATCTGTATTTTCAACTTTTAACTTCTTTATGCCGTTTCGTTCGATTCAATGTTTCATATCATGGAAGGCATGAATATACAGAGAGATTGGAGGTAAAGGGGCGTGACGGAGGCTTTTTCAATGTATAATCTATGACAACCAATGGACTTTGCACTCTTTTTTTCCAGCCATAATTAAAGCAGTCGGAATTGATGCCCGTCTGTACTAGCTTCGGCTGTACATATGAAAAAATTGGAACGATACAGAGAAGATTAGCATGGCCCCTGCGCAAGGATGACACGCACAATCGTGAAGCGTTCCACTCTTTTACCTTTTCAACTTTAAATCCTCCAAATACATGAAAAATAAAAGTGATGACTGGCCTCTTTAAAAGTGTCGCATTTTCTTAGCAGAAACCAAAATTAAAAATTCTGCACATAATTCAAATAACCATTGGAATCGTTTATATCTGTATTTTCAACTTTTTACTTCTTTATTCCGTTTCGTTCAATTCAATGTTTCATATCTTGGAAGGCATGAATATACAGAGAGATTGGAGGTAAAGGGGTGTGACGGAGGCTTTTTCAATGTATAATCTATGATAACCAATAGACTGTGCACTCTTTTTTTCCAGTCATAATTAAAGCAGTCAGAATTGATGCCCGTCTGTACTAGCTTCGGCTGTACATATGAAAAAATTGGAACGATACAGAGAAGATTAGCATGGCCCCTGCGCAAGGATGACACGCACAATCGTGAAGCGTTCCACTCTTTTACCTTTTCAACTTTAAATCCTCCAAATACATGAAAAATAAAAGTGATGACTGGCCTCTTTAAAAGTGTCGCATTTTCTTAGCAGAAACCAAAATTAAAAATTCTGCACATAATTCAAATAACCATTGGAATCGTTTATATCTGTATTTTCAACTTTTTACTTCTTTATTCCGTTTCGTTCAATTCAATGTTTCATATCTTGGAAGGCATGAATATACAAAGAGATTGGAGGTGAAGGGGTGTGACGAAGGAAGGCTTTTTCAATGTATAATCAATGACAACCAATAGACTGTGCACTTTTTTTTCCAGTCATAATTAAAGCAGTCAGAATTGATGCCCGTCTGTACTAGCTTCGGCTGTACATATGAAAAAATTGGAACGATACAGAGAAGATTAGCATGGCCCCTGCGCAAGGATGACACGCACAATCGTGAAGCGTTCCACTCTTTTACCTTTTCAACTTTAAATCCTCCAAATACATGAAAAATAAAAGTGATGACTGGCCTCTTTAAAAGTGTCGCATTTTCTTAACAGAAACCAAAATTAAAAATTCTGCACATAATTCAAATAACCATTGGAATCGTTTATATCTGTATTTTCAATTTTAACTTCTTTATGCCGTTACGTTTGATTCAATGTTTCATATCATGGAAGGTATGAATATACAGAGAGATTGGAGGTAAAGGGGCGTGACGGAGGCTTTTACAATGTATAATCTATGACAACCAATGGACTTTGCACTCTTTTTTTCCAGCCATAATTAAAGCAGTCGGAATTGATGGCCGTCTGTACTAGCTTCGGCTGTACATATGAAAAAATTGGAACGATACAGAGAAGATTAGCATGGCCCCTGCGCAAGGATGACACGCACAATCGTGAAGCGTTCCACTCTTTTACCTTTTCAACTTTAAATCCTCCAAATACATGAAAAATAAAAGTGATGACTGGCCTCTTTAAAAGTGTCGCATTTTCTTAGCAGAAACCAAAATTAAAAATTCTGCACATAATTCAAATAACCATTGGAATCGTTTATATCTGTATTTTCAACTTTTTACTTCTTTATTCCGTTTCGTTCAATTCAATGTTTCATATCTTGGAAGGCATGAATATACAGAGAGATTGGAGGTAAAGGGGTGTGACGAAGGAAGGCTTTTTCAATGTATAATCTATGACAACCAATAGACTGTGCACTCTTTTTTTCCAGTCATAATTAAAGCAGTCAGAATTGATGCCCGTCTGTACTAGCTTCGGCTGTACATATGAAAAAATTGGAACGATACAGAGAAGATTAGCATGGCCCCTGCGCAAGGATGACACGCACAATCGTGAAGCGTTCCACTCTTTTACCTTTTCAACTTTAAATCCTCCAAATACATGAAAAATAAAAGTGATGACTGGCCTCTTTAAAAGTGTCGCATTTTCTTAGCAGAAACCAAAATTAAAAATTCTGCACATAATTCAAATAACCATTGGAATCGTTTATATCTGTATTTTCAACTTTTTACTTCTTCATTCCGTTTCGTTCGATTCAATGTTTCATATCTTGGAAGTCATGAATAAACAGAGAGATTGGAGGTAAAGGGGTGTGACAGAGGCTTTTTTAATGTATAATCCATGATAACCAATAGACTGTGCACTCTTTTTTTCCAGTCATAATTAAAGCAGTCAGAATTGACGCCCGTCTGTACTAGCTTCGGCGGTACATATAAAAAAATTGGAACGTTGCAGAGGAGATTAGCATGGCCCCTGCGCAAGGATGACACGCACAATCGTGAAGCGTTCCACACTTTTACCTTTTCAACTTTAAATCCTCCAAATACATGAAAAATAAAAGTGATGACTGGCCTCTTTAAAAGTGTCGCATTTTCTTAACAGAAACCAAAATTAAAAATTCTGCACATAATTCAAATAACCATTGGAATCGTTTATATCTGTATTTTCAATTTTAACTTCTTTATGCCGTTCGTTTGATTCAATGTTTCATATCATGGAAGGCATGAATATACAGAGAGATTGGAGGTAAAGGGGTGTGACGGAGGCTTTTTCAATGTATAATCTATGACAACCAATGGACTTTGCACTCTTTTTTTCCAGCCATAATTAAAGCAGTCGGAATTGATGGCCGTCTGTACTAGCTTCGGCTGTACATATGAAAAAATTGGAACGATACAGAGAAGATTAGCATGGCCCCTGCGCAAGGATGACACGCACAATCGTGAAGCGTTCCACTCTTTTACCTTTTCAACTTTAAATCCTCCAAATACATGAAAAATAAAAGTGATGACTGGCCTCTTTAAAAGTGTCGCATTTTCTTAGCAGAAACCAAAATTAAAAATTCTGCACATAATTCAAATAACCATTGGAATCGTTTATATCTGTATTTTCAACTTTTAAATTCTTTATGCCGTTTCGTTGGATTCAATGTTTCATATCATGGAAGGCATGAATATACAGAGAGATATGAGGTAAAGGGGTGTGACGGAGACTTTTTCAATGTATAATCTATGACAACCAATAGACTGTGCACTCTTTTTTTCCAGTCATAATTAAAGCAGTCGGAATTGATGGCCGTCTGTACTAGCTTCGGCTGTACATATGAAAAAATTGGAACGATACAGAGAAGATTAGCATGGCCCCTGCGCAAGGATGACACGCACAATCGTGAAGCGTTCCACTCTTTTACCTTTTCAACTTTAAATCCTCCAAATACATGAAAAATAAAAGTGATGACTGGCCTCTTTAAAAGTGTCGCATTTTCTTAGCAGAAACCAAAATTAAAAATTCTGCACATAATTCAAATAACTATTGGAATCGTTTATATCTGTATTTTCAACTTTTTACTTCTTCATTCCGTTTCGTTCGATTCAATGTTTCATATCTTGGAAGTCATGAATAAACAGAGAGATTGGAGGTAAAGGGGTGTGACAGAGGCTTTTTTAATGTATAATCCATGATAACCAATAGACTGTGCACTCTTTTTTTCCAGTCATAATTAAAGCAGTCAGAATTGACGCCCGTCTGTACTAGCTTCGGCGGTACATATGAAAAAATTGGAACGTTACAGAGGAGATTAGCATGGCCCCTGCGCAAGGATGACACGCACAATCGTGAAGCGTTCCACTCTTTTACCTTTTCAACTTTAAATCCTCCAAATACATGAAAAATAAAAGTGATAACTGGCCTCTTTAAAAGTGTCGCATTTTCTTAACAGAAACCAAAATTAAAAATTCTGCACATAATTCAAATAACCATTGGAATCGTTTATATCTGTATTTTCAACTTTTTAACTTCTTTATGCCGTTTCGTTCGATTCAATGTTTCATATCATGGAAGGCATGAATATACAGAGAGATTGGAGGTAAGGGGTGTGACGGAGTCTTTTTCAATGTATAATCTATGACAACCATTAGACTTTGCACTCTTTTTTTCCAGTCATAATTAAAGCAGCAGTCAGAATTGATGGCCGTCTGTACTAGCTTCGGCTGTACATATGAAAAAATTGGAACGATACAGAGAAGATTAGCATGGCCCCTGCGCAAGGATGACACGCACAATCGTGAAGCGTTCCACTCTTTTACCTTTTCAACTTTAAATCCTCCAAATACATGAAAAATAAAAGTGATGACTGGCCTCTTTAAAAGTGTCGCATTTTCTTAGCAGAAACCAAAATTAAAAATTCTGCACATAATTCAAATAACCATTGGAATCGTTTATATCTGTATTTTCAACTTTTTACTTCTTTATGCCGTTTCGTTCGATTCAATGTTTCATATCATGGAAGGCATGAATATACAGAGAGATTGGAGGTAAAGGGGTGTGACGGAGGCTTTTTCAATGTATAATCTATGATAACCAATAGACTGTGCACTCTTTTTTTCCAGTCATAATTAAAGCAGTCAGAATTGATGCCCGTCTGTACTAACTTCGGCTGTACATATAAAAAAAATTGGAACGATACAGAGAAGATTAGCATGGCCCCCCTGCGCAAGGATGACACGCACAATCGTGAAGCGTTCCACTCTTTTACCTTTTCAACTTTAAATCCTCCAAAATACATGAAAAATAAAAAGTGATGACTGGCCTCTTTAAAAGTGTCGCATTTTCTTAACAGAAACCAAAATTAAAAATTCTGCACATAATTCAAATAACCATTGGAATCGTTTTTATATCTGTATTTTCAACTTTTAACTTCTTTATGCCGTTTCGTTCGATTCAATGTTTCATATCATGGAAGGCATGAATATACAGAGAGATTGGAGGTAAAGGGGTGTGACGGAGGCTTTTTTCAATGTATAATCTATGACAACCAAATGGACTGTGCACTCTTTTTTTCCAGCCATAATTAAAGCAGTCGGAATTGATGGCCGTCTGTACTAGCTTCGGCTGTACATATGAAAAAATTGGAACGATACAGAGAAGATTAGCATGGCCCCTGCGCAAGGATGACACGCACAATCGTGAAGCGTTCCACTCTTTTACCTTTTCAACTTTAAATCCTCCAAATACATGAAAAAATAAAAGTGATGACTGGCCTCTTTAAAAGTGTCGCATTTTCTTAGCAGAAACCAAAAAATTAAAAATTCTGCACATAATTCAAATAACCATTGGAATCGTTTATATCTGTATTTTCAACTTTTTACTTCTTTATTCCGTTTCGTTCAATTCAATGTTTCATATCTTGGAAGGCATGAATATACAGAGAGATTGGAGGTAAAGGGGTGTGACGGAGGCTTTTTCAATGTATAATCTATGACAACCAATAGACTGTGCACTCTTTTTTTTTCCAGTCATAATTAAAGCAGTCAGAATTGATGCCCGTCTGTACTAGCTTCGGCTGTACATATGAAAAAAAAATTGGAAACGATACAGAGAAGATTAGCATGGCCCCTGCGCAAGGATGACACGCACAATCGTGAAGCGTTCCACTCTTTTACCTTTTCAACTTTAAAAATCCTCCAAATACAAAAAAATAAAAGTGATGACTGGCCTCTTTAAAAGTGTCGCATTTTTTCTTAACAGAAACCAAAATTAAAAATTCTGCACATAATTCAAATAACCATTGGAATCGTTTATATCTGTATTTTCAACTTTTAACTTCTTTATGCCGTTTCGTTCGATTCAATGTTTCATATCATGGAAGGCATGAATATACAGAGAGATTGGAGGTAAAGGGGCGTGACGGAGGCTTTTTCAATGTATAATCTATGACAACCAATGGACTTTGCACTCTTTTTTTCCAGCCATAATTAAAGCAGTCGGAATTGATGGCCGTCTGTACTAGCTTCGGCTGTACATATGAAAAAATTGGAACGATACAGAGAAGATTAGCATGGCCCCTGCGCAAGGATGACACGCACAATCGTGAAGCGTTCCACTCTTTTACCTTTTCAACTTTAAATCCTCCAAATACATGAAAAATAAAAGTGATGACTGGCCTCTTTAAAAGTGTCGCATTTTCTTAGCAGAAACCAAAATTAAAAATTCTGCACATAATTCAAATAACCATTGGAATCGTTTATATCTGTATTTTCAACTTTTTACTTCTTTATTCCGTTTCGTTCAATTCAATGTTTTATATCTTGGAAGGCATGAATATACAGAGAGATTGGAGGTAAAGGGGTGTGACGACGGAAGGCTTTTTCAATGTATAATCTATGACAACCAATAGACTGTGCACTCTTTTTTTCCAGCCATAATTAAAGCAGTCAGAATTGATGCCCGGCTGTACTAGCTTCGTCTGTATATATGAAAAATTTGGAACGATACAAAGAAGATTAGCATGGCCCCTGCGCAAGGATGACACGCACAATCGTGAAGCGTTCTACTCTTTTACCTTTTCAACTTTAAATCCTCCAAATACATGAAAGATAGAAGTGATGACTGGCGTTTTTGAAAGTGTCGCATTTTCTTAACAGAAACCAAAATTAAAAATTCTGCACATAATTCAAATAACCATTGGAATCGTTTACATCTGTATTTTCAACTTTTAACTTCTTTATGCCGTTTCGTTCGATTCAATGTTTCATATCATGGAAGGCATGAATATACAGAGAGATTGGAGGTAAAGGGGCGTGACGGAGGCTTTTTCAATGTATAATCTATGACCACCAATGGAATTTGCACTCTTTTTTTCCAGCCATAATTAAAGCAGTCGGAATTGATGGCCGTCTGTACTAGCTTCGGCTGTACATATGAAAAAATTGGAACGATACAGAGAAGATTAGCATGGCCCCTGCGCAAGGATGACACGCACAATCGTGAAGCGTTCCACTCTTTTACCTTTTCAACTTTAAATCCTCCAAATACATGAAAAATAAAAGTGATGACTGGCCTCTTTAAAAGTGTCGCATTTTCTTAGCAGAAACCAAAATTAAAAATTCTGCACATAATTCAAATAACCATTGGAATCGTTTATATCTGTATTTTCAACTTTTTACTTCTTTATTCCGTTTCGTTCAATTCAATGTTTCATATCTTGGAAGGCATGAATATACAGAGAGATTGGAGGTAAAGGGGTGTGACGGAGGCTTTTTCAATGTATAATCTATGATAACAAATAGACTGTGCACTCTTTTTTTCCAGTCATAATTAAAGCAGTCAGAATTGACGCCCGTCTGTACTAGCTTCGGCGGTACATATGAAAAAATTGGAACGTTACAGAGGAGATTAGCATGGCCCCTGCGCAAGGATGACACGCACAATCGTGAAGCGTTCCACACTTTTACCTTTTCAACTTTAAATCCTCCAAATACATGAAAAATAAAAGTGATGACTGGCCTCTTTAAAAGTGTCGCATTTTCTTAACAGAAACCAAAATTAAAAATTCTGCACATAATTCAAATAACCATTGGAATCGTTTATATCTGTATTTTCAATTTTAACTTCTTTATGCCGTTACGTTTGATTCAATGTTTCATATCATGGAAGGCAAATATATACAGAGAGATTGGAGGTAAAGGGGCGTGACGGAGGCTTTTACAATGTATAATCTATGACAACCAATGGACTTTGCACTCTTTTTTTCCAGCCATAATTAAAGCAGTCGGAATTGATGGCCGTCTGTACTAGCTTCGGCTGTACATATGAAAAAATTGGAACGATACAGAGAAGATTAGCATGGCCCCTGCGCAAGGATGACACGCACAATCGTGAAGCGTTCCACTCTTTTACCTTTTCAACTTTAAATCCTCCAAATACATGAAAAATAAAAGTGATGACTGGCCTCTTTAAAAGTGTCGCATTTTCTTAGCAGAAACCAAAATTAAAAATTCTGCACATAATTCAAATAACCATTGGAATCGTTTATATCTGTATTTTCAACTTTTAACTTCTTTATGCCGTTTCGTTCGATTCAATGTTTCATATCATGGAAGGCATGAATATACAGAGAGATTGGAGGTAAAGGGGCGTGACGGAGGCTTTTTCAATGTATAATCTATGACAACCAATGGACTTTGCACTCTTTTTTTCCAGCCATAATTAAAGCAGTCGGAATTGATGGCCGTCTGTACTAGCCTCGGCTGTACATATAAAAAAAATTGAAACGATACAGAGAAGATCACCATGGCATCCGCCCAAGGATGTCACGTTCTATCGTGAAGCGTTCCACTCTACTACCTTTTCTACTTTAAATCCTCCAAATACATGAAAAAATAAAAGTGATGACTGGCCTCTTTTTAAAAGTGTCGCATTTTCTTAGCAGAAACCAAAATTAAAAATTCTGCACATAATTCAAATAACTATTGGAATCGTTTATATCTGTATTTTCAACTTTTTACTTCTTCATTCCGTTTCGTTCGATTCAATGTTTCATATCTTGGAAGTCATGAATAAACAGAGAGATTGGAGGTAAAGGGGTGTGACAGAGGCTTTTTCAATGTATAATCTATGAAACCAATAGACTGTGTGCACTCTTTTTTTCCAGTCAGTCATAATTAAAGCAGTCAGAATTGATGCCCGTCTGTACTAGCTTAGCTTCGGCTGTACATATGAAAAAATTGGAACGATACAGAGAAGATTAGCATGGCCCCTGCGCAAGGATGACACGCACAATCGTGAAGCGTTCCACTCTTTTACCTTTTCAACTTTAAATCCTCCAAATACATGAAAAATAAAAGTGATGACTGGCCTCTTTAAAAGTGTCGCATTTTCTTAACAGAAACCAAAATTAAAAATTCTGCACATAATTCAAATAACCATTGGAATCGTTTATATCTGTATTTTCAATTTTAACTTCTTTATGCCGTTACGTTTGATTCAATGTTTCATATCATGGAAGGTATGAATATACAGAGAGATTGGAGGTAAAGGGGCGTGACGGAGTCTTTTTCAATGTATAATCTATGACAACCAATGGACTTTGCACTCTTTTTTTTTTTCCAGCCATAATTAAAGCAGTCGGAATTGATGGCCGTCTGTACTAGCTTCGGCTGTACATATGAAAAAAATTGGAACGATACAGAGAAGATTAGCATGGCCCCTGCGCAAGGATGACACGCACAATCGTGAAGCGTTCCACTCTTTTACCTTTTCAACTTTAAATCCTCCAAATACATAAAAAATAATAGTGATGACTGGCCTCTTTAAAAGTGTCGCATTTTCTTAGCAGAAACCAAAATTAAAAATTCTGCACATAATTCAAATAACCATTGGAATCGTTTATATCTGTATTTTCAACTTTTTACTTCTTTATTCCGTTTCGTTCAATTCAATGTTTCATATCTTGGAAGGCATGAATATACAGAGAGATTGGAGGTAAGGGGGTGTGACGGAGGCTTTTTCAATGTATAATCTATGATAACCAATAGACTGTGCACTCTATTTTTCCAGTCATAATTAAAGCAGTCAGAATTGATGCCCGTCTGTACTAGCTTCGGCTGTACATATGAAAAAATTGGAACGATACAGAGAAGATTAGCATGGCCCCTGCGCAAGGATGACACGCACAATCGTGAAGCGTTCCACTCTTTTACCTTTTCAACTTTAAATCCTCCAAATAC
Source organism: Styela plicata (assembly GCA_963675895.2). NCBI lineage: Eukaryota > Metazoa > Chordata > Ascidiacea > Stolidobranchia > Styelidae > Styela > Styela plicata. Next base: position 19,860,798 of record OZ023148.1, read on the forward strand.
ATGAAAAATAAAAGTGATGACTGGCCTCTTTAAAAGTGTCGCATTTTCTTAGCAGAAACCAAAATTAAAAATTCTGCACATAATTCAAATAACCATTGGAATCGTTTATATCTGTATTTTCAACTTTTTACTTCTTCATTCCGTTTCGTTCGATTCAATGTTTCATATCTTGGAAGGCATGAATATACAGAGAGATTGGAGGTAAAGGGGTGTGACGGAGGCTTTTTCAATGTATAATCTATGATAACCAATAGACTGTGCACTCTTTTTTTCCAGTCATAATTAAAGCAGTCAGAATTGATGCCCGTCTGTACTAGCTTCGGCTGTACATATGAAAAAATTGGAACGATACAGAGAAGATTAGCATGGCCCCTGCGCAAGGATGACACGCACAATCGTGAAGCGTTCCACTCTTTTACCTTTTCAACTTTAAATCCTCCAAACACATGAAAAATAAAAGTGATGACTGGCCTCTTTAAACGTGTCGCATTTTCTTAGCAGAAACCAAAATTAAAAATTCTGCACATAATTCAAATAACCATTGGAATCGTTTTTATATCTGTATTTTAAACTTTTTTTAACTTCTTTATGCCGTTTCGTTCGTTCGATTCAATGTTTCATATCATGGAAGGCATGAATATACAGAGAGATTGGAGGTAAAAGGGGGTGTGACGGAGGCTTTTTCAATGTATAATCTATGACAACCAATGGACTTTGCACTCTTTTTTTCCAGTCATAATTAAAGCAGTCAGAATTGATGCCGTCTGTACTAGCTTCGGCTGTACATATGAAAAAATTGGAACGATACAGAGAAGATTAGCATGGCCCCTGCGCAAGGATGACACGCACAATCGTGAAGCGTTCCACTCTTTTACCTTTTCAACTTTAAATCCTCCAAATACATGAAAAATAAAAGTGATGACTGGCCTCTTTAAAAGTGTCGCATTTTCTTAGCAGAAACCAAAATTAAAAATTCTGCACATAATTCAAATAACCATTGGAATCGTTTATATCTGTATTTTCAACTTTTTACTTCTTTATTCCGTTTCGTTCAATTCAATGTTTCATATCTTGGAAGGCATGAATATACAGAGAGATTGGAGGTAAAGGGGTGTGACGGAGGCTTTTTCAATGTATAATCTATGACAACCAATGGACTTTGCACTCTTTTTTTCCAGCTATAATTAAAGCAGTCGGAATTGATGGCCGTCTGTACTAGCTTCGGCTGTACATATGAAAAAATTGGAACGATACAGAGAAGATTAGCATGGCCCCTGCGCAAGGATGACACGCACAATCGTGAAGCGTTCCACTCTTTTACCTTTTCAACTTTAAATCCTCCAAATACATGAAAAATAAAAGTGATGACTGGCCTCTTTAAAAGTGTCGCATTTTCTTAACAGAAACCAAAATTAAAAATTCTGCACAGAATTCAGTTGACCATTGGAATCTTTTATATCTGCATATTCAACTTTAACTTATTTCTACCCGTTTCGTTCGATTCAATGTTTCATATCATGGAAGGCATAAATATACAGAGAGATTGGAGGTAAAGGGGTGTGACGGAGACTTTTTCAATGTATAATCTATGACAACCAATAGACTGTGCACTCTTTTTTTCCAGTCATAATTAAAGCAGTCAGAATTGTTGCCCGTCTGTACTAGCTTCGGCTGTACATATGAAAAAATTGGAACGATACAGAGAAGATTAGCATGGCCCCTGCGCAAGGATGACACGCACAATCGTGAAGCGTTCCACTCTTTTACCTTTTCAACTTTAAATCCTCCAAATACATGAAAAATAAAAGTGATGACTGGCCTCTTTAAAAGTGTCGCATTTTCTTAACAGAAACCAAAATTAAAAATTCTGCACATAATTCAAATAACCATTGGAATCGTTTATATCTGTATTTTCAAATTTTTACTTCTTTATCCCGTTTCGTTCAATTCAATGTTTCATATCTTGGAAGGCATGAATATACAGAGAGATTGGAGGTAAAGGGGTGCGACGGAGACTTTTTCAATGTATAATCTATGACAACCAATGGACTTTGCACTCTTTTATTCCAGCTATAATTAAAGCAGTCGGAATTGATGGCCGTCTGTACTAGCTTCGGCTGTACATATGAAAAAATTGGAACGATACAGAGAAGATTAGCATGGCCCCTGCGCAAGGATGACACGCACAATCGTGAAGCGTTCCACTCTTTTACCTTTTCAACTTTAAATCCTCCAAATACATGAAAAATAAAAGTGATGACTGGCCTCTTTAAAAGTGTCGCATTTTCTTAGCAGAGACCAAAATTAAAAATTCACCACATAATTCAAATAACCATTGGAATCGTTTATATCTGTATTTTCAAATTTTTACTTCTTTATCCCGTTTCGTTCAATTCAATGTTTCATATCTTGGAAGGCATGAATATACAGAGAGATTGGAGGTAAAGGGGTGTGACGGAGGCTTTTTCAATGTATAATCTATGATAACCAATAGACTGTGCACTCTATTTTTCCAGTCATAATTAAAGCAGTCAGAATTGATGCCCGTCTGTACTAGCTTCGGCTGTACATATGAAAAAATTGGAACGATACAGAGAAGATTAGCATGGCCCCTGCGCAAGGATGACACGCACAATCGTGAAGCGTTCCGCTTTTTTACCTTTTCAACTTTAAATCCTCCAAATACATGAAAAATAAAAGTGATGACTGGCCTCTTTAAAAGTGTCGCATTTTCTTAACAGAAACCAAAATTAAAAATTCTGCACATAATTCAAATAACCATTGGAATCGTTTATATCTGTATTTTCAATTTTAACTTCTTTATGCCGTTACGTTTGATTCAATGTTTCATATCATGGAAGGTATGAATATACAGAGAGATTGGGTAAGGGGGGCGTGACGGAGGCTTTTTCAATGTATAATCTATGACAACCAATGGACTTTGCACTCTTTTTTTCCAGCCATAATTAAAGCAGTCGGAATTGATGGCCGTCTGTACTAGCTTCGGCTGTACATATGAAAAAATTGGAACGATACAGAGAAGATTAGCATGGCCCCTGCGCAAGGATGACACGCACAATCGTGAAGCGTTCCACTCTTTTACCTTTTCAACTTTAAATCCTCCAAATACATGAAAAATAAAAGTGATGACTGGCCTCTTTAAAAGTGTCGCATTTTCTTAGCAGAAACCAAAATTAAAAATTCTGCACATAATTCAAATAACCATTGGAATCGTTTATATCTGTATTTTCAACTTTTTACTTCTTTATTCCGTTTCGTTCAATTCAATGTTTCATATCTTGGAAGGCATGAATATACAGAGAGATTGGAGGTAAAGGGGTGTGACGGAGGCTTTTTCAATGTATAATCTATGATAACCAATAGACTGTGCACTCTTTTTTTCCAGTCATAATTAAAGCAGTCAGAATTGATGCCCGTCTGTACTAGCTTCGGCTGTACATATGAAAAAATTGGAACGATACAGAGAAGATTAGCATGGCCCCTGCGCAAGGATGACACGCACAATCGTGAAGCGTTCCACTCTTTTACCTTTTCAACTTTAAATCCTCCAAATACATGAAAAATAAAAGTGATGACTGGCCTCTTTAAAAGTGTCGCATTTTCTTAACAGAAACCAAAATTAAAAATTCTGCACATAATTCAAATAACCATTGGAATCGTTTATATCTGTATTTTCAACTTTTAAATTCTTTATGCCGTTTCGTTCGATTCAATGTTTCATATCATGGAAGGCATGAATATACAGAGAGATTGGAGGTAAAGGGGCGTGACGGAGGCTTTTTCAATGTATAATCTATGACAACCAATGGACTTTGCACTCTTTTTTTCCAGCCATAATTAAAGCAGTCGGAATTGATGGCCGTCTGTACTAGCTTCGGCTGTACATATGAAAAAAATTGGAACGATACAGAGAAGATTAGCATGGCCCCTGCGCAAGGATGACACGCACAATCGTGAAGCGTTCCACTCTTTTACCTTTTCAACTTTAAATCCTCCAAATACATGAAAAATAAAAGTGATGACTGGCCTCTTTAAAAGTGTCGCATTTTCTTAACAGAAACCAAAATTAAAAATTCTGCACATAATTCAAATAACCATTGGAATCGTTTATATCTGTATTTTCAACTTTTAACTTCTTTATGCCGTTTCGTTCGATTCAATGTTTCATATCATGGAAGGCATGAATATACAGAGAGATTGGAGGTAAAGGGGTGTGACGGAGGCTTTTTCAATGTATAATCTATGATAACCAATAGACTGTGCACTCTTTTTTTCCAGTCATAATTAAAGCAGTCAGAATTGATGCCCGTCTGTACTAGCTTCGGCTGTACATATGAAAAAATTGGAAGGTTACAGAGGAGATTAGCATGGCCCCTGCGCAAGGATGACACGCACAATCGTGAAGCGTTCCACTCTTTTACCTTTTCAACTTTAAATCCTCCAAATACATGAAAAATAAAAGTGATGACTGGCCTCTTTAAAAGTGTCGCATTTTCTTAACAGAAACCAAAATTAAAAATTCTGCACATAATTCAAATAACCATTGGAATCGTTTATATCTGTATTTTCAACTTTTAAATTCTTTATGCCGTTTCGTTCGATTCAATGTTTCATATCATGGAAGGCATGAATATACAGAGAGATTGGAGGTAAAGGGGTGTGACGGAGACTTTTTCAATGTATAATCTATGACAACCATTAGACTTTGCACTATTTTTTTCCAGTCATAATTAAAGCAGTCAGAATTGATGCCCGTCTGTACTAGCTTCGGCTGTACATATGAAAAAATTGGAACGATACAGAGAAGATTAGCATGGCCCCTGCGCAAGGATGACACGCACAATCGTGAAGCGTTCCACTCTTTTACCTTTTCAACTTTAAATCCTCCAAATACATGAAAGATAGAAGTGATGACTGGCGTTTTTGAAAGTGTCGCATTTTCTTAACAGAAGCCAAAATTAAAAATTCTACACATAAATAAATAAACATTGGAATCGTTTATATCTGTATTTTCAAATTTTAACTTCTTTATACCGTTTCGTTCGATTCAATGTTTCATATCTTGGAAGGCATGAATACACAGAGAGATAGGAGGTAAAGGGGTGTGACGGAGGCTTTTTTAATGTATAATCTATGATAACCAATAGACTGTGCACTCTTTTTTCCCGTCATAATTTAAGGCAGTCAGAATTGATGCCCGTCTGTACTATCTTCGGCTGTACATATAAAAAAAAATTGGAACGATACAGAGAAGATTAGCATGGCCCCTGCGCAAGGATGACACGCACAATCGTGAAGCGTTCTACTCTTTTACCTTTTCAACTTTAAATCCTCCAAAAACATGAAAAATAAAAGTGATTACTGGCCTTTTTAAAAATGTCGCATTTTCTTAACAGAAACCAAAACTAAAAATTCTGCACATAATTCAAATAACCATTAGAATCGTTTATATCTGTATTTTCAACTTTTTACTTCTTTATTCCGTTTCCTTCAATTCAATGTTTTAAATCTTGGAAGGCATGAATATACAGAGAGATTGGAGGTAAAGGGGTGTGACGGAGGCTTTTTCAATGTATAATCTATGATAACCAATAGACTGTGCACTCTTTTTTTCCAGCTATAATTGAAGCAGTCGGAATTGATGGCCGTCTGTACTAGCTTCGGCTGTACATATGAAAAAATTGGAACGATACAGAGAAGATTAGCATGGCCCCTGCGCAAGGATGACACGCACAATCGTGAAGCGTTCCACTCTTTTACCTTTTCACCTTTAAATCCTCAAAATACATGAAAGAAAATTAGTGACGAATGGCGTGTTGGAAAGTGTCGCATTTTCTTAACAGAAACCAAAATTAAAAATTCTGCACATAATTCAAATAACCATTGGAATCGTTTATATCTGTATTTTCAACTTTTAACTTCTTTATGCCGTTTCGTTCGATTCAATGTTTCATATCATGGAAGGCATGAATATACAGAGAGATTGGAGGTAAAGGGGTGTGACGGAGGCTTGTTTGAGTATAATCTATGACAACCAATAGACTGTGCACACTTTTTTTTTCCAGCCATAATTAAAGCAGTCAGAATTGATGCCCGTCTGTACTAGCTTCGGCTGTACATATGAAAAAATTGGAACGATACAGAGAAGATTAGCATGGCCCCTGCGCAAGGATGACACGCACAATCGTGAAGCGTTCCACTCTTTTACCTTTTCAACTTTAAATCCTCCAAATACATGAAAAATAAAAGTGATGACTGGCCTCTTTAAAAATGTCGCATTTTCTTAACAGAAACCAAAATTAAAAATTCTGCACATAATTCAAATAACCATTGGAATCGTTTATATCTGTATTTTCAACTTTTAACTTCTTTATACCGTTTCGTTCGATTCAATGTTTCATATCATGGAAGGCATGAATATACAGAGAGATTGGAGGTAAAGGGGTGTGACGGAGGCTTTTTCAATGTTCAATCTATGACAATCAATAGACTTTGCACTCTTTTTTTCCAGTCATAATTAAAGCAGTCAGAATTGATGCTCGTCTGTACTAGCTTCAGATGTAGATATGAAAAAAATTGGAACGATACAGGAAGATTAGCATGGCCCCTGCGCAAGGATGACACGCACAATCGTGAAGCGTTCCACTCTTTTACCTTTTCAACTTTAAATCCTCCAAATACATGAAAGATAAGTGATGACTGGCCTTTTTGAAAGTGTCGCATTTTCTTAACAAAAACCAAAATGAAAAATTCTGCACATAGTTCAAATAATCATTGGAATCGTTTATATCTGTATTTTCAAATTTTATCTTCTTATAGCCATTTCGTTCGATTCAATGTTTCATAATTTGGAAGGCATGAATATACAGAGATATTGGAGGTAAAGGGGTGTGACGGAGGCTTTTTTAATGTATAATCTATGACAACCAATAGACTGTGTACTCTTTTTTTTCCAGCCATAATTAAAGCAGTCGGAATTGATGCCCGTCTGTACTAGCTTCGGCTGTACATATGAAAAAATTGGAACGATACAGAGAAGATTAGCATGGCCCCTGCGCAAGGATGACACGCACAATCGTGAAGCGTTCCACTCTTTTACCTTTTCAACTTTAAATCCCAAATACATGAAAGATAGAAGTGATGACTGGCCTCTTTAAAAGTGTCGCATTTTCTTAACAGAAACCAAAATTAAAAATTCTGCACATAATTCAAATAACCATTGGAATCGTTTATATCTGTATTTTCAAATTTTAACTTCTTTATACCGTTTCGTTCGATTCAATGTTTCATATCTTGGAAGGCATGAATATACAGAGAGATTGGAGGTAAAGGGGTGTGACGGAGGCTTTTTCAATGTATAATCTATGACAACCAATAGACTGTGCACTTTTTTTTCCAGCCATAATTAAAGCAGTCAGAATTGATGCCCGCCTGTACTAGCTTCGGCTGTACATATGAAAAAATTGGAACGATACAGAGAAAATTAGCATGGCCACTGCGCAAGGATGACACGCACAATCGTGAAGCGTTTCACTCTTTTACCTTTTCAATTTTAAATCCTCCGAATACATGAAAAATAAAAGTGATGTCTGGCTTCTTTAAAAGTGTCGCATTTTCTTAACAGAAACCAAAATTAAAAATCCTGCACATAATTCAAATAACCATTGGAATCGTTTATATCTGTATTTTCAACTATTAAATTCTTTACGCCGTTTCGTTCGATTCAATGCTTCATATCTTTGAAGGCATGAATATACAGAGAGATTGGAGGTAAAGGGGTGTGACGGTGGCTTTTTTCCTGTATAATCTATGATAACCAATAGACTGTGCACTCTCTTTTTCAGCCATAATTAAAGCAGTCAAAATTGACGCCCGGCTTTACTAGGTTCGGCTGTACATATGAAAAGATTGGAACGATACAGGGAAGAATAACAAGGCTCTCTTTTACCTTTTCAACTCTAAATCCTCAAAATACATGAAAGATAAGAGTGATAAATGGTATGTTTTTAAGTGTCGAATTTTCTTAACAGAAACCAAAATAAAAATTCTGCACAGAATTCAATTGACCATTGGAATTGTTTATACCTGCATATTCAACTTTTAACTTCTTTCTACCCGTTTCGTTCGATTTATAGTCTCAAATCTCGGAACGCGTGAATATACCGAGAGCTTGGATTTGAAAGGGTGTGACGGAGGCCTATTTCAGTATAATCTGTTACAACCAATAGACTGTGAACTCCTTTTATCCAGCCATAATTATAGCAGTCAGAATTGGTGCTCGTCTGTACTAGCTTCGGCTGTACATATGAAAAAATTGGAACGATCAGAGAAGATTAGCGTGGTGCCTGCGCAAGGATGACACGCACAATCGTGAAGCGTTCCACTCTATTACCATTTCAACTTTAAATTCTCAAAATACGTGAAAGATAATAGTGATGAATGGCCTTTCCGAAGTTGTCACATTTTCTAAACCGAAACCAAAATTAAGAGTTCTGCACATAATTCAAATAACCATTGGAATCGTTTATATCTGCATTTTCAACTTTAAACTTCTTTATAGCCGTTTCGTTCGATTCAATGTTTCAAATCTACGAAGGCAAGAATATACAGTGAGATTGAATGTAAAGGGTGTGACGGATGCTTTTTCAATGTACAATCTATGATAATCCATAGACTGTGCACTCTTTTTTCCCAGCCATAATTAAAGCAGTCATAATTGGTGCCATTTTGTACAAAATTCGGCTGTACATATAAATAAGTCGGAACGATGCAGGGAAGAATAGCATGGCCCTCTTTTACCTTTTCAACTTTAAATCCTTCAAATACATGAAAGATAATAGTGATGAAAAGCCTATTTTAAATTGTCGCATTTTCTTAAAAAAGAAAAAAAATTAAAATTTGTGCACATAATTCAATTAAACATTGGAATCGTTTATATCTGTATCTTAAACTTTTAACTTCTTTATACTCGTTTCGTTCAATTCAATGTTTCATGTTTTGGAAGGCATGAATATACAGAGAGATTGGAGGTAAAGGGGTGTGACGGAGGCTTTTTCAATGTATAATCTATGATAACCAATAAACTGTGCACTCTTTTTTTTCAGTCATAATTAAAGCAGTCAGAATTGATGCCCGTCTGTACTAGATTCGGCTGTACATATGAAAAAATTGGAACGATACAGAGAAGATTAGCATGACCCCGGCGCAAAGATGACACGTACAATCGTGAAGCGTTCCTCTCCTTTACCTTTTGAACTTTAAATCCTCCAAATACATGAAGGATAATAGTGATGAATGGTCTTTTTGAAAGTGTCTAGTTTTCTTTACAGATATCAAAATTAAAAATTCTGCACGTAATTCAATTAACCATTGGAATCTTTTGCACCTGCATATTCAACTTTAACTTCTTTCTACTCGTTTTGTTTGATTTATATTATCAAATCTCGGAAGGCATGAATATTCAGATAGATTGGATTTGAAGGGTGTGCCGGAGGCCTGTTTCCATATGATCTGTGACAAACGATAGACTGTGCACTCTTATTTTCCAGCCATAATTAAAGCAGTCAAATTTAATGCCCGTCTGCACTAGCTTCGGCTGTCGGGGTAATCCTGTTTAGGTACAATCCCTTCTGGGTAATACTACATGTGTGACGCCATCAAACTTAAATTGCTAAAAATTTAACGCAGTATGCCTTCTGCCGCCTTTTCATTGGATGAAATGTTCTGTCTGAAATGAGGCATGTCGATTCTTGTTCTATCCATCGAAACAGTTGCTGCATGAACTGAACATAATAATGATTATAAGCAATATTGTGAAAAAATTACGACATTCTCTAAATATTCTTTCTTATTTTGTTCCGTAAAAAAGGGGGATTTATTTCATTTGCTATTAATAAAATTGTTAAATTATTTTTTCAATGATTATTTTTATTAGTTTAGTATCTGTTATTAAATAATATTATTAAATCCTATTACGCTGAAAATTTTAACTTATTGATGTTATTATACAATACAAACAATAAATTTCATTTGTACATTTCAAAAATTCTTGGACATTGGGGAAGAGCGATCTTCAAAAATGAATCGTTCTGACCAACCGACACGAAAGGCGCTTAAAAAATTTATCACGAATGTCTGACGAGGGCTATTGGCGTCACAGCATTCAAGAGCGTATGTCCCCAGTCTTACTCGACTTTTTGGTGTGAAATTTTCAGTACTGGAAGTTTGGCCTTTTCTCTACTGCTACATGATGCTATAGGACACCAAATAATTGTCTTAGTTGAGGGTTTTCCGCCTTCACTTTAATGGCTACAAGTTTTGTGTAGCTTTGTATTTACTAGATGGTACTGTCTGAAATAGCTTTTGTATTTTTTATGGCATCTGGCATATTTTTGGAGAGCGTAAAAATTCGTGGGAGCTTCAACAGAAAATATGCAGAAGTGAAAATGTTTTGGGAGAAGAATTCAACAAAAGCATTTTTGATCATATTTGGGAGCGCTAAAACAGGTAGAAAATGAAAAGATAAAAAGAACAAATCCGAAAAAATACGTGTACGGAAGGTGGGTTTTTGAATTTGCTCTTTGGGTTGCGGAGATAAAATAAAATGGGACACGAGAACTGGGTGATTGACTGTTAAAATATAAATAAAATATATATATATATATATATAAGAAATAATTTTTATTACTCAGAAGTGGTTGGTAGTTTTAGCATCGCCCAATCCAAATACCACCACTCATTGCTCTCTAATATTGCTGTTTAGTTCGGCGTGGTGTTTCCGTTGAGTGTACAGTTGCTATTATTTCATTTGAAGCTGGATAATATCTATCAAATGCTGCGTCCAAATGATTCAAATATCAAAGAAAGTCGAAGGGAATTAGTAAATTAAAGAAAGTAAATTAAGCGTTTTCCTCTTCCTGCACAAATATGGGGTGTTGATGGAATGCACCGCCAAGGTGCAGTCCATCAACAGCCCATAAATGGCATAAATTTCATTCACATTGCGTTTTTAACTTCGGAAATATGCCATTACTGGACCAGTAGATTCACTGTCATTTTTGTTACAGTTTACATGGCTAAGAATAAATGATAATGATTTTAAAAAAATACTAATTTACCTAGCTTGGTGCGATCAGATTAGGGTTTTTAGCAACATTTTTGTCGTGCTTGTTAAAATTTTAAATATAATTTCAAAAATTTACGAATAAACATTGAGAAAATATGGTTTTCAATTCAATTTCCTGTTCATTTTTGTTCCACAGAATTTGATTCGAAATGTAATGATTCGATTCCGAAAATAAATGTATGTGAAAGTGGAGACCCGAATAAATTAGAATGATTAGAAACTATATATTTTAGGAATTAAAAAAGTGGTAGAGGATTTTATCACTCCCCTAGACAGATATCACTCACTGCGCTTACACCATATCGGTTCAGTTCCTTCTGGGATATTTTCCGTTTAAAATGCAAATTGCTGATAATACCTCTCGTGGCTGGTAGTTGATTTTTTTTAGGATATCTGTGGCTCATATTCTATAAAATAAAATTTCTGACTGGAACTATAGACGTTTATTGAATGAACCTCTGGAAGAAATTCTATACCTATTGCAAACTGGAAAAACAATGGTTGATAATTCTTCAGCTCGCATTGAGCCACTGTTGCGCGGTCCACCTGTGGCTCATGCTTGACAAATGAAAATGTCTTGATTGAAGAGAAGTCATTGGGTCGAATATACGATCAAAGCAATCTCGCCATCGTTTCGCGTCTTTTACTTACATTGTAAAGCCTAACGCGCTTTGGATTTACTTGTTAAAATATTTACCGAACGTGTTTTGTTAACCGTGGTACACTGATGGGTCGCGTCATCGAGGAGCGGTCTATCCGTTGCACACAGATAAATTTTGCACGCTTCGTTTCACTTGCTAGTTATACCAGTCGACGAGGCGGTCCATCTGTGGCTCATGCATGGTAAAATAAACTTTCTGAATATTATAATCGGAAGCGATGATTCCTTACTAGAAGTATACCCCAGTCATCAAATCATGTTTTGTCTATTATAAGCCACAGATGGATCGTGTCGCGGAGGCAGGTGACATCTAAGGATCTTGCCTGACAAGACAAAATTTCTAACTGGGACTAAAAGATTTCATTCAACAAGTAATGGCGACAGAAAAAGCGCCTCGACAGTGCGATGTGTCAATGTCCCGTAGTTGACACAAAACATTATTCCGCAAAGCGTTTCTAGGAAGGAAGTTATTTGGTAAAATATACCGAGCATACCTATCGTTCCGCGTCATTCATATTCAATCAAAACCAAATCGGGAATTTTATTTTACCGAACAAATGCCACAGATGTACCGCGTCTCATCAACGCAATCCATCAGTGACTCGTACTCAAGAAAACTTACTATCAATCAGTCATTCAGGCTCCCACAAGCAGAATAAACAACAAACAAACAATTAAACGTCAGATTAAACGACCAGAAGGAGCAAAATCTCTAGTGAAATTTAAAACACGCAAACGTACGCTCACTTGCCTATAAACGCACTCACACGTGCAATTCAAACCAAAGAATAAATTAAAAAATATACATAAACTGCTACTCGAATAGCCAACATGGATTATTAGAAGTTTTTTCAACCAAAAAATATTCACAACTCACAATAGTGCATTATCAATCGCCAATCGGTTTTGTTGGTTTTAAATACCAAGAAAAAATACAAACTGTAAATCTATCGTACTGCGCCATTTACTTTCATTGTTACCCAATCAAAAATTTCATTTTGCCAAGCATGAGCCACAGATGGACATCTCCTCGGCGCGATCAACCAGCGACTCTTACTCAATAGAACGTTTTAGGATAAACGATTTTTGACTAGAAAAGTTTAAAGCGTACTGGCTTAACACTCGATAAGAAGTCAGATACGACGATATCCTTCAGAAAATACTGAATCACACAAGCTTTGACATTCTTGTTTGCCGAATTTTTTAAATCTTCGAAACTTGATATAAAATTGTGAAGAATTTCAAGCGTTGTTAAACAAAAACCAAATAAACTGTAGAGCAAATTTTCAACTTGCATTCTCCAACTATCACCACAGTAAAAAAGGGAACTCTATGTCCTAGTTCCAATCATATACCCTCGAAAATCATTAGTTGTACTGTTCTCACGATTATATCTCAGTCAGATAAACTGTCGAATATGAGTCACGAAAGGATGACGGTCAATCTGTGGCTCATACTCAACGAAATAATATTTTAGATAGAGAATGATTCAAATACTAAATAAAGTCGAAGGAAAATCGTAAATTAACAAAAAGTAAATTAAGCGTTTTCCTCTTCCTGCACGCAATGAACTCTTAACACTAAGTTTAAGTACAGCACCTACACTGTAACAAAAATGCAACAAAATCACTGGTCTTTGGCAGTTTTCCTTGGCGGTAATAAAAAACATTCCTAATTGTCTTTTTGGACAAATATGAGGCGAGACAAATATATGGCATAAATTTCATCAACATGACAGTTTTTAACTTTGGAAATATGAAATTACTGCAAATGACCAGTAAATTCACCGTACTTTTCTTGCAGTGTAAATGGCTGAGAATAAATGATAATGATTCTAAGAAGATACCAATTTGCCTTGCTCTATGCTCCATGTTCATTTTTTCCACAGAATTCAATTCGAAATGTAAGGATTCGATTCCGAAAATAAATGTAAGTGAAAGTGGAGACCATAATAAATCAGAATGATTAGAGGCTATATATTTTAGGAATTAAAAGAAGTGGTAGATGGTTTTATCATCCCCGAGACAGATACCACTCACTGCGCTTACACCATATCGGTTCAGTTCCTTCTGGGATATTTTCCGCTTAGAGTGCAGTTGCTGATATCAACTCTTGTGCCTTGTAGTTGATTTTCTAGGTTATCTGTGGCTCATATTCGATAAAATGAAATTTCTGACTGGAACTATAGACGTTTATGGAAGGAACCTCCGGTAGAAATTTCTTAACTTTTGCAATCTGGAATAAGAATGGTTAATAATTCTTCAACTCACATTGCGCCACTGTGGCGCGGTCCATCTATACTCATGCTTGACAAACGAAAAATGTCTTGATTGGAAGGAAGTCATTGGGTCATGCTTGGCCAATTAAAATTTCTGATTAATATAATCGAAAGCGATGATTCCTTATTGGAAAATATCAGAAGTATACCACAGTCATCAAGGCATGTTTTGTCGACACAGATGGATCGTGTCGCGGAGGCACGTGCCATCGATGGATCATGCCTGACGAAACGAAATTTCTAACTGGGATATACCAGCAAAACAAACCTATCGTTCCTCACCATTCATTTTCCATATAATCAAATCCGGAATTTCATTTTGTCAAACCAGTGCCACAGATGTATATACAAGCAGAAGGAGCAAAATCTCTAGAGAAATTTAAAACACGCAAGCGTGCATTCACTTGCCTATAAACACACTCACACGTGCAATTTAAACCAAAGAAAAAAATTAAAAAATAAACATGAACTGCCATTCGAATAGCCAATATAGATTATTAGACGTTTCATCAACAGAAAAAATTCACAACTCACAATAACGCATTATCAATCGCCAATCGGTATTGTTGGTAAACATTTTAAATACTAAGAAAAAATACAAATTGTGAGGATAAAATTACGAGTAAAGTAACTCTATCGTTCTGCGCCATTTACTTTCATTGTTACTAAATCGAAAATTTTATTTTGTCAAGCATGAGCCACAGATGGACAGCGTCTCATCGGCGCGATCAACCAGCGACTTTTACTCAACAGAACGAATTAGGATAAACTATTTTTGACTAGAAAAGTTTAAAGCATACTGGCTTTACACTCGGTAGGAAGTCAGATACGACGTTCCCCTTTCAGAAAATACTAAATCAGACAAGTTTTGACCGTCTAATTTGCCGAATTTTCTAAATCTTCAAATCCTAAGATAAAATTGCGAAAAATTTCAAGCGTTGTTAAACATGTAACATGTGTGAACAATTGTAACATGATGTATCGAGCTATTGGAGCGCAGTCCATCTGTGGCTCATGCTTAGCACCGTAAAATGTCTGATTGGGGGAAGTTATTGGATCACAATAACTTCCTAATAGAAACGCTTTGCGGAATTAGGTTTTTGTCGACTGTAGACCATTGACACATTGCGCTGTTGAGGCGCTTTTTCTGTCGCTAGTACTTGTTCAATGAAATCTATCTATGTCTAGTCCCAATTTTAAATGTGATTTTGTCAAGCATGCTTCGTAGATGGCCTGCGCCCAATAAAGCAAAACAACCCATTTCGCGTAATTTGCTTTCATTGTGAAGTTTAACGCGCTTTGACTTTCACTCGCTAAATTTTCTCGGTAAGAAATAAGATCGTTCGGACATGTTTAGTTAAGTGTATTTTGCTGATAAGTCGCGCTATCGAGGTACAGCTCGAGCTGTGGCTCATGTTCGACAAAATGAAAATTTCTGATTAGGACACAGAATCGACGATTCAGACGACCTTTCAGAGACATGTTTTACCAAACATATGCCACGGATGATCTATTTATTTTATATATAAACAACATAAAACGGTGTGATTCGACAACACGGCCTCAAGAGAGCAAATACACCGAAAAGCTATCCCAAAAACGGAAAAGCAAACAGGCGATCAATTTGCGCCGGCAAATACACTGATACCTACACAAATATGAATTACAGAACAACAGCGCTTCACGGCTGATCTATCAGGGTGCGAGTGTGCAAAATATTTCTCAATATGTACCAAACTGCTCTTTTATTTGCGCGAGAAATTTTGTAACACGCGGGTGTTTTATCCGGCCAAACCCAAGGAAACCCCCTCGTATAGAGCAGTTTTAGGCGCAAATGTTTTCAAATAAAAGAATACTTTGGGGAATGTAGTAGACGTCAGTTGGTAAATTCTGGGCGCGATTTGGAGCGTGAGTATAATGTCAAATTTGAAAAGAGTAGCGTTGGAATTGCTTGTTTTAATTTGGATTCCTTTTAAAAAATATGAATGCTTCAGAGAATGCAGTGGCCGACGGTAAGCAAAGTATATGAACGCGATCAGTAGTGGCAATGGCAAATGTATCATCATATCGGGTAGAATGGCCGAGTGGAGAGAGAGCTGCCAAATTTCGTTTCATTTATGCCTTCTCGCAAATCACCATCGCCATTGTCTCAATGCAGAATAAAAGATTAAGCTTCCAAGGACAACTTTCCATTTCTTCTAAACAAGATTGGAAGCAGCGCCTGAAAGAACCAACTGACTGACCTTTACTTATATCGCAAAGAGGTAATGTGAAAGAATAAGTCAAAAATTGCACTATACGCGTAAACATCTCTTATAAAACTGATCCGCTGTGATATAATGCATTGCGACAGACACATATGTTTAGAGTGCTGAATATACGGTCCGCGTAATATGAGGATTAAATAATTATAGCGTATAGGGGTCATTACGGAACGAACGAACGAAAGAGATAATGGGAACATTGCACTTTTTCCCAAATCAGATAGAATTTTATATAACATTATTTGGATTACTAAATCATATTACTAGGATAAGTCAAATAATGGAGGTCATACAATGTATAATTGGTTTTTAACTAAATCGGGGCAAGACAAAGAGTCTTTTCTCAGGGTGTCTGAATATATGTTTTTAAAAGTAGTGCGGGATGATTGTAAATTGTTATCCTCGTTTATGCTTTTTGTGAGCCCAACAAAATGTTCGTTTTTATGATAAAACTTTGCTTTTCAGTAAACACTATTTTTTAGTATTGAATTCATGAGAGTTTCTAAGTTCTAGTGCATTCCCATAGGTGATTAACATATTTAACACTTAGTAAAAGTGGAGAAGTATGAAATATATATATCTCACAATATATATTTTACAATATTATCCATTTAAATCAGTAGATCATAGTACCGTGACATGTAATTCATGTAAATTTTAAAATTATTTGTTCATATTGAACCAAATCTGGCTTGACAAATGACAAGTTTCATCCGAGTGCCCCTAAACATTACAAGCTACTTTCTCCGAAAGCGTTCACGTTGCTACTAACTGACCTCATTCATGGTCTTATGGAGCCTAGAATCTTATGAGAGAAAAAAATCATACTTCATTATAGATAATTTAATTTTGTAATAGCAATTCTTTTAGGGTGTCTGAGTGGCCACCAAAGTAGATGACATTTTCCCTGTGTGACCTGAAAAGAAAAATAAGAATGTTATTACTGTCGCCCAGGGCAGATGCTTATTAGTTTACTTTTCTAATTCGGTTCAGCTCCCAGTCAGAAAATTCCTGCCCCAGCACATCTTGCTGATTATGGGTCACTGAGGGAAAGCACCGTCGAGACGCAGTCAATATGCGGTAAAATCTTGACAAAATAAACCTTATCATTGAGCTTTTCGTACACTCGCAATGTGTCTATGTACACAAAATGAAGCGACAGAGCTGAAGTTGTATCAAATAAATGATTCACTAAACACAAACAGCCCGGCCCTGTGTTTCGTATTTGCTAGCGCAATTTATATTCGCATTTTTTAAAAAATTGAGAGCAGTCTCTCCCAAGGTTTTGAATATTATCAAAATTTCAATATCACAAGCAACATTTTTTCGCGCCTTCGGCAGGATACATATATCTATATATATATTTTTTTACCAAAATGATGAATTTGCCAAGAATTATTAGCGCGCGTTCAGTGCTCATTTGTGTAAGAATGGAAAACGTTGTTTTTATGCCCTTCCGCATATTTGAGCATTTCCGCTGTCACTGCGCAGACATCATTTCATGGAATCAACTTCTTTTATTTAGCAATGAAGCGTGACGTACTCCTGAGATGACATTATTTGCTTCTTTGTTCTTAGTGTATCGCTTTGTTGACTTAATCAGAGAGCCTTTATTGTCTGCCTTCACCCTGAAGTAGTACAATGTTACAGATGTGATATAGCGATTGAGTATGACTTTATAACTCTGATAATTGTAATTATGAAAAAATTGTGTTTTATTGGAGCGGAAATATTTTGCGGCAAATATGCCAATACAGAGCAAAGTGCTAGATTGGAATGGTTTTTAAATACGACTATGAAGTTATGAATGAGGGCGGTGAGTTTAATATGTTTACTATTCAAGTTAGTCACAATCGGCAATACAATTGCGCAGTCATTGGTGTTGCTTTAAGGTGAATACAGTTGGGATTTGAAACATCGTCTTCGATTTTTCCAAAAAAGAGCAGGGGCGGCATTATGGAACATATGGGTCTACTAGTACAAATCCGCCTCGTAAGTTCTATTGAAGGTTCCGAGATACGAACTTGGTAAAATGGTATTATTTTAAGCTTCAAAACTCGCGTTAATAGACATCTATCAGGGATGGAAGTTTCATAGTTCCTGCATTTCATGCAGCTCTGTGTACTTTAGTGGCTTCAAGAGAATTTTCAAGCATGATTCTCCTGTGGCCTTGCTCTGAACGATAATTTTAATAAAAAAAATATGGAAACACTTCGTATCAGCGAACGTCATTTACGTCCTAGCATACCAGAACGTGGGTGAAAACGACGCTACTTTTGTTGACACATTCATTCTCGCATATATATATATATATATATATAGCATCGATCGCGCCTTCTCTGATCAGCGACGTTCAGGTGGCGAGCTTCGATTTTCACGGGTCTATAACTGTTGTACAATAATAATAATATATCTAATAATACTATCAAACCATACCATAACAGTGGTCCTCATTTGTCTCAATCATTTAGTACATTATATGCGTTTAATCATATTTTTATATCATCTACCAAATGCAAACTAAATATTGAGTAAAACATGTTCTAGTGTTGAATGAGGAATATTATGTTAGGTTCAGTGATAGATAGAGTGGTAGCGCGCCAGGACCGATCCGATTCTGACTTGCTCGACGTATTAAAAATTTTTGATTTTCTAAATCGCAGTCGTAAAATGTATTGTCGTTTTGAGCCTGAACTCATTTCAAACCTATCGTAAACCTATCGACGATCATGTTTATGAAGCTACGTGGTGCAGACTGAAAAAAAAATAATGGGACCAAAAGTTTAGACTACCCCTCATATAAAATATAATGGGAATATAATGGATTAAATAGATAAATAAAAAAATCCGCTTTTGTGTCCGATATAGATTTATATCATTTGGGATCGAAAACATTTGAAATATATTATTAATGCAGTGTATATTTTGCACTTAATTTGCACCACGCCATCTCAATTTCATTTGTAATGGATTGAAAAGAAATATTTGAACCCTTTAAATATTGTTTTTCGTTTGAACATTGCCACGTCCTAGTGCGATTTCTGTATTTTTTTGTGGTATAATTGAACTCTGCATGTGAAAAATATTCCGCATCAGATTGTACTAAAGTCCTGCATCGCTCGTCTTTGATTTACAGTTCTCCCAGACGGGGTAACCTATCCAACGATACTCGGGAAAGAAGTCGAAAATGATTTATCGCTGGAATATTGACGCTATTACAGTCGCTCTCTTCCTCAGCTGAGTATGTCGAAGTATGCGCTAATGTGGTGAAAATAAAACTGTGGTGGTGTCTCTCACATAATAGTGTATCTCTTTGCAACATCGACGTGAAATGCGTCAGGCAGGTCACTCGTGTCTAGTAGATAATCCTTTACAAATTTCCATAAGACAAACTCTTTTTTAATAGTCGCACAGCTAGTACACGGCCCACGGCTGGCAAATACTTTCTATAATGCCGCCCTAGATGCCTAATGCTCGAAACCTGCGAGGCGAATCTCTGTTCGGGGCGGTGATGAATTCCATTCCAACTAACTTGCTTTTTAAAAGAAATTTTAACTTCCGGTAAAAAGGTGAGTGAAACAGAAATGTCCTACATAGAAATCAGAATTTAGGTTCGCGCTATAGGACACTCTTGGGTATTGTAACGATTCTAGTACCGGGTTTTTCCCGAGTGTTGTACGTGGTACTGATAAAACGATAAGTATATTACGCAGTACACTTAGTCTCGAAGATGATTTTGGGGACATGAATTTCAGTATTTTTCTGACGCAGCAACAATAAAACGGCAATAGAATTCTTTAGAATTGGTAGAAAGCTGTTTAGGAAATGTTTTACAAATGTAATGAGTCTGTGCTGAAGCTTCGAACAAGGCTGTGTGCGGGTAAGCGTAACTCGTTCCTCTTTTTATCCAAAAAAACAGTAGATACCTGTCATACATATCACCATACATTACTGTTTTGTTTATATATGTTTTTCTCTGTGGTTTATAGTAGGTAATTAATACTTTTCAAAGGGTATTTCAACGCTGCTAAAAGCAAATTTCGGTTAAAAAGTAGGTAGATAGTTACGACATTGGCTAAGGCAGACTGAATTTAACTTTAGCGCTCAGTTTTGGCTGGGGTTGTTTTTTCTTAAAGCGCCGTTCTTGGCAGTATGTTAGCACAAGTCATTTGTCATGAAGAGATCAGGTAATTGGGTCCACTGGCGCTGCTCAAAGGGAAAAATTTATAATAAATTTTACAATTTTATTTCTGTAACGTTTCGTTTGGTAAAAAAACGACAACAACTCATATATTTTAATTTGAAAAACGAAAACTTACTTACAGTTTAAGGCCTTGATAAATACTTCTTTATTTTATATTTACATATAAGCATTCGAAAATTGGATTCGAAAAGGCACTGCTGCTTACCATTGACATAGAGTTACTGATTTTGAAAAATTCAATGTCACTCTAGGACGTGGCTGACCCAAGGACGCTCATAAAATCGATTTGAAATACAGGAAAAACGTTTCAATGGTACCACCAGAAAGGAAATATCCTAGCGCACACGATCACGTTTTAATTTGTTGTCGAAACCTAACAGCCGAACAGAAAAAGAACTGTTTGGACATTCGAAAACTATAGTCATATAGGTTTTCAAATGGTGTTTTGTATTACTATTTATTGCATATAATCACAACATTTGGACTTCAAATTATATCCGAATACTTTCACAGTTTTGATCGTTTATGTGATATATTTATAATTAACCTATCTTTTGTGATTAAGGAAATACGAGCTTTTAAAGTCGTCCTGCTTCCAAGACATACGAAAGACACGATAGTGTCTTTCAGGGCCAGACGACGTACGCGGGAAAGACACTTGAGTGTATTTTAATGGTTCAAAGAGTTAAACAAACCAAAGCGGAAATTTTATTTTGTTGAGCATGCGTCACATACGACCGAACCTCGGCGGTCTATTTGATGAACAGACTGTCGTGTTACACAAACCAAATTGGAAATTTTATTTTGTCAAGCCTGCGCCTCAGACGGATCGCGTCTCGGTGGCCATATCCATAGGTGATCCATACTTATATTGTAACCCAAGAACTTTTCCAAATCAAACATAGTAGTAAATGTTTCTCGAAAATTTCTGAAAGAAATTTCCACAAACATTGCATTTTTCCAAATCAAACATTGCAGTGAGTGTTTCTCGAAAATTTCTGAAACAAATTTCCACAAACGCTGCAGAACTTCTCTTTTGCGGTAACAAGAAAAAAGTTAAGCAAAATCAATAAGTCAATCATCTAGTTTTTTATTCAACCTTTCCATTACGTTTACAAAATATATTGCTATTTGCTTAATGTTCACTTGCTCATTTTCCACTGTCTTATATAGAAGTACTTTTAGGTTGGATATTGTCAAATATATTCTTTCAAATTTCAAAAAAAGTTTACGTATATTGCTATCTACCATTTCACGATGACGATTATAACAAAATAATAAATTCCCTTTTTTCATTAATATTATACTTATAATGGGTTTTATGGTGCTCGTAATCATAGATTATAGATACAGATAGTTTCTAAATATCTATCTAGTAGTTCACTTCCTAATTTTTGTTGCCAATATGAGAGGTGTCTGTGAATGTTTCATGAAGCACAGGAAAATTGATGTTAACAATGCACTGTATTCCATTTTTTATATGATATTTTTTGCAGTAGCTTGCAAAGCCAGTTTGTTGTAGAAATCTTGAATTTACTTTAGAAAGATTTTTAAAAATCTTTGATAGCATTCACTGGTATTCATAGTAGATACGGGAATGCCAGAATCAAGTATGATTTGGCAATGCCTACCCTATTTCTGTGTGATATTTGATTTAACAATAACAATTAAATGTCAAAGACATTGATGCGATATTCAAATTTTATATACTTTGGAATTTTAAGAACCTGGTGCCTCCCGGGTATGTGAGGAGTAAAATCGATAGAAATGAAGTGAATACACGCTTTCACTTTCCACGCATAAAAAAATGCATGTTTTGCTATACACAGTAGTGCTGGCTAGACAATTTTTTACTCAAACTAGGTAAAGTAATACGAAATTTACCAGGAAACTAGGTAAAGGTGACCTATTTTCACTCTGTAAAGTAGGTGGTACTTCGATTAAAAACAAGATTGCATTTAAGACGTTTTCATTTGATTCGAATATCGATATCGCCGAATTTTCTATCTCGAAAGCATTTTCACAATGGTTATATGATTTACTTTTTTGTTATATACTAGGTGCCTATATGATTGATTGTGATTGAAATTGGTGCTAAATGCATTGGCTTCATCCCCGATATATGCTATCTTAAATATAAACCCGCAAAATTGATCGATAATTTCTGACAGATTTTACTCATTTGAATGATGTTATAGTTCGAGCCGAATTGAATTGGGATTTTTCTTTTTTGTGCATTGACTTCCACTAATTGGATACATTTACATGCTGTGTCCAACTTTGCATAGAAATTGCATTCCAAATGGAAAACATCCCAAACGGAGCCGAACCGCCAAGGTAAAGTGCAGTTAGTTGTAACTGCCCCGGGGCGATGGTAAAATCATCTACCACTTCCTTGCTTTTTTGCCCTTTTAGTTGACTCTCACGAGATGCAGGCTTCAGGACTATTCTAAAGCCCGTATCTGCAGGGCCTAAATATCAGCGTAATGATGTGATAATATACTGCGCCGTAATAGACAACAAGTGTTTTAATCGAGTTGAGTCGATTTTTTTTTGGTTATTTTTTACATACCAGCATCTTTCTAGTTGATTACCGTCAGTTATGTGGTGACGTAATTTATGTTAGTCTACGAGAAGATTCTGATTTGCATTTTGTGTAACAAAAAATTTGGCATATATTTCGATTATGTTCTGTCATCAGATGTAATATTGAATGAATAGAAGAAGCGCATACATTTTCGGAACAGTCCTCAATTGAAAGACTTTTTTTATTGAAAATTAACTGCAAGCAAGGCCAGAAGTTTGGCTTAAAGGGAATCAATTAGAGGGAATTTAATCGCAGAGAGCTACTAAACGATGTAGCATTAGCAACGGCACTCTAAGCAGAAACATTCAGAATGGAACTGATACAGATTTCGTGAACTTTACAATTTATTGTATAGTGATTATTTTATATCAACAATACGTCGAGGGACAATCACCGCTGTTTAGATATTTTTTACTAGAATTTCACTCCGAGTAATTCTGGAAGCAACGTCGGAAATTAATCGATGAATATTTATTGCAACGGATGGAAATATTTGGTTTGTTGTGAAATAAGTTTAAAGTGCGTGAATTACCGTTTATATGGCGTTAATATACTGTCAATTATTTGACTCGATTAAATCATTCCCCGCACTCACAAAATATGTTTCATTAGACATGGTATAATGATGGTTACAGGTTTTAAACTGCTCTTCCTATGTGCACACACTTCTTATCAGGCTTGTATTTACTTACTCGATGAAATCATTCATGTCTTTGTGTATTTCAGAACGAACACAAATAATCTCTTATGAATGGGCTATTGAGTTATACAAGCCAAATCAAAATTCTATTTTGTCAAGCATGCGTCACAGAAGGACCGCGCCCTGGCGGCGCAATTCATCAGTGACCCATACTTAGCAAAAGATATTTTGACGATTTTTTTCTGATTGGTACATTGTAATCTAAATCTCGCATCCAACAAATGAAACAATTTATATAGAAACATAATTACAAAAACACTTCAAGTTGCAAACTTTATCTTGCACGTTGACAAAATCGATAAGCCAGTCATCTAGTTTTCTGAAAAGCGAGCAAATTTTATAAATAAATCATCCATTTTTTCTCATTTCACATTGGATTTTTAAAATATTTCTCCTATCAATTGAGTGGACGGATTTATCTTCGTCCGAATAGAAAACCCAAGAATATTATATGCTACCAAGGGTTGGGCAAAATCGAATCATTTGGAATTCATATCTGATCCGTATTTGTTTTTTCTGAATCGGATCGAATCACTATTTCCGTGTAAATAGCAAACATCCCAATTTTAGTATTACAACTTATCTCCATTGTGAAAATCAAGACATTTATAGTTTATTTTTTCAATTCACACTCCGTGTCTAGCGACAAATTTCATATTTTAACGACTAAATAAAATCGATTTTGGTCAAAATCGATTGCATTTTATTGTTAAAAACAGAAATTTCACTTCATTTGGCAAATTTTTGTTCCTATGGGCGATTCTTGATTGATTTAAATAACGTGTGCTTCGAACCACCGAATCGAATTGCCCGGCACTACTTGCAGTGCACTTGGTCATTTTCAACTATGAATACGTTTTTTTGCACGGCTGTAAATTCTGAATTGATATAATAAGATATATCTTCCAAAATTTGTTATCAATAGCGGTGTTGTGTATGTCCCATGAAGAACGGGAATATTAAAGCCTAGTAAAACATTGCATGCATCGCATTTTATTTTATGTAAATATATTGCAATATGCTGCAAATTCAATGATTTGTGAAATTTTGAAATTTCAATGTAAAAATTCTACCAGACGCTTATATGAGCATGCCTTATCACTTTAAGTAAATATCGTAATGCGAGGGATTACTGTTGCTGGACAAAAAACATTGTAGATTGTGTATTGTTTAATTCATCTTCCGGTTGGGCCGAACTTAACATTGATGAAAGGGTTCAAATCTTTAAATATGCTTCTAAAATTTGAAAAACTCGGGATTTTCCGGATATGCGAGGAGTGAAATCGGAGATAATAGTGACCAACAAGTTGACGCAACGCCCAAGCATTTTATTCACTCTCTGCGCTTTATTGAGGCTAGGTTAGTGTGTACTCAAGCAAAACCTATCGCAGAAATTTAACGATACAGATTGTAACTTGGATTGTTGCATTGCAAGTAGGGCTGGGCAAAACCGAATCATTTGTAATTCTAATTAATTTTTCTAATTAGATCGAATCACTAATTCCATGTAAACAACAAATATCTCATTTTTTAGTATTACAAATTGTCCCCATTTTGAGAATCAAAAAATCTATAGTTTATTGTACATTTTCAATTACAGAGTCCAAAGACCACAATTTTCATATTTGCAAATTTGACCAAAATCGATTGCATTTTTTCTCGTTAAAAATGAAAGTTCTAGTTCTTTTAGCAAATTTTTGTTTCTATGAACGATTCACTATTGATTCGAATAAATTGTGCTTCGAATCGATTCGAATTACCAAATCGAATTGCCCAGCCCTAATTGCAAGCAAGGAACTGCAAACAAACCTGTTCTGCTTTTTATATTTGTGGAAACGGAAAATATTTATTCATTTCGCAATGACAGTCTTTAAATGGATGATAACAGAGGTTACTATAGTTCAGAAAAGCAAACCGGCGATCAATCTGCGCCGGCAAATACACTGATACCTGCACAAGTATGAGGCACAGAACAACAGCGCTTCACGGCTGATCTATCAGGGTGCAAGTGTGCAAAATATTTCTCAATATGTACAAAACTGCTCTTTTATTTGCGCGAGAAATTTTGTAACACGCGGGTGTTTTATCCGGTCAAACCCAAGGAAACCCCCTCGTATAGACCAGTTTTAGGCGCATATATTTTCAGATAAAAGAATACTTTAGGGAATGTAGTAGACGTCAGTCGGTAAATTCTGGGCGCGATTCGGAGCGTGAATATAATGTCAAATTTGAAAAGAATAGCGTTGGAATCGCTCGTTTTAATTTGGAAATATTTTAAAAAATATGAATGCTTCAGAGCATGCAGTGGCCGACGTTGAGCAAAGTATATGGACGCGATCAGTAGCGTAAATTTGAAAAACCGAAAATATCATTGGCGCCATGGCAGAAGTATCGTCATCTCCGGTAGCACGACCAAGTGGATCGAGAGCTGCCAAATTTCGTTTCATTTATGCCTTCTCACAAATCACAATAGCCATTGTCTCAATGCAGAATAAAAGATTAAGCTTCCAATGACACTTTTCCATTTCTTCTAACCAAGATTGGAAGCAGCGCCTGAAAGAACCAACTGACTGACCTTTACTTATATCGCAAAGAGGTAATGTGAAAGAATAAGTCAAAAATGGCACTATGCGCGTAAACATCTCTTATAAAACTGATCCGCTATGATATAATGCATTGCGACAGACTCATATGTTTAGAGTGCTGAATATACGGTCCGCATAATATGGGGCTTGAAACATTATAGCGCATGGGAGTCATTTTCAAAATATAAAAATACTTACCACGTATAAGAAGTACCTACTTCTTTTAGCTCTTTTCGTTTTAGCTCTTTGCTATTGAGTGGCCATTGGTTAATTCCCTATGTGAGTTGCTTCCGGCCCTGCTTAGAGCAAATTTCAATAAAAAATAAATAAACAACAGATCTTTTATAGAGTTGTCGGCCGGCCTGGTCTAAAAATATCACAATATTTCGGTATTGATCGGAATGAACGAACGAAAGAGATAATGGTAGCGTTGCACTTTTTCCCAAATAAATAAATCTTATATATCATTATTTGGATTACTAAATCATATTACTAGGATAAGTCACATAATAGAGGTCATACAATGTCTAATTGTTTTTTAACTAAATCGGGGCAAGACAAAGAGTCTTTCCTCCGGGTGTCTGAATATATGTTTTTAAAAGTAGTCCGGGATGATTGACATTGTTGTCCTCGTTGATGCTTTTTGTGAGCCCAACAAAATCTTTTTTTTATGATAAAACTTTGCTTTTCAGTAAACACTATTTTTTAATATTGAATTCATAAGGGTTTCTAAGTGTTAGTGCATTTCCATAGGTAATTAACATATTAAACACTTAGTAAACGTGGAGAAGTATGAAATATATTTATTTATCCCATAATATATATTTTATAATATTATACATTTAAATCAGTAGATCATAGTACCGTGACATATAATTCAGGTAACAATTAAAATTATTGTTTGATATTCAACCAAATCTGGCTTGACAAATGGCAGGTTTCATCCGAGTGCTCCTAAACATTACAAGCTACTTTCTTCGGAAGCGTTCACGTTGCTACTTACTGACCTCATTCATGGTCTTATGGAGCCTAGAATCTTATGATAGATAAAAATCACACTACATTTTGGATAATTTAATTTTATAATAGCAATTCTTTTAGGGTGTCTGAGTAGACACCAAAGGAGATGGCATTTTGCCTGAGTGACCTGAAAAGAAAAATACGAATGTTAGAAGTATTACTGTCGCCCAGGGCAGATGCATATTAGTTTACTCTTCTAATTCGGTTCAGCTCCCAGTGAGAAAATTCCTGCCCAAGCACATCTTGTTGATTATGGGTCACTGAGGGAAAGCACCGTCGAGACGCAGTCAATATGTGGCAAAATCTTGACAAAATAAACTTTATCATTGAGCTTTTCGTACAATCGCAATGTGTCTATGTACACAAAACGACGCGACGAAGCTGAAGTTGTATCGAATAAATGATTCACTAAACACAAATAGCCCGGCCCTATGTTTCGTACTTCCTAGCGCAATTTATATTCGCATTTTTCAAAAAATTGAGAGCAGTCTCTCCCAAGGTTTTGAATGTTAAATCAAAATTTCACTATGACAGGCAACCTTTTTGCGCGCCTTCGGCAGGATATATGTATCTATATATTTTTTTGTTCTAAAATGATGATTTCGCCAAGAATTATTTGCGCGCCTTCGATGCCCAATCGTGTAAGAATGGAAAAAGAAATCAAGATTTTGTTTTTATGCCCTTCCGTATGATTTGAGCATTTCTGCTGTCACTGCGCAGACATCATTTTATGGCATCAACTTCTTTTATTTAGCACTCAAGCGTGACGTACACCTGAGATAAAATTATTTGTCTTCTTTGTTCTTAATGTATCGCTCTGTTGACTCTATCAGGGAGACTTCAATGCCTGTCTTCAATCTGGAGTAGTACAATATTACAGATGTGATATAGCGGTTAAGTATGACTTGACTCTATTAATCGTAAAAAGTTTGAAAAAATTCTTTTTTATTGGAGTGGAAACATTTTGCGGTAAGTATGCCAATACAGAGCAAAGGGCCAGATTGGAATGGTTTTTAAATACGACTATGAAGTTATGAATGAGGGCAGTGAGTTTAAAATGTTTACTATTCAAGTTAGTCACAATCGGCAATACAATTGCGCAGTCATTGGTGTTACTTTAAGGTGAATGAAGTTGGGATTTGAAACATTATCATCGATTTTTCCTAAAGAGAGCAGGGGCGGCATTATGGAACATATGTGTCAACTAGTACAATTCCGCCTCGTAAGTTCTATCGACAGGTTCAGATATGCGATCCTGGTAATATGGAACACCTCGTGTCAGCGAACGTCAATTACGCCCTAACTTACCAGAACGTGCGTGAAAACGACGCTCCTTTCGTTGACGCATTTATTCACGTATACAAGACATTCGATCGCGCCTCCTTCGATCAGCGACGTTCAGATGGCGAGCTTCGATTTTCACGCGTCTATAACTGTTGTACAATAATAATAATAATATATCTAATAATGCTACCAAAGATTCGCATACCATAACAGTGCGCCTCATTAAACTCAATCATTTAGTACATTATATGCGTTTAATCGTATTTTTTTTATCACCGACCAAATGCAAATTAAATATTGAGTGAATACATATTTTAGTATTATGTGAGAAATATTATATTAAGTTCAGTGATAGATTGCGCCATCAGGACACGACCCGATTCTAACTTGCTCGACAAATTAAAAATTTCTAATTTTCTAAATCGCAGCCGAAAAATGTATTCTCGATTTGACCCTGAAATCATTTCAAGCAATGAAAGCCTTAAACCTTTCGACGATCCGGTTTATAAGTTACGTGGCACAGAGAGAAAAATAATGGGGCCAAAAGAATATACTACCCCTCAAATAAAATATAATGAATAGCTAAATACAAAAATTCGTTTTGTGTGCGACATAGATTTATATCATTTGAGTACCAAAAGACTTGAAATATATATTTTTGATGCAGTGTAAGTTTTCACTTAAATTGCACAGTGCCATCTCAATTTCATATGTAATGGACTGAAAAGAAATATTTTGAACCCTTTAAATTTCGTTTTTTTTAATGCCACGCACTCGCGCTATTTTTGAATGTTTTTTATGTAGTATGATTGCATCCTGTGTGTGAAAATTATTCCGCATCATATTTTACTAAAGTTCTGCATTGTTGGTCTCTGATTTACAGTTTCCCAGACGGGGCAACCTATCCAACGATACTCGGGAAAGAAGTCGAAAATGATTTATCGCTGGAATCTTGATGCTATTACGGTCGCTCTTTTCCTCAGCTGAGCATGTCGAAATATGCGAAAAATGTGGTGAAAATAAACTTTTAATATACTTACGAGTGCATTATCGTACTCGTAACCTAACCAGGCGGTTTACTAGGCGGAGTTGCTTACATACCTAAAAGGGTATCTGTTTGCAACATTGACGTGAAACGCGTCAGGCAAGTCAGTCGAGCACGTGCCTGGTAGACAATCCTTTGCAAACTTTCCATAACACAAACTCTTTTTAATAGTAGCACAGCTAGTAGACGGCCCTTATCAGCTGGCAAATACTTTCGATAATGCCGCTCTAGATGCTTAATGCTCGAACCCCGCGAGGCGAATCTTTGCTCTTGACGGCGACAATTAATACAGAATTTCATTTCAACTAACTTGCTTTTTAAAATAAATTTTAACTTCCGGAAAAACGTTTAGTGAAACAGAAATGTCCTCCGGGAATCGGACTTTAGTCTAGCGCTTCACACACTTAGGTACTGTGACAATTCGAAAACCGGGTGTTTTCCCCAGTGTTATACGTGGTACGACTGATAAAAAACGTATTTAAGTATTTTACGCAGAAAAAGTAGTACAGTTAGTCTCGAAGATAGATTTTAGGGACATGAATTTCGGTATGTTTCTGTCATAGCAACATTACAACGGCAATAGAACTCCTTAGAATTTGTGGAAAGTTGTTCAGGAAGTATTGTACAGAGGCAATGAGTCTGTGCCGAAGCTTCGAACGAGGCTGTGTGCGTTTAAGCGTAACTTGTTCCTTTTTTATCCAATAAGTGGTAGATAGCTGTAACCATACATTACTATGTTGTTTGGATGTGATTTTCCCTGTGGTTTAGTTACGACATTGGCTAAGGCAGAGTGGACTTCTTCACTTTAGCGGTCAATTTTTGGTGGGGTTGTTTTTTCATGAAGCGCAATTCTTGGCAGTATGTTTGCCGTAGACGTTTGTCATGGGACAATCAGGTAGTTGGGTCCATTGGGGGTAGCTCAAAGTGGAAAATATTATAATAAATTTTACAATTTTATTTCTGTTTCGTTTGACCAAAGAAAACAACAAAAAAAACTTTTTTAGTTCAATTTCAAAAACGTAAACTTACGACCACAGTTTTTGGCCTTGGTACAAATTTTTTTATATTATGTTTATATTATTATTGGATAGATATTTTCTGAACATCTATCTGATAGTTCACTTCCCGATAAGAGAGGTGTTTGTGAATGTCTCATGAAGCACAGTTGCAGTATCTGGCAAAGTCAATTTGTTGCGGAAATATTGAATTTACGTTTAAAAGTCTTTGTGCTTTTAAAAATCTCTTATAGCATTATTAGTATTCATAGTAGATACGGGAATGCCAGAATCAAGTATGATTTGACAATGCCCACCCTATTTCTGTGTGATATTTGATTTAACAATAACAATCAAATGTCAAAGACATTGATGCGGTATTCAAATTTTATATACTTTGGAATTTTGAAAACCTGTGACTTAACGGGTATGTGAGGAGTAAAAATGATAGAAATGATAAAAGATGTTGAATCATTAGGCACACGTATTAAAATCAACGCTTAACCAAATCAATCACAATCATTTAATGGGCACCTGGTTTATAAAAGCGGGTACCTAGTATAAAAGCCTAAGTAAATCATATTTCCATTGTGAAAATGCTCTTGAAATAGACAATTCGGTAATAAAGATATTCGAATCAATTAAAAACGTCTTAAATGCAGCAAAAGGACGAATAACTAGATTACCTGGATTTTTAATCTAGGTACTACCTACTTTAGAAAGTCAAACTAGATTACCTAGTAATACTTTACTTAGTTTCCCGCTAAATTCGCATTACTTTACCTATTTTAAGTAAAAACTAGGTAGCCACCACTACTGTAGCAAAACATGCTCTGCTTTTTATATACGTGAAAAGTTAAAACGTGTACTCAAATTTTGCGTTTACAGAAAAGTACAAAAGTAATGTAAATGTATTGAGTTTATTATTGAATTTGCTAGTCTGGTGCTCAATGCATTTGTTCCATTCCCGAGATATACTATTATGTTGAACCTTAAATATAAAGCCACAGAGGTGTTTCGATAATTTCTGACAGATATTACTTATTTGAATGATGTGATCGTTCATGCCGAATTAAATTGTGATATTTTCTTTTTTTGTGTATTGACTGCCACTAATTGGATACTTTCATACGCTGTGACCAACTTTGCATAGAAACTGCATTCTAAAAGGAAAACATTAAAGATAGAACTGTACCGCCATGGTAAAGTAAGTGCAGTTAGTGGCAACTGCCCTGAGTGATGGTAAAACCATCTACCACTTCTTTGCTTTAAGTCTTACGAGGCGCAGGTAATGCGTTAGGACTATTCTAAATCCCTTTTCAGCAGGGCCTCAATATTAGCATAATGATGTGATAATATACTGCGCCGTAATAGACAACAAGCGTTTAATGCAACGGGTGAAAATATTTGGTTTGTTATAAAATAAATTTAAATGCGCGAGTTACCCTTTTTATGACGGTAATGTACTGTCAATTATTGAAATCTTCCCACAACCACGAAATATGTTTTATCAGACATGGTATAATGATGGTTTCCAGTATTAAACGACTGTTCATATGTGCTTGCGAGAACTCACTTCTTATCAGGCTTGTATTTGCTTACGCGATAAAATCATTCACGTCTTTGTGTATTTTAGGGCGAACACAAAAGAATCTTTTATGAATGGTCTGTCGTGTTATACAAGCAAAATCTAAATTTTTATTTTTTTGGGCATGCGTCGCAGACGGACCGCGTTTTATCGACATGATTCGTCAAAGACACATACTTAGCAAAAGTTATTTCGACAATGTTTTTCTAACTGGGAAGGTTACTATGTACAATGTAACTTAAAAATTGCATCCTATGAATGAAGCAGGTGTTTTTGAGTTATCTACAAATGAAATCACAAAAAACACTGAAAATTGCAGAATTTATCTTGTACGCATATTAGCAAAAGTTGACAAAATAGATAAGCCAGTCATCTAGTTTTCTGAAAAAGCTATCAATTTCTATAGGTGAATCATCTAATTTTTTCCTATTATTTTTTTTTTATTATTCATTATTAGGTATAGTAAATATAGTCATGTGAGGAAATCGTGTGAGGAAACATTGTACATTGTGTATTGTTTGATTTACCTCCGAGATGACCTGCGCTTTCAATATGATGCGGGGGGTTCAACTCTTTTAATATACTTTTAAATTTTGAAAAACTAGTGTTTTTCTGGAAATGCGAGTAGCAAAATGCGGAGATAATAGTGAAAGGTTCCGACCCAACAAGTTGATTTGAATTCAACGCTCAAGCATTTTATTCACTCAGTGCTTTACTTAAAGCTGGGTTAGTGTGTACTCAAGCAAAACATGTCGCAAAAATTGAACGATGAAGACTGTAACTCGGATTGTTGCATTGCAAGTAGGGCTGGGCAAAACCGAATCATTTGTAATTTGAATCTGATTCCAATAATTTTTTTCGAATCGGGACGAATCACTTATTCCATGTTAACAACAAATATCTCATTTTTAGTTTTACAAATTGTCCCCATTGGGAGAATCAAAAAATCTATAGTTTATTGTACATTTTCAATTCATACACAGTGTCCAAAGACAACAAATTTTCATATTTTAACGACAAATTTTTCTCGTTAAAAATAAAAATTCTAGTTTGTTCAGAAAGTTTTCGTTTTTTATGAACGATTTATTATTGATTCGAATAAATTGCGCTTCGAATCGAATCACCAAATCAAATTGCCCAGCCCTAATTGCAAGCAAGGCATTGCGAGCAAACCTGTTCTGCTTTTTACATTTGTGGACACTGAAAATATTTATTCATTTGTCGCAATGATAGTGTGTTTAAGCAGAGGTTACTATAGTTCAGTTGAAAAAAAACGTACACGATCCACAGACGGCTTCCCGCTATTTAATTGCTGTTCATTTGTGGCGCCTGCCTGGTAGAATAAGCATCTTTTCTTACTTTCATTCGCGTCTTTGTGTACATAAGAGATGACACAAAAGAACAGGTGAAGTGGAAAGCGATCATTTTATTCAAATCGGATCTGAATTTTTATTTCGTTACGCATGAGTCACAGATGGATCACGCCGTCGAGGCGACTTAACGAAAGATGTTTCGGCAATGTTTTTGACATGAGGTTACTGTGTACACGGTCTCCAAAGATTTCCTTCGAATAAAAAATTTAATTGTATCAGTGTAATTCGTGTTTTTGGGTCACAAAAACCTCGGAATTGCATTTGTACGATTGTAAAGACAAAAATCAGCAGTGTTGTGCATTACGATCTGTCTCCACACTTTCCATCATTTGTTTTTTAATGATTTTTCTATGATTAAGCTTTTATAATGAGTTAAGTGCCTGGATTTATATTTCTTACAATAAAAAGACCAATAACAATGCAATAAAATCTTTTAAAATGCTTTTGGATTTTGAAAAACTGGTGTTCTTCCGGAAATGCGAGTAGTAAAATCGGAGAGAATAGTAAGGTATTCAGAACCATTAAGTTGATTTGAATTTAACGCTCAAGCATTCTATTCGCTCGATGCGCTTGACTTAAAGCTAGGTTAGTGTGTACTCAAGCAAAACTTGCCACAAAAGGTGAAAATACAGCCTGCAATCTGGATTGTTGCGGTGCACGGAAGGCCGTGTGTACTCAAGCAGAACCTGTTCTGCTTTTTAATTTTAACCGAAGGGCTTCAAATCTATTGGATATCTGAACCCAGAAAGGAATATATTGCAAAAACATGCCGTGTAAACTATGTTATAAAGAGCCAATACAGTGATCGCTAGGTTTGTCCTTATAACATAGTTTACACGGTATGTGAAATTCAATATAGAAATAGAATGAAGCTTCAATACCTATATTGCTGATATTTGAGTGCTTTGCCGGAAAGACATTATTCATGCCTAATTTTGCAACATAAAATTTGGCATATCATATGATTTTACAGCAAAATGAATCTAAATAATAATAACAATAATAGATTACTTCTGACCAGAATTCTGGAATACCTGTCTATCCTACCCATAGCCAATAGGTATTGAGTAATTTGCTGTAAGGTTTCACTTAGGAAATAAATATTGTCATGTTAAGAAATATGTTAGTCAATCAAGTAGATTGAATTGAACGGATGTACAACAATAGTTGTTATAATATATTCTTATTATCACTTATTTTAATTTGTTTGAAAGTGGCCTGTCATTTTTCCATTGATTGGTGGAATAGTTTTCATAATATTAACCTTCGTGCTGTTATCCGTTTTCACCTTTCACTCTAATTGCTTGATTTGTTATATTTTTTAACCAAATATTTATACACGTTGGCATTGTAGATTTCAACGCTTACTTAAATTATGTTGGTCGGTAAATCTAATATACTGCTTAGACGCGGTTCATATAATTCTGCCGCTTGACAAAATATACAAGAACCACTGTTTGCTAAAAAAAAATAGGTAAGATAGTCAATTGCAAGTTTTAACAGCCTATTTAAATTATTCTATTTCTCATAGCATATCAGTACAGAGAAGATATTTATGTATTTCTAAATATATCAATATATTCCAGGCCGATATGGCGTTTAAAAACGTTCGAAACAAATTTTATCCTCGGCTTGGAAATTTTGAAAATGTCTTCGATGGGGATCGACTGATGTCTATCAATCACAGTCAATGTGGACGGATAATAAAACTGGAAAACTTACCCAGATACTGCTTTGGAAAATTGCTACTGGTTCTTGAAAATTCACAACTTGAGAGAATTCTATTAGCAAAATGTTTCACAAATCCTCTCAACACACTGGAAGTGCTTACAGCAATTCAAAGAAATGATAAACTTCAGGTACGTGTGTTTAAATCATTCTCTGAAGTTGGTCGTGGTTTTTCTTCAACTCAATTTCAATTATTGAAGAATTGTTTTTCTCAAGTAATTATTTGCTCGTGGATTCAAGTTTTTTCTGGACTCGGCTCTGACGGAATTGATGTTTAATTGCAACAGCTTTATGTTATCATGTCTGTTGGCCTTCGTCATTAACCTCTTGTCTGGTTATTGCTATTCCGCTACATAATCTTCTGTAGCCTTATGTTCAATGGGTGCGAATTAACGTTCAAAAACGAGCATGCATGTAATCAGTACGTCATGCGTAACCCATTTGGACGCTTTTATGTAGTCGTTTGTTGAATTCTTTTAGGCGACTTGCTTGGAGTGAACTTCAATAAGTCATGAAACATGGTGGCTCTTCGTTAATTATTAAAATATTTTTTTATTTTATTTGTAAAACAGTGATATCATAAGGTGACGTTTGATTTCATATATATTATATTTGAAATTTTTAGAAGATTCATCTTGATATGCAAGATAATGGATATAATGAAAGCTGTTTAAGGCTGGTTATAGACTTTATATCAAAACGAGTTGTGAAATCATTTGAAGTATTCTATAGTATGACAGAAGAACATACCGAATTGTTACTTGAAAACATTGTGCGGTATGATGCAAAGGTAGGCTAAGCTTTATTTTGAGCTATCTTGACAACTATTAAAGGCACTCAGCTCACGCAAAGTGAATAAAAATCTAAATGTTTAAACAAATAGCAAATATCAATCTAAATTCTTCAGTGTTTAATGAAATGTAAAACCTTCTTCCTTGTCTATTTGTTACTTCAAATGTGGCAACTGCCATGTTGCCCCAAGGATCCTTGGACGTGATAAAATCAAAGTCAAGAACAGAAAGTACATAACACCTTTTTCACGAATTTCGTCTTAGTAAGTTTACTGTGAGCAGATTTCTGACACAGTGATATAGGCATGAACTTTAAAATTGTCTTTTAAACAACCCTCAAAAGTCTAATGGAATCATCTATTTTTTTTAAATTTTAGTTAAAGATCTTCAATTTGAGTGGTGCAATTCTCAATGACAAGTCGCTCGAATATTTAGAAAAACTTCTCCAAAAAGGCAAAATATCTGAGATACTTCGACTTTCTAAATGCAAAGGAATTGCTGGAGCATCTTTGACAAATAAAGACAAAATACAATTGGAAAAGGCATCGAAATCTGGCAATAGATTTGTAAGTTTTTTTATAGTCACTCACATGATAAAAACCAGCGTGCTTTGAGGAGGGAGGGGCATACATTCGGCGACTATAACAAAAACTGCCTTTTAGTGGTTTAAAATGTGTTTTGTCATCTTTCGTCGCCCATTGAGTTACTTATTCTGATATAAAATAAAAACAAATTTTCCTTTGCTTTGCCACAATAAGGCGTCGTAATTTGATGAAAATTGCATAACGGCCTTCCAAGTGTTTTAGAACGTAAAAGTCCTAAAATCTTTTGCGTTTTTTGTGTACAGTAGTTAATTCTCCAAATCATATGAGTTCATGTCCTAGAAACCTATTTCTCTGTTAATTCTTCGCGCCTCTGAGTGGATTTTTGACTTGTTTTTATCGTGATATGAAATAAAAAACATATTTTTTATCATTTTGCTCGCTGTGCCCCTTTTGTCGAGCATGAGCAACAGATGACCGGCGCCCTGGCGACGCGATTCATCAGTGACACATGCTTATAAAACATATATTTGATTAATATATTTCTGACTGGGACTGGGGTGGTTAAGAATATATCATTTGAATATCTTTTAAAAATATTACTATAGGAATAATTTTTTTTTCAGTTTCAAAGAAATATAAAAATTTATTGGTTCGATTACGTGGGATATCTCGACGTAGACCGCCATAACAGTGATCGTTTGAAAGTAAGAAACATTTCTGAAGCTATCATGTAATTTATATATAGTCATCATAACCTTGCTAATTCAAAATGAGTCTTTAGTTTATGTTTGATAATTGATGTACGTCTGACTGGGGGAAGGGGTGTCTTTGGAAAGGTATTTCAGAGCTAACTGATCTCTTGGCAATTTGCTCAGAACTATGAAAATCCTATTTTGCTTGCTATTTAAATCTTACTTTCAATATTTTAAAGGAAAACACCATTTTTTTAATGTATATTTTGTAATGTAATGTATATATATATATATCGCAATGCTGTTTTGTACTTTTTAAAAAACTTGCTCAACCGCCCTTTATTCAATTATAATATTTTTGTTTAATCTGTCGCTTACTAAAATGCGTAAATACACTCAACCTATGTTTCACCAAAATATTGTTTTTAGTTCCTGAAAATTGATAGAGTAAGTTTCAACAAAGAAACTGGCAAAAATGAAAAACTCGTGCGATATCTTGTGAAAGACGTTGCTGATCAAATTTGGCAAGTTTTCAAGCCCGGAAGCAAACGAAAGTCACAGCAGGTAAGCGATTGTTTGCTACTGAACTGCTTTATAATGCATTACTGGTCAAACTCAAGTTTTGTCTATTTGGTAATCTTTCCTATTTTAATTTGCGCTTTTTAACTCAAATATCCCCTCTAAACGTCTAAAAAGCTTAGGGTGACTTGAACGAAGTAAAAATTTGTTTTTTTATGTCGCAAAGAATTGCGCGCGAACAAAATTTGACTTTTTTTGCAAAAACTCGTTATTTTGGGACGAAAAAGAGTACATTAAACCATATACAAAAAAGCAATATTACGCACGCTGAAGGTGCGTGAAAATTTGGCCTATTATGAACAAAATCTTGCGAGGGGGACGAGTCCCTATTTTCAACACTGAGGTTCAACCCCCCTTCCCCCCGGCTCTGGCGACAGCGAATTCATAGCATAAATCAACACTTAACGGTAAGAGGTACTCCTTTTGTTTAGTATTTCTTGGTGTATTGCGTTAGTATTACGAGTATTGTAAGTAGTTCCTGCGAGATCCATCAGTGACTTATACCCAACAAAAACGTTTGGGTAGCGTGGCTCGACTCAGTTAAGCGCGATCGTACTGACCGGATGGTCAATAGTTCGGAACTTGACCGTTTCATCACCGATAGTGCCTTTCGCGGGTAGCTGTACTATAGAACAGATATACTACTACAAAAGTCCTCGTCGAACGTTTGTTGGGCACAAGCCCCCGATAGATTTACGGCCACATCAATTCATCGCCACCCCTCACCATAAAATAAGAGTATATATTTTCCTAATTCGTATGTTTGATCATGGTATTCATTTTTAATTTTTCAGATTTTCGATATCAATAAGAAGCAAAAGAAACCGCTTGCTGCAGCCGATGAACAAGACCTGTCTGAATTGTTCGAGTCAAGTGTAAACGGTATCAAATTTCGCTGTTTGTACCTTTTTTTGTAGCCACTTCTTGGAGTGAGTCACCCTGAACAAGGCCCTGTACTAGCGACCAATTATAGACGAACGGGGTTAGAATTGTTGGAATAATATAATATTTTCCTGTTCGGCATAGCCTATACCCTTGTTATTACACACTGGGTTGATTGGTGGGCGCGGAATAACGAGCCGGACTCGCCGAGATTCTAACTCGAGATATTCAATCTGCGATGACAACTTGTTAAACCATTAATCCATCGTGTCCACAAAAAAAATATATATATTGGTATGTAGGTACGGGCTTTAATATAGTCCTAACGTATTTCCTGCGTGTCGAAAGAGGCGACTAAAAGGAAGCAAAGAAGTGTTAGATGGTTGTACCATTCCCCAGGGCAGATACCACTTTCTGCACCTCATCATGGTGGTTCAGTTGCGTTTGGGGTGTTTTCCGTTTAGAGTGCAGTTGCTGGTACTACATCTTTCAGTAGCTCTCTGCTTTTAAGTGACCGTTAGTTGGATCCTTTCAGGCACTGCTCCCGGCCTTGCTCAGAATTAATTTTAATAAAAATAAAATACATATATGAAGCGACGATTGTTGTTATTGTTTGCATGATTTGTGGCGCATACAACCTTATATACATGTGTGCACACTGTGACACACACTTTCAGTCGTCTCTTACAACACGCAGGATAAACGTCAGGAATATTCTAAAGCTCGTACCTACAGGGCGGAATAAAGACTTATAAACAATCATTAGATAAGCATGCAATATACAAAGCTTTGGTTACAGAATGTAATCCTATCATATTTACTTTTATTTTTACCAGTGAAGGAGAAAAAGAAACGTTTTGCCAAAAAAGTTAGCAGGGGACGCCGTAGAAAGTATCATAGTAGTGAAAGCAGTGGCGATGAATACAGACGTTATCAGCAAAATCCTGGAGGGCAGAGTAAGTACACTGTGACAAAATTGCAGTGAAACTATCGCTCTTCCGAAGTAATTTTACTCGGCGATACGAAATAGAGCTACGATATTGTTTTTTTGATGTTGATATGGGCTGTTTGGGAAATTTTGATAATATGTAATTACGGGGTTAAACCCACAGTACACTTTCCACAGTGCGTTGTGGCAAAACTGCAATAAATTTCTTGTTTATTTGCCTTAATTGTATATTTCAGATTTTCAGTACCGCCAAAATATTTGCATTAAATCTAAATTTAGAGTTTTATTTCAACATCGACGAGTAAATTACTGTCAAAGAGCAGTGGTTTTACTGTATTTTTCTGTACTGAAGACGTATAGTCAACCAATGAGGATGGAATACTATATTTAATATGTTTAAATTTTCAAAACGGTGTTTGCCACCATTTAGCTGTGATATGTTGTCAAATCATTGTGATTGTTTGCTATCTTTGTTTGATCAAATCGTGTCTAGCTCACTCATAGCGTCGCTCATTTCCAGTCCATCTATGGCTCATACTTCGATTAATAAATCTTTTGATTGAACAGTATTATTTGTCTGCTGATAAGGGTGTGGCTTTTATTATAAATTTCAAAAATACATATCATAACAGTAAAGCTCTTGAATATTGTTGCCTGCGGTTTCGAATTCCCTGTAGTCGTTGTCATTTTTTGCATATTTTTGGATATACTGTGTCAAATTGTTATGGTTTATAGAAATTGAATTATAAAATGATTTCAATCAATTATACTATCACGTATGATAAACCGCGCATTAACGACCCGTTTTATCTTTGATCAATACTTAACAAAACATGTATCGAAATTTTTTTTTATGAATATGAAGTCAATGAAGTAATATAAATTTGATTTTACGCCTGAAAGGAAACCTGAAAGGAAACGCCTGGTAAAACCATCGCCAAAAGCCGAACTCACGCCAATTTCTTAGTATTTTTGTCGCTAAATTTCACTATTGGTCCAATATTTAATTCAATCTATTATAGATCCATTTGAAAGACAACGTTATGGTGAACAACCATCTTGGTACAATAAAGCAGTTCCAGACGGCGATCCGGGTGAAGGAGGCATGATGTTTTTTATATTTTTGAGTGGAATATCTTGTTTAATTTTTTTTTGAAGTTATTTTGATAACAATATGTTTTATAATTATCTGTTCTGCTCCACGTTCAATTTTTTAGCATTGTATTCCTCAGATCAAAATAGTAGTTGGCTCTACTATCGCCCAGGCAAAACACTGCTACCTAACTGCAATCTGAGGTAGTTAACCAGTTCTGTTTAGAATATTTTTTATTCTGGGTGTAGTTTCTCATAGTACGCGTTATGTAAGTCTTTTCATATAAGCGGCCGCTCTTTAATTTTTTTCAATTGTTGTATATGGTTTGGCTTAGATTGAGTTTTATTGGGAAAAACGACGAAAGTCAAAGGCTGGTCGCCATATAGGTAGATATTTAGATATATTTTGACGGTCTCATGGTGAGCAAATATTAAATATAATGCAGTAATTGAATAAGTCTCCTTAGTTGTGTTCACCTCGACTCCGTGTATAAGAGAGTTTTTGCACATGTAGCTCATTTGTATATTGAATGGATGCATAATTTCTATTTTATATTTTCAGGTTCAACGACGCAGGAGAAATCCTACTACTATCAAAGACAGCAGAGTCCGAACGTATCGGCATACTCACCAACTCACTCGGCCACTCAACCAACTTCCTTTGCGTCCCAAGGTAAGTCAAGGTATACATTGTGACCTCGTCGCCGCTCCACCATGTAGAAACCTTTGAGATACTTCCAAGTGTTTTTATTTGGTTTTTCAATCATTTCCTATGACCTATCTACAGGGAGTCGTATATTTAACACCAACAAATGTTAGGCACACACCTTTGCAGTGTCTGTGTATCTGCTTTTTGTAAAAAAAAGTCTTGTATACACGCGAAGTGTAGGACCATCGCTCTTCCGGACAATGTGCTTACTCTCAACAAACTGATTTCAGAGCCGGGCTTTCGCAACCTAAAAAAACTTTTATCTGGTAGACAAGGCGCCAACTAGCGGTTCTATTTTATGTATTGCCAATGATATGAAATATACTCGAAGCACTCCCAACAATCTTTCCCTCCCGATAAAAAAAAAAAAAAAAAAAAAAAAAAAAAAAAAAAAAAAAACAGGCTAGATTAATACGTACGATATTTTAAATATTTCAATGTAGTAAAATGATTTTTATTTGAATTATGTCATAACAGCCTCCACTCAAAGTTCAGGGCAATACAATTAATTCGTGGACATTTACGGAAGCCCAATTGCGGCGGCAAATCCTGGTACAACTTTCGTCAATCCAACACAGCAACTTCAGCCAGATAATCAAAGTCATTAATGAGATTCCATTGAAAGTGTTGTGTTCTTATAAGACTTTCTAGGGAAAGAAAAAGTTGGAGAAACTTAATTTGATGTAATAAAGCTTGACCAGACCTCTTTTAACCTGGGCAGATCTAGCTAACGTTCACCCATATAAAGCTACTAAAAATGCATTTCCAACATCTGCGCTAATCGAGGAGAAGGTCCCAAACAAAGTAAACTACGTTACCCTGGCGATTGTCATACCACCTCCCACTGTTTCTTTCACAAAATCCTATTTTGTCATGCCGTAATGGCGCGATTCATCAGTGACCCAAACTTGCTAAAAGACATTCGTAAGAATATTTCTGACTGGGATGTGTTAGGGCCAAGGGTGCTACTACAACATGCATTACACACAACTGCAAGTGAAAAACATTCCAAGCAAAACTCAATTATAATATCACACTCCAGAGAGTATTATCTACCCTAGGCGTTGAAAATGTAACCATCACTTCCTTTTATTTTAGTCGCCTTCGACGACACCTTAGGGCTGGGCAAAACCGAATCATCTCAAATGTGAATCTGATATGGATAATTATTTCAAATCGCAAGAGATCGCTAATCCTACAAAAATAACAAATATCCCATTTTTAAACAGACTTGAAGGCAATGTATTTCCAATTATTTGCATCAATTTTTCAATTGAATTTTGCGTTTTTCACACTGATTTTAGAGCAAGGTCAAACTAGGCAAAGTTAACATCATTATTGGTACATTTTTAAAAAAAATTTAATATATTAGAAAAGCCTTCATGCAACTTCGAGTTTGAATAAAATTGACCGGATAATTGGTTTGGTAGAAAATAAAATTAACTTTTGTTTAAACTTAAAAATTCCCAGCTCACCCTCTTGAGAGAATGAGCGAGCTTGATTATTACGTAAAACATTCTGTATTATATTTTCCAATGCGAAGGAATAATTTATATTCAAGCTACTTTAAAACGGATTCCATTCAAATTTCAGAACAATATAATCAATCATTCTCGGACATTTACGGAAGCCCAATTGCGACTGCGAATCCTGGTACAAGTTCGGTCAATCCAACTCGGCAACTTCAGCCAGGTAATAGTTAAAGGTATTAGTGGAATTTTATTTTAACAGTCTCGGGTTCAATCTAAGACTTTCTTTGTGGGTACAGTGGCCTAGTGGTTATAATGTTGGCATGGCAGGTTGAAGATGTCGGGAAGATACGGGATCATCATCAGGTAATAGCATAAAAGCCACGAATAAAAAATAAAATAAAAACGAAATTGTTCCGAAAAGTTTTGATCCTGTATTTTGGATATAGCTTTGGCGCTTATTTTGCTGATACCGATACCCTAAATGCTGATGTCAGCGATAGTTAGATAAGGTGTTGATATTCCATTAAAATTTCCATTAAAAACTCTTGTAAATTGTGATT
The DNA here is from genome assembly GCA_963675895.2 of Styela plicata. Taxonomy (NCBI): domain Eukaryota; kingdom Metazoa; phylum Chordata; class Ascidiacea; order Stolidobranchia; family Styelidae; genus Styela; species Styela plicata. The sequence goes on from OZ023148.1 coordinate 19,904,527, forward strand.
CTGCCGTTATTGACGAATATTGGTAGTATTGAGTATCGGCTTGTTTTAGTGTTATGGTATTGGTAAAAGACCGATAGAGCGATTGTACATCGAAGTCCAGTATTAGGGGAAGCACCTTTCTTATAGCGATTCAATTCTGTTTAAGTTTTCGACTTTTGGTGCATTCTTTTATTTTTATTTTTCATTGAAATTCACTCCGAGCAAGGTCGGAAGCAGAGCAAAAGAGGAACCAACCAACGACCACTTGATAGCGAAGAGCTACTAAAAGATGTAGAACTAGCAACTGAACTCTAAGCAGGAAACATCTGAACCACCATGGTAAGATGCAGTGAGTGGTATCTGCCCTGGGCGATGATAGATTCATCTACTACTGTTGCTACTACATCACAGCTGCAAGTAACTCATGCGAGTTTGCAGAATATATTTTCGTTACAATAAAATTCAGTGGGTAGTATCTGCCCTGAATGACAGTACTAATCTAGTGAAATTCTGATGTTTTGTCTTTCTTGGATATGAACTGATGAAAGCTATCGAATTATCTTATTCCAGAAATACGTTTCCGATAAGTTCCTGTCGAAGACTTTAAATTTGCTTAATTTATTTCAGAAGATTCCATTCACCAGGAAAACTGGCAAAACGTTCCACATAATCAAAGACTGCCTAGTTTTACTCAAAGAGACCGACCACCGTGCAGAGATAGTAATGTTTTTATCTATTTTATTTATTGACCAATCTGAAAGGTCGGGAATGGATGAGGAAGCATGGGAACGTGCACACTTGTATAATAATAATGATACCCAAGACAATTCACGAAATTTGCAATATTTGTAAAATTTGTAAAGTTTGGAGTCGCTTTAATTGGTTTGCTTTGCGATGCTGATGGATCGCACGGACCAAGGTATAATTCAACCCATATAATTGGCTGAAAATGGCTATATCACCGAGTATGGTGATATGGTCACCAATTACGTAAAAAACGACGATTTTACTGTATTCTTGTGATATGGCACGTATTGAATACTTGCGAACAGTTATGTCTGGCATTCATTTTTTGAAGTAGAAATTCAACCTGAGGAATTTCGGATTATGGTGCTCTAGAATCAAATATTTTTGGTTATATTTTAGGTCTTTGTATTTGAAAACAAACCGACGCCAGCAACAATATTTCCACATGGGGTTGTGATTCGGTGAACTGTATTCAATGATGTTTGTTAGAAGTAGTTGGTAATTCCGGTATTGGGAACAGATTTTGAAACATCCTTTATTCCTTGTAACATATTACATTTACTCTTAACTCAATATGCGCAAACATTTTCATTACTTTTTTCTGGAAAGTTTAATAGGTAAAAAAGCAAAGGAATATTTGTTTAAAAAAATTTTCAATCGAAAGTTTTGTTGTTAGTAATATTATACACTGCATATTTTTACTCTATTTATAATAACTTATTTTAGGCAACCAACACCGTGTGCAACCTGGCTGGAGTTTACCACCACAGCAGCAAGTTATGCAACTGCCACCTCGATACCAACGGCCTCATCAAGGTGATGAATAGTTTTTTTAAGATTAGGGTTGAATCCATCCAAAAAGCAAAATTTAATGGTAACAATCAAGCAATATTTATTGATTTCTATTTGACAAAGTGCATCAAAACCCTAAAAGGCGCCCTAAAAGTTGAGGGGTTCCCCCTTTGCTTTATAGAAGGGCATAGGCTGCAAATTTTGTTTAGCTTTGACTTTGCATGACTTCGTTTACACTAGACGTTTGTGGGCAATTAAAACATCTTCATAAAGATATTTAGCTCATCTTCTTAATGCCATTCTCAACAGAAAAATATCTTAACAGGTCGCTGAAAAACAAACATTTAAAAACAGCACCGGTGGCCTAGTGATCATATTGGGACCGCCGGCAAGTCCAGCTCGTTAACCCATGCTCATCACTCAAACCATGGAAACCGAGAAAAACAACATATCTTTTCAACTGTGCTAATCCCGTCAGTCTATAAGTGGCCACTGGTACTCGACTCCACTCAAAACACACATACTTAGATTACTTTAATATTCTAGGAAACCCTACATCAGGCTCTGCAACAATACTACAATCAGGCCCTCCTATACAATCTACAATAGAACTTTCAAGAATTCCTCTACCATCACAGAGTGCAGCACAGTCACAACAATCTAGTAAGTATAAGTAAGCTTTCGAGAAATATGGAATTGGAAAGATAAACTAATGTATTGTACTAGCACTTTAATGGGCACCACAAGCAGTTTTTAAATGATTTTATAGGACTACATTGACTGAGAACTTACCACCAAGAACAAATTGAAATTTCAGGTGTTTTGTTACGCATCATTTTTTGAAATTTTTTGAATTCTAGCCATTTCATGTATTTTATGTGGCTCATTCCCAAGAGATTCGTAAAGCTAAACTTAGACAGGGTAGTGGCACATGCCCGCAGAAGTCAAATCAATGATAATTTGGATTATTGGCAGTTTGTGTGTTTCATTCATCCAATATAGTTATAGGATACAGATATCACAATCCCTCGATTTTTTTATATCTATGAGCTAGTTTTATTAAAATTTCATTTACGGAGTCACGTCAAAGCAACATTTCCTCAAAAGTATGGCAACTTCTGGGAATTGATCCTTGGTGAGGGCGTGTTCGCATTCAAAAACAAGTCCGTTCTTTTTATCCTAAGCTTTGTTCGTAAAATTGATTTGTGACAATCTTATTTATAGGACATCTGAGGCCTTCAACATCATCAACATCAGCGGCAGGAATTCAAATCTTCCAACACTTTCACTACAGTGTACAAGCAGGTAGAGTGTATTAGCAATATTAATTTTTACATCATATTTGCTGCTATTCAGGCATACATTTTTCTATTAAAATATTATGAAGAGAGCCACATCCAGGTTTCTGCCTTGTTCCATACTACGCCAAATAAAATTTTAAATTTGGTACTGGCTGTGATTACCAGAATTTGAGAAAACTCCATGGGGGCATTGCCGATCTGCGTACAATATTTGGATGTAATATAGAATGCTCTAAAGTACACTTTTAGCGTTGAATTATATAAATTTGCAAAATACGAAGTCAAGGTAAACGAATCTCATAGAAACATCGGGACCAATTTTCTGGTTCATTTATCAGTTATTCTCTAATTTTTACCAATGATAAACGACGAATATCCACATGTTACTTAATACCAATTGTTATACAGTACTGAAATATATTCTGTTACAGGCTCTCAAATTCCCGGGAACGCGAATTCAACCTTTTCTCAATTGCACGATCAAACGTACAATGCAAATCAGCAAAGGTATGTAAGAAATATAATACTTTTCAACAAAAGATTTGTTGATGGTCGTTCTATATTGCTTTCCAACTTGAAAAAATGACCAATTCAAAGGGCGAAATGGCGAGCTTATCATTTGACCATGTCCACTCGATTAAATCATTGTGATCACTAACGCTCCTGGCCTTATTTACAAAAAATTTCTGAAAAAAAAAACAACAACACTTAAAAAGCTTTCATGAGGTTCTTTACAGTTTGTATATTGCCCATGTCCACGCAATCAAGTCTTAGTAAGCAGGCCCTCGTCAAAAGCTGTCTACCGTCATTCGATTATGTCTATATTGCGTTATGCATTAGAAACCATGTTTGAATAAAAAATTTGCTACGAAGGAATGAGGCAAAAAATACATACCTATTTTATCCCACTCAGAACTTTATGTAATCATGTTTTGTCAAGCATGATCACTGATGGATGACGCCGTTGAGACGCTGGTCCTTAGTGACTGAATAAAATTTCTATTCGGATAGCTTGTGTATCTGTTTTTGAGATATCATTACGCGATGGCCCTGTGGTTATCATGTTGGCGTCGGAGTTTGGACTATTCGTAATCGAGTCCTAGCGGGTGCGGTTCGTTAATTCATGCCCACCACTCAGTGTTTATTAATCCACGGCGTGATAACCTGGGTAGGCTAAGCCAAACAGGAAAGATCTTTCCAACAACTCTAATCTTTTCTGTCAATAAGTGGCTGTTGGTAGCGGGGCCCGGGACCCTGGTCAGAGTTATCCTCTTGAAGGTGTGACATGAAAAATGTACAAATCATTGATGTTCTCTCTCCACTTTCTATAACCCGATCAAATATTTTTTGCCCAAATACCTTTTGCAACTGTTGCGCCTATGGCGCGAGTCATCTGTGGCTCATGCGTGGCAAATACATTTTCTGATTGTGAATGCATAACAAGTGTATTCATCATCTGGTACTAAATTCTAACTGGTTCTGATAGATTAACTGGAATACGACAAAGCAATATGCAATACATGGGCGTCCATAAAAACACATTGCGATTCCGTTCATCATTTAAAAAATAACAATAATAATTGGTTACTTCTTTGCAATTTCAGTCCTGAATGCAACAATCCACATTACAGAGGGCATCCGCAACATGACACGACCGCAGTTTATGCACACCCTAGTGCGGACAATGAAAACGACCGATAAGAATATGTCAATTTCTCAGGCCATTTATAGGATTCTTGTTGTACAACCAATTTCCTCTGTTTCCCTCCTCTTGTGAAATTAAGTCCGTGTGCAACACGGGTCACAAGCCCTTTATGGTGGAAGGGGGAGGGGTGGATTTCAACAAGAAATCTTCAAAATAAACAAAAATATCATATTCTACAAAGTTCATTGTTTTTGTTACCAAAAGGTGTATTTTCTGAGCAAGAAACCCAAAATTTTGCCTTCGACGAACAATTATCAGTTAAATCATGGTTACATTTTTATGTCCTTTTTAATGTTTGACAACATCCGTGGACAATGGCCACAGGGAAACATTAATAAGACAGGTCCGAGAGCTGAAAAACAAAGATTCAGGTTTTTGAACCACATGTGTGGAATACCAGGCCGATCTTTTGTTGCTTTATTGTTGTACTATACAATTGAATTTAAAAAGTACAGTAAAGTTGCTCTCCATTTGCCGTAATCGGATATTTGCAAAGTTTGAAACTGCCTTATTGACAGACATAACTGTACCTCGGCGTTCCCGCAACAGCCTATTATATACTAAAAATTGGATTTTATTGATTTATTATGTTATTACTAAGCAAAATTACCGCTGATGAACTGTGATTTTACTGTATTTTTATTACGATGTATTACTTACTTTCCTCGATCAAACACGATTTTCATCTTTTACACGGCGATGGGATAGATTTTGGGCAACGTGTACAAGTCATAATAATGACCTAAACAAAAATAAACTCTATCAAAATACATCCGGTTGCGGTGCCGATTAATATCAGTTCAAATTGGCGTAATATTCAAATTTTGTAATTTGTCTTTTCTGCGTCCCGTTTTTGCATATTTTCCTATTTTTTAACCCAAATGCGTCCCCTTTTTCAAGATTTTATACGTTTCTTTGTTTTTAGACCCAAAGTAATTATCAAAAAATTTTTATTCGTATTCGGAACGTTTATTGTGCATATTTATGCTTATTTTTTCTTTTTTAAGACTGCCCAACTTGCTCAAAACACTATGCAGTAAATGTGGGGAAATGATCACGGAGCGAGTTACTGCTTGAGCATGACAAGAATTTATGATTTTCAAATTCAACCGTCATCAACTTTTTGATTTTTATAATATAAGCATTTAAAATTGTATTGAGAAAAGTGTTTTTATTGGGTGGGAATTTTGTACAGCAGGACTCGAGGGAACAGGATGCTTTCCATGACTTTCGAAACTCACCGTATAAATTTAAAACATGACAGCGCAAGTAGGCCGAATGGTCACATAATGTTTTATTCGGCGCTATAAATATTCTGAACAGTTCGCTTCTGTACAGAAAAAATAATAATTCATTTAAATCCTGTCTTGATTACTTGATTACAATTCCCGCAACCAAAATAAAATAGCTTTTCGTCAGATGATTGAGATGAGTCAGCTGGGTGTCCAGTTAGCTCAACCCGTAGAAAGCGTGTAAAGTTAAAATATACAAATGCTACTTCACTTTTTTCCTTGTGACCAATTCAGGTATATATAACTGAATTGAGGCCAGATTCCTCTAAAAAGAATTGAACAACATCCAGTAGATCTATTTATTTTGTTACAAAAACTTTCCAACAAAAAAGTAAAATTAATGAAAACTTGCAGAGAACTGCCGTTTCGTTTTTCTCGTTTTCTTGAAATTCAGATCCGTATGTAGAGATGCTTGATTAAGTTAGTATGAGGTAGGGCTGGGCAAAAACGAATCACTTGAAACTCGAATCCGATTCGAATAATTTTTTCCAATCGAATCACTAATTCCATGTAAATAACAAATATCCCATTTTTACTATTATAACTTGTCTCCATCACGGTTATCAAGAAATTGATAATTTGTAGAATATTTTTAATTCACACTACATTTTAAAGGCAAAATGCAACCGATTTCCGTCAAATTTGACCAAAATCGATAGCATTATGTCGACAAAAACGAAAATTCTAGTTTATTTAGGAAGTTTTCCTATAAATGATTCACGATTGATTTGAATGAATTGTGCTTCGAATCGATTCGAATCACCGAATTGAATTGCCCAGCCCTAGTATTAGGGTAATGAAACAAGCAAGAAACTTGGGAATTAAAATTAACAAACGTTGCACATTTCGAAGCCTCTGACGGAATTCAACATATCTTGGCGGCTAAACCTAAAGAAATGTTTGCATAAAATATTCGTCCGACGCATTTCATTGTAATAAAGAATAAAAGTTCATTGCCTCAAATATCATAATCCATTGGACGTGAAAAACCTGGTAAAGAATCGACAAATCTGGATCGTCGGGTATGCACGAAATTATGTGATGAGTCAAAATATAATATACAATTTTTTATCGCACTGAATATTACATGTCGTTTTAGCGGAAAGGCATTTTTAATATTAAATATATATTTATAAGCATTTAATAAAAAAAAGGGGTAAAGTAGAAAAATCATCAGATAACTCTGGCTGCTTGGGATTCATTTATAGAATATAATTCATTTATATCTTTAAGCGCGATGGTCTAGTGATAAACATATTGACCTATCAAGCACCTTCATCCATTACACAAACATTCACTTAACCATCCAAGTTGTTTTCCAATCTAAACACGGTCGACTAGTCTTGGCAATGAGCGAGATAAACTAAAGTGGCAAATGCTTCCTGTGGTTTTTTTTTATCATTGCAATGCATTCTCAGTAAGGTCGAAAGCAGAGAATAAAAGGTACCAATAACGGTCACTGATATGGCAGAGGTCTATGTTACACATTGTGGTACCAGCAACTGCACTCTAAGCAAAAACATACCATGCACAGCCGCCATAAGGAGTGATATCGGCTCTGGATTGCGGTAAAACCATTTAACACTTCTTTATTTACTTTTAGTCGGCGCTTGCGGCATGCAAGAAATTCGTTAGGACAATTTTAAAGTCCGGACAGAGTACAAATGTCTAAATTTGAAATAAAATATTAAGATATAAAAATAGCTATAATTTTAACTATTTTCAACGATTGCTAACATTAAGCTCTGAAATACTGTAGCGGTGCACAAATAGCTGAAGAATAGAGCATTTCAATTATTATTCGCGGAAATTTTGACTGAAACAACATTTTCACATCGATGTACGAGAATTGTGGGTCGGCATTATTTTCTTCAGCAAAACATGAATTAGCATTTTCTCCATGAATTTCGGCTTTCAGATGATGAGGGGGACGCAAGATTCGCAAGATTTCAAAGTTGACCAAATTCGATTACATTTTGACGTTAAAAATGATAAAAATTAAATTTTTGTAGCACGTGTTTGTTCTTATGGCCGATTCGCAATTGATTCGAATAATCTGTACTTCGAATCGATTAGGATCACTGAATCGGATTGCCCAACCTCATGGGGGCTTTAACGACATTTAATAAATAGCAGTATAATCGGGAGGGCAACAAAAAAGTACTGTATATTTGCATTTGTAACTTCCAAACATTGTGTGGAGTTTGTTGAATTTTATGCATTGTTGATTCTTTCAAGCGTTTATATTAATCATGTTCATTTTTAGGGGCTGATCCGAGAGTTGAAAGTCATTGGTAACTCAAATATCAGAAAGTGACAAAATTTATTGATGTTGTCCTAGTCCTTGAAAATATACAATTAAAATCTTTTTGTTGTGAAAAATGTACTTCGAATTTCATTTGTTCTCTTTTGTTATTCATTTTCCTTTGTCAGCCGTTCACAGATGTGATTGTAGTCTTTAGTCGGAATGAAATAGTTTCTTATTGCCTGAAAGTAGAGAAAATATGACGCTTCATTTCTTTAACCAAATGCACTTTCGTGAAAGAAATAACGATTTGTTTGAAAATATCGCATGTTTAGAGCATCCGACACACATGCTAAGAAAATTTACAATTATCCTAACGTCAATCTCTTATTAGTCAAGAAAAGCTAACTTAAGTTGTTACATCATGTGTTGCGTGGTGGATCAGAAGAACTGCGATGCTGCGAAAAATTCAATAATACTCACCCCCCCCCCCCCCCCCCCCCCACACACACACTTGCTCTTTGTATTATTTATTGAAATTCATGTTCTGGTGAAAAAGAAAGAGCGCGTTGTCTCCTGTTTTGATCTGTAAAATGAACAAAAAAAAACATTTATCATGTCGTTCTAAAATATTGGGGATTTTCATTTTCAAGCTTTAGTGCATACATAAAATTGAAACCGTAATTACCACTATTTTGATGGGGAGAAGAGGAAAGTTCATTTTCCTAATACAGCCTAAATGTTCAACAACGATGTATTTCACAGCACGGTTGCGGTTTTTATTGATAAACGAAAGAATAGTGCAGAATTCTTGCACGCTTCGGTCTTCGGTCATTTTTCGCTTCGGTCCGCGAATCTTCGCCACAGAAAATATATAAACCCTAATCCACGCACGTGTAAAATGCGTGACTTACTCTGGCACTACGATTGATAAACATCAAAATATTAATGTATTACCCACTTCTTGATCGGTTATTGATGCTGACGTGTCCTTGGATATTTTCAACACGTAAATTGTCTCCAATAAAAACATTGGCTGCAACTTGAAAAAAAAAATTACAAAATTTTATAAAATGCATAAACTTTTATATCAACCAAGAAAAGTCAAAATCCCCACCCCCCCCCCCCCCCCCCCCGACAACAGCACAAAATTGAGTAGGTATAGAAAAGTAATTGAACACTGCCTTCGAAACAAAGTGGAATTTTTTTCTAATACGTAAAATATGCAACTATTATGTAGTGAATGTTTATCAAGACCAGCCAGAGCTCGTGAAGATTTCTTGCATGTCGCTGTGAATTTACGATCATCGGATTTAAATTTCGAAACGTTATTAAATTCGACGAAAATGCAACAAAATATGGGTGCTTGCTTTTAAATACTTTGTAATAAACAAAGCTCTAATCTTACTCTACTGCTTATGACTCTAAAGTTCTTGTTACCGTTTTTGGCATTTTGTGACGCATTCAAAAATTTCACTTACCTATGCCGATACCATTATTGCCGTTATCGAGAACTTCAGCTACGGAAAATGCATAAAACCTAGTAATTCTTCGTTAATATCAATTAATTAATAGGGCTGGGCAAACTAATTAGGTGATTCGAAGCATAAAATATACTAATCAGCGAAAAATAGGTCATAAAAACATATAATAACCTATAATAATGTGATAATATATATTACATTCAAAATATTGTCTACTTGATTTATTATTTGTACTCCAAGAAATGGAATGTAAATTTGAAATGCATTATTGACCTTAATAGTTTCTTTTTATCATAGTTAGCGATTTGGTAACGGGTTAACCTCTTGTGTTTGATTGTAAATTGTAGTTGTGAATACGGAACATTACTATTTTTTTAAAATTAGTTATTCGAACCTATTCGAAAAAGTATTTGTATCAAATTAGAATTCTAAATGATTCTTTTTTGTCCGGCCTTGAGTTTGATACTGGATTCTAATTATCCAGTGTTTTTTAGTGAATTGTATTCGGCCAAAACAATCTTGGAAATAACAAAAAATTTGATCAAACACAAAAAAAAAACAGAGTGGAACACGAATTTCCAACGTTTCTTATTCACTGTTGATGTTCGATATGTATACAAAGTCGCAGAAATAGATTACTAGCAATGCTGGTTTTGTTCAGATATGTGTAACGAAAAAAAGTGTTGACAATCTATTCGATGTTGGACTACTGAAATATCTTTGAATTATTCTTTTAATATCACTTTATGAGGCTATAGGATCGTTTTGTATACATAACTTTGTAAAATTTACGAACTCGGTTTTATTACTTGCAAAAATCAAAATTGTTTTGGCCTGTCATGTTAGTTACTTGTATGGATATTTAAATATGTGTCGCTTTTAAGGAAACTTACCTACAGGACTTCTCCTCTGTCTTGCACGTTACATTCACCCTCGGGTATTGGAGAAACTGTAAATTGTTATTTTTGAAAGCATTGGAATATTGTAAAACATAGATATCATTGATCGGTTTTAAACACTTCAATTGTCATCAGATCTTAAATCAAGTATATTATCCAGAAACTAAAATATCTGCTTCAAAATTGAAGCCGATACCCAAGCTTTGATACTCAAACATGTTATGCGATTCGAATTCAGAGATAGATGAACTGACATGGGGAAAAAATTTCCAATCATATAAAAAAACATATGGCATAGGTATATTTATTGAAATTCTCGACCAAAAAAATAGGACTTCTTTTATAATTCTATATAAAGTAATCAGTGGCAAAAATCTGGGGTCCTATTCACGAAACCTCGCTAGAGAACGTATTCAGAAGCTCGCAAAAGCGACTTGAAATATTCAGTGTGCGAAAGCATGTATTTCCTATTCATCAAACAATTCTCAGTCTGAGTCTTCCGAATTTTTACGCATTTTCCCGGGACAAAACCCCAATGCCATCTCTCAGGCGCCACATTTTTCATCGACCAGCACTCGGTATTGTCGTTCCACAAAACATAAGCAAAAAGGTCTTATTCAAATATGTTCCGTTAAGCCTTGGGCACGCCATGGTGAACGTTTAGTGCAAGGCGCTTGCTTTCGCATCGAAGGACAGCGTAAGGTTAGATTGCATTATCCTTCCTCGTTTATGAGAATTTTAGTTGTTCTCGACAAGATTATTGCTTGACGGAGTTCTGTGAATAGGGTCCCTGGTGTTTTTTTTTTGAATTTTTTTCTTCCATATTTTAAATTCACTTCTCTAGGCAAAATAAATTATAAATAAGGAACGTAAGAATCTGTTGTGAGAGTAACATGTAGGAATCGATGAAGGTAGAAAAAGCAAAATATTTTCCATGTAAAGTGCTCTCATGTAAAAATTTGGTGGCAAACGAGATTAATTTAGGTTACGCTATGATATTTATTTTAATTGACAATCAACATCAGTGAATGTAAACATAAGCGAATCATGAAACAAAATTACAAAAAGGTAAACATAATAAAACAGAAAAATAAGCGCAGCAGACACGTGTCCCTTACCTCTGCTTTAAGTGAACGTTAGTTGGTTCCTTCAGGCAGTGCTTCCGACCTTGCTCAGACTGAATTTTAACAAAAACATAACTCATCTTGCAAATCAATATAATCAACGAAATACGAAATTATAAACAAATATAATTAGCAAAGTTTCTTTAAAACAATTAACGGCGGTAATATTCTTCGATCATTCAAACCAAATCCAATCAAAAAATCCAAATCCTCTGTTCTCATTTCACTTTCTGCTAGGCTGATAGAAGATATAAAACATAGTGAGCTATCTGATAACTCGGAAAGAGGGATGATATGTTTTAAGATATTATAAAAAGGTAAACATTAGCGACAATGCTGTCCTCGGTCAGTCAGTCTTCAGGCAGTCTGCCATAATGAAATCGATATTAAAAAATTAGTTGAGCAATGAATAAATAGAAATTAAATGAGGCATTACTTGTAACAATCGTATCGTGTGTATCCTCGATCATACACCGATTGAACACTAGAACAGAGCAGTTTCACAACGCGTGACTCTCAAACGCTTTAAATCCCTCTCCGTGACTTCAAAGATCCTAGACCTCCCACTAATGAACTCTCAAATATCACAAACGAGTCCTAGTCCGATATGGAACTGGTACTTTATTTCGATGAAACCAGAATACACATTTATGGAACTTGAAATGTTACAGTTGAAAAGAACACTGGTCACTTCACAATAACAATCCCATCACGAGATCAAGATTCACAAGATCACGTCCACGAAATCAGTTCGGGAGACCACGGTTATCTGATAAAGAAATACGGAAATCAATGTATATACTGACAATATAAATATCCTAAACCAATCCAGCGAAGAGCTTACTAATATTTATCGCATGATTAAAGATATCAAAATGATGCCAAGTCCTATCAGTTCAATTTGTCACAATATGAGTTTCAATTCCATAGAGTATTCAAATTGAGAGCTAATTCAGTCCATATGTATCACATAAATCACAATGAACAATATTTGAAACATACCGAATCTGTCTGCTAATCCAGGTTGGAATAAATTAAACACTTCAAAAAATTTATCTCGATTCCAATAAACTACAAGGTAAATTACATTATAATTGAAATATAAAGCACAAAGCAATTGGTTGTTCACAACACAAGATACCCTGGTCAATACCCACAAATTCAGCAAATCCATTTTATTCCCCGCAGAAGATGCGAATTGAAAGCAAGTTGAAGAAAATTTCGCCATGAACCAAGACATGTCGCAATAGGAATCAGGCGCAAGCGTTCCTTATATGGTAACGAGAGCATCAAGTGTTATTTGCAGTCAAATTAATTCGAGAGAAAATACAATGGTTCGATGGCTCATGTCCGTGTAGTAACTTAGTGCTCCGAGCATGACCATGCATGCAATAATGAACGTAAACAAAGCGCAAAGTTGTGAATGAAATTACTACAAACGAAATAACACACAATTGTCAACAGAATCAAGGGAATAGTTTTTTCGATGTAACACTACTGTTCAAAAATGCAAGATTTATTCAAAAGTGCGAAATCATAATCTATAACATTTCGTTTATAGATCGTTAGAGCGTCTGAGATGGAGAAGAAATATCTATTAAAAGGACAGATTCTATGTCACTAAATTATTACTCAAAAATAAATTGTTACAGTGAAAGATCATGTTTTATAACAATGTTAGTTTGCGCGCATGTTTGCTTAGTTACATGTTCTGCTGTGCAGCTTTGACAGATATTAGCAATCTGGCATTTATATATGATTAAAAATGCAAATCGTACGTATTTTGACAGAACATATCTACAATGCGGCGTCTCAAGGTTTGGAAATTTACTCAATTTACTGAACTTTGGTCGCGGTTCACAAACATGAATATAGCTCAAACACAACACCGAGCAAATACCACTGCAGCGGAACAGTTTGAAGAAATAACCCAGTGCTCGCCAGCATAGTCCGATGTACTGCGCACCCCACAAAACGCTTTCAAAGGACTCATGTGTGTTGCAAAAACCACAGAATAAGGTTCGTTGAGGACTATGCGAATGTATTGAAACGGCAACAGATCAACATTAAAACACTGACCAAAACAGACACTAGACGATCCTGTCGCCACCAAGGCGGCCGAGACGGAAAGAGAGCGTCACATTCAAGCAACGTGGGAATATAGCAACTCGTGACCTTTAAACCCTCAACCACCATACATATTCCCTCATAATATATATATCAAAAAATTCAGAATGGTAAAAATGTGGGGTAGGAAAGAATTTGGAATTTCGTTGTGAGCGCCTGTGTTTTGTAGACATGTGAATTGCGTTAATTGCGACATGCGATTAACATGAAATTAGGCTATTATAGCTGTTTTATTTTGTCCCCTGAAACGAAACGCAGTGCATTGGTAATACAACTAACTTCACGTGTATTGAGGCGTTAAAACTTGTTTAAACACACGTGCCTAGGGGAAAACACCAAATAAAATTAATCACGAGTATTATGGGAACGCTTATAGATAGTAATATCACATATGTCTTTGCTTAAGAATTTCACAGCAACATTTCTGTTGCACGTGGAGGTTATTATATCCCACTAAAGCATGTACAGAACAGTACATGTGAAATATTGACAAGACGAAATTTTTGTGATACTTGCATATACGCATAGTATGATAAACACCATCTAAAAATTGTTTCGTTCTCCAGAAAATTGACATAATTTACTACTTACTTAATTCCTAAAACTATACTTAATATAGAGAGGTTCAAAGTCTTGCTTCACAATTACACAAATTTATTTCTGTAAAGTTTCGTCTGACCAAAGTAAGACTTCTTCAGACAAGCATTTTAAAAATGTTACATAAAAAAAGTGCATGCAATATAAAGAGAGGAATGCTTCAAGGTATATAATTGATTAAATTAAGTATGTCCATTGAATAGTGGGAAGGTGATCGAGATGATCAATAATGGGGCTGAAGGGGCATAATAACAAAGGAAATTATGCGAAAGTAATTAAAAGGAAATTGTTTGCAACCACATCATCGGATGAAGAACTAGTCAAGTAAACACATAGTTCATACTTGACTCGAGCTTGATCGGACATAGTTGTCAAGTGGTATCGATATGTTTATCCATCTTTGAGGTTCATGTCAATTGGTTCCAACGATCCTATCATAGAAATAAAATGTGCTTCTGTAGTTTTCCGATAAATATTATCCCTAAAAAGTTTTTTTATTCCTATAACCGTGAAATCTTGTATTGAATGTCCAGGTTGGTTGAAATGAATCGCAACTGATAAATTCTCGCCTTTCTTCTTGATGCTTCTCACATGTTCTCGTTTTAGTCGTTTTTTCGTTTTAGTTGTCTAGCTGTTTCTCCTACACACTGCATTCCACATTTTTGACAGGATATTAGGCAGATCACGTTCTCTGAATTGAAGGTGATATGTTGGTAGATTTTGAACTGTCTACCTGTATGACTATGGAAAATACTCGATTCTGCAGAATATTGGCAGGTGGAGCATGATTTACGGCCGCATTGATGGAATCCCAGGCTTTTCTTCCCTGAAACTTCAGGTTTTAATTGGGCTCTAACTAACTTGTTTCTAAGAGTGGGGCATTTTCTGTAGGATGTTTGGGAAAATGTCTTTCAGTCGTTCAAGAGATTCGTTCGGCGCGCTGATTCTATCGCTTTATTAATATTGCTCTCTTTATATTTCCATTTGAGAAGGTAGTCTTTCAATATGTTGGCATGCTTCTGGAAGAATTCTTCAGTGGAGCAGACTCGTTTTATCCTGGTAAAAAGGCCGTTTGGAATGTTCTGAGATACGTGTTTTGGATGGCATGAAGTAGGTAGTAAATACTGGTGTGCATCTGTTTCTTTAGAGTAAATTTCTGTTTCCAGTCTGTTGTCTACGATATGAACTCTTACGTCAAGGAATGATATGATATTTGGGGAATATTCGAAAGTGAATTTAATTGAGGGGTAGATCGAATTGGCGTGGTCTATAAATTCGAGAAGTTTTTCTTCGCCGTGAGTTCATATAAGGAAGCAATCATCTATAAATCGACCATAAAAGTAGGGGGTTGTTTCTGATGTCCCTAACATTTTCGACTCAAAGTCCGCCATAAATATGTTTGCATATTTTGAGGCTATCTTTGTGCCCATTGCCGTTCCATTAATTTGCATATAGTGCTTCTCGTCAAATATCAGATCATTGATTGTCAATACACAATGACAAACCCCGTAACCCCGCTCCTGTCTGACTCTATCCAATCAGCTGCCGTATGTCAGAACAGCTTTCAAGCGGTGCTCAAACAATGTATTGCCGTTATAACGCTCTGCCGCGCGTCCTTAAAACATTTACGTCCTTAACATTTTGATATGTCGTGTTTTAAGTGAATGAACTCCAATTATAAAGCGTAATGAGCCAAGTTGGGAACGTATTTGAAACGGGCCGTACAGCCCATTTAAAATATGCTCCGATCTTGGTATGAATTTGATATAAAATCAGCAGGAAAAGGTTGTATTAGTTCTTCAATCAAGTAGGAACATTTTGTAGGGAACAGCTGTTGTGACTTTCAGTACATATGATGCATTTTATATTAGTTAGGTCGAGTGCTGTTGGCGTTGTAACAAACATTAGGATTGGATTTGGATTTTTATGCTGTGGGAGAGGAAAATTGAGAATGGGGATTTGAAAGGGCGAACCCTGGCTTCTCCTGCACACACCAGTTCGGGTTGAAGTTTTTACTCATTTTTTTTTTTGCCTGAACATGACTTCGATCTAATAAATTCCAAATTAAAACGCATAGAATTAAAAATATTTTACTTTCATTCAGAATTATAGAAGAATAGCACGATTGAGGTTAGTGGACTAAGAATGCCGTTACTAAAATGTAACTACTGAAATATGTTGTACCAGAAACTGCTAAGTAAAAGTCTGTTAAGTCTAAACGGAGAGAAACCCAAACAATACTGTCATTTTCAGTAACTTTAATTGAAGAAGCAAGGTATTTGTAATTTGAAGTTTTATCTCAGTCACGAATATGACCATTGAAATACCGCACTTCATATTGGGATAAGTCTTGTTTTATTTACAGTCAGATAGAACATTAACATGACAAATGTAAATGTAAATGCTCTTTTACAAAACAAAATATAATAGATAGCAAAAAACGTGGAAAAAAATTGGAAAATGTAAATTCCCGTCTTTTACCACTTCTTAACGCTGTAGCAGGATTATACGCGATCATTTCCAATAGTTGGCTTGTATCAAATAATGGAACAATCACTCAAGGATTAATCTACTCGTGTGGAGCTGGCAATGAAGTAAACTGCACCGTAACTGGGGGCAACTGCACTGTTTGTGTGGACCTGGAACATGAAAACGATTGGATCGAATTAGGTAAAGATTTTATGATGTTGACTGCTGATTTTTTCCGTTTTATTTCTGTTAAAGTTCGCTTTAAGCAAGGTCGGTTGCACTCGGACAAAACAAACTAACCGATACTCAATTACTGAAGTTGCTACAAAATGTAAAACCAGCAACTGCATCACTAAGCGAAAAACATCAAAAACTGAAATAAACCGCTATGCTAAAATACAGTAAATGGTATCTGCCCAGGGCGGCGTTAAAGCCATCTATCACTCTACTACCTTCTTTTATTCGTTTCGTATAACTTGCATTATTCCATTCATAGAGCAAGACACTGACGAAATCCTAGTATTCAGGCTTCTGGTCGCTTCAATTGCACTGAGAATAATTGTAGAAATTGTTTACCTCTCGATGGATTGTTTCTGCGAAATCAATAAATGCTGTGGGTGTAAAAATCCACACGCTGACACTATGGAGGTGGTGAAATTTATTGCAGGTAACTTTATTACTCGTTATTTTCTAAGTTTTTTTCTAAGTTATTTTAAGTAATAATCGATTTGTAATACATATGTTAAAATTAAACGCTGGGTGCTTTATCCTCATAATCGCAGAATTGAATTTGAACTTGCAAAGCTAAAATATTGCTATTCCTTTTCAATTTATTGCAGAACTTAAATTTTCTTGTGTTTCGCAAACTTGATCAACCTTCTTGCGCCATCTTGTTTATATACTCAAATCTCATCAACTCTTCAGCACCGATTGTGGTAAAATTTTTGTCTAATTAGTCAATTCCTATATTTAGAAGTTTTGAAAAAGGTAATTATTGTTTTAAGGTCTTCAAACAATATCTCGTGTAATTTACTTTAACAGTTCATACCATTTCCCATCTAAATACTTGTCCAACTTAAAAGACATGCTGGTCTTTGGTAGGATGACAACCCAGAAAATATACGACCATGCATCTTTTGTCATGAATTATTTATAGATTGCGCCATCTGCTTGATTAGTTTTTAGTTCAATATCGAGCAGGGAATCTAAAACCTCTATAAGCGAGCCAGATTGCTTGAAATCTTCATTGCATTGTGCACATGATCAATCAAGCACATCATGACACGTATGAATTTAACCGACGTTAAAGTTCCGCTTTTTATCGTGATTCATGGCCGAAATCAAACTGATTTTAATTTATTTTTCTACCAATCATCATTTTCAGTAACTTCAATAGAAGAAGCAAGGTATTTGTAATTTGGAGTTTTATCTCAGTCACGAATATGACCATTGAAATACCGCACTTCATATTATTGAGATAACTTTTGTTTTATTTACAGTAAGATAGAACAATAACATGCCACCATCGAGCTGTTGTGAATGCTCTTTTACAGCAGAAAATATAATAGATAGAGAAAAGCGTGGAGAAAAATTGGAAAAGGCAAAATCCCGTCTTTTACCACTTATTAACGTTGTAGCAGGATTATACGCGATCTCTTCTGATAGGTGGCTTGTATCTAATAATGAAACAATCACACAAGGATTAATCTACTCGTGTGGAGCTGGCAATGAAGTTAACTGCGCTGTAACTGGGGGTAACTGCACTGTTTGTGTGGACCAGGGACATGAAAACGATTGCATCGAATTAGGTAAAAATTTTATGATGTTGACTGCTGATTTTTTCCGTTTTTTTCTGCTAAAGTTCGCTTTAAGCAAGGTCGGTTGCACCCGGAAAAAACGAACTAACCGATACTCAATTACTGAAGTTGCTACAAAATGTAAAACTGCATCACTAAGCGAAAAACATCAAAAATTGAAATAAACCGCTATGCTAAAATACAGTAAATGATATCTGCCCAGGGCGGCGTTAAAGCCATCTATCACTCTACTACCTTCTTTTATTCGTTCCTTATAACTTGCATTATTTCATTCACAGAGCAAGACACTGACGAAATCCTAGTATTCAGGCTTCTGGTCGCTTCAATTGCACTGAGAATAATTGCAGAAATTGTTTACCTCTCGATGGATTGTTTCTGCGAAATCAATAAATGCTGCGGATGTAAAAATCCACACGATAACACTATGGAGGTGGTGAAATTTATTGCAGGTAACATAATTACTCGTTATATTTTCTAAGTACTTCTAAATTTTTATTCCAAATATTATAACAATATGTACATAAATCATTAAGAAATTTCTTCAGCAAATTCCTAAATGTCATGTTAAGCGAGAAGGCGAGGTAATAGCAGACGATAAACATGGCCCGTGACAGATGTCGCTTATTTTATTATAGCTATTCTGCAATTTTGTATAGCCATTAAATTCAGTATATGACGTTTTCCGCTTGGCCTACAGCTGCTGGCATTGCATTTCACAGAACCTCTTGGCTATATAATTCGGTATAAGTTGGTTTAATTGATGCTTGATGCTTTGCTCTCGCATTGTTTAAGAAAAATTTATAAAAAAAATATAGAAAAAAATTAACTAAAGCCGTGATCGTTTTAATAATTCATATTATTTTCAGATATAATCGATCTTACTGCAGCTAGCGTTTACACTGCGTACAATGAGGGCACCAAGCTTGACGCAGCGGTTCAAGGAAAATCACTATGTGGGAGGTTCGGAGTGCCGTTTATCATCAGTTGGGTAAAAGGAGCTCAAGCGCCCATGAAAATTCTAGGCTCGATTTGCAAAACGTGCTTCTGCGGAGGTGATGACGGCGGAGGTGACAGGGCAACTTCTACTGGGGTACAAGGACCAGCAGTGAATGAAGAAAGAGAAACTGCTAGCGTCTGAATCTGCACAGTTGTTAAAAAATATAGCAAACGTGAAACATTTCAATAATATTTTCTAATTTGTTTGCTTGGCTGTAAGAGACATTTTCGACAAAGGACATGGGGATACCTCTATGGAATATCTGTCCCAAGGCTAAATCATGTATCCAATACTATATTTGAATATTATAAAAATTCAACGGCACATATCCATTTACTTTTAATGGTTGCTTCCGAAAATAATCATAATATACCACATTTTATATCATTTTACTTGAGTAACAGCAAATTCCTTGTGTAATCTCTATTACTAATTTCCCACGCTTTTCAATGCATTAGATTGAATCTCTGACATGAAATTTGGATTATTGGTCAAATACTAGAACACACTACATTCGTATTTTGAATTTTTTTTTATATAACTTGGAATTGGGCAAGGCATGAAGCTGTGCTTAAAAGAATCTAACCAACGGCCATTCAAATATTGAAGGAACTGCTACAATAAACATTGCTAGTAACTACACTTTGAAAGAAAAAAAAAATCTCAAACTGAAAAACACCATCATGATAAAGTGCTGTTAGTGGTATATGTCCTGGGCGATAATAAACCATCTGCCTATCACAATTAATATACTCTAGTAAAATCAAATTCTAATGCATGATTCATTTCTATTACTGATAACATTTTTTCAATTCAAATAATGAAACCCATGCTTTCCCAAGCTTTTAATTAAAGCTCTGGCTGACATCGAATAAACATAAATATTTGTAAATACTGAATTCGTATGCGATTCTTATTGAAATTCATTTGGAGACCTTTAGTAAGCAGTCGACCTACATATGAGTAGGGTTGGGCAATTTAATTTGGTGAATCGAATCAATCGAAAGCGCAAATTATTCGAATCAATTGTTAATCGTTCATTGGAACAATCCAATTGCTAAGCGAAATGGAACTCTCATTTTTAACGATTTCTAATTTGACCAATATAAATTAGATTTTTCGCTAAAAACTATATACTTTACCTGGCCTAAGCACAGCGCAACTCTTCGTTAAAGTGGCGTCGGTTTCGGAGACATTTTTTTAAAATTCCGGCATCGTAAAAACTGAAATGTATTTCCAGAGTCATCCGCATGATGGAGACGTTGAGTCAGACTTTGGGCGATGTATTCTCACATGCTGGCGCTCTAGAGTAGGCCACAAAGCTTTGACAAAGAAAGGAATGCAAGATTGGCCTAAGCAAAAGTATCATTTTGTCCAGCGTCAACTTTGGTTGGACCGCACCAAGCCGGCACGATCAATGCTCTCAATAATCAATATGATCAATGATCAATATGCTCAACAATATATGTTTTGGCCGTTTATTCGAAAAATTATTTCTGGGCACTAGGGCGTTATGTATGCACAAGGAACAATACAATGTATTTGTCAATGTTGACAAAAAATTCAGAAACGAAATAAGCCTAAATATGAGACAGAGTCAACCCATCTGTAGCACATCCCAGACAAACTTATTTGTCGCAAAAACTTATACGTTACGAAAGACAGTCGAAAAACATTTAATAAACTCGGCATCTTTTAATACGGAAACAATTACTTCACATGATGGAGAGAGTGATTCAAAAATACGTTCATTTCTTTTCACGCACTGGCCTACAAATGTTTACCAAAGATTTTAACTATGGGAAGTTAGAGCTGATCAAAAGTTTTATTTTGTCGAGCATCGGGTGAACTGCGTCTTGCAGTCGTGATCAATCTATGGCTCAGTCTTTACGAACCACAAATTCTCGACACGTATAGGCGTGACTTACAAGATTATTATTTATTTTTTTGGTAAATTAAGCATTCGTGTAACCTAGAAACAATTATCCTGAATCGATCGCATGGTGATAATATGTCTATTTATTCTGACATGCTGATGCTTCAAAGTAGGTTACAAAGGTTCGACAATATTTTCAATCAAGCAGAGCATGTTAGAGCCGATCCGTTGTATTTAGTCGAGAATGAGCCTCGGATGGACCGCGACCCTCTGGCGCGGCCCCATTGCAAATAGATTTCAGTTACTAAAAACTGTTCGTGTCTAGACTACGGTTAGATCATATTGAAATCATGTTTGGTTAGACATTTGTTTGGCGCAATCATTACAAGTGAATGAATATAAACTTCTACTATGAGGATGCGATAACAGATGCGATAAATAACAGTTGGCTGGTGAAAAAATACAACTTTGAACCCCAGCTTATGGTTTGGTTTGGCCGAGAAAATAATTACACGCGAATGTTTCGTTAAGTATGAGGAATTGACGAATCTCGCTGCCAAAACGAAGACCATCTGTAGCTCATGCCTCTGTCTCTTATTCTGATTAGGATTTCTGATGAGGAATCCATTCAATATTGAAGTCAAATTAATTTCAGACCTCGGAAATTATTTATGATAAAAGCATGTTTTATTAGAATTTGTTACTGCAGCAGCCCTCCGTTTAGACTCTGATCAGGTACGCGGTGTCAGCCAAAAGAACTTTACTTTTTTTAGAGAAAACGATTGTTTCTTGGGGGGCAAACGATTACAGAACAAAAATATTTCTCAATTTTTAATTCAAAGTGTGTAGCAATTATTCTTTATTTCCATAAATTATCATTTTTTGTCTGTCATTTTAATTTGTCTAGTCGAGCATTTTAGTATGTGGATAAAATATTAAATCTGAAAAAATTTTCAGCATTTAATGTCAATTCTTTTGAATTTTACTGTAAACCTTGTGTGCTGACATTGCGCGCGCGGTTGAGAATGGCGGGAGTCAATTTATGCTTTAATGTTGTGTGTATCCAATACATACGAGCAATTTTGCAAACCCACACGTTTATTTTATCAATTATGTATTTAATTTGTTCAAGTTGCGTTTATTACGTACAAAATAAAAACTGCACGAACCTATATTTGAATCACGTTACGCACTCAATATGAATTATTAAAATGGTAATTTTAAAAGTTGAGTTCTGTTAGAATAACATTAACTGTATAAAAAACACATTGATATATTAAACGTGTTTGTTTGCAGAAATGCTTTTATGTAGTGGATACACAGAACATTAAAACATTTGTAAATTGACACCCACCGTTCACGAACAAATTACGAAGATGTCAAATGTACTTGCAATAAATATTGCTTACCTGTTAATGGAACATGCCACACGAAGCGGTCGAGGGACGTTCACCATTCTATATACTTCATGAGCACTGGTTTCGAAGTCTTCAAAATTACAACTACTGCTAATGAGCAGTAAATTTACTGCATTATTGTAACAGTATTGATAATTAATTACAATACAGTCGCCTATAAGCAGAACTTTATTTTTCTTAAATCACTTGAACAAAAGATCTGCCAAACAAAAGGTATTGCCAACTCTTTGTTCACAGAGAAAACCATCTCCCAAATAAACAGCTGATTCTTCAGCACTTGTCGTTCCGCACTGTCACAAAAACGTTGTAACAATATTGTTTTTTCCCAGTAATTGTATATATGCTAAAATTAGGTGTGCGAAAAATAAATTCCATTTAAATGTTTTCCGAGTATGCGCACGATTTAAAGTCTACTTCAAACAAATCCAAATCAAAGCTTTCAATAATTATATAACATATGGTAAGCTAATAAATGAATACACTTCAGATGGAAAAGTTGACCAGATCAGAAGGCCATTACAAGAGCATTTTGTTAGGTATAAGTCATTAATGGAACGCCATGGCCCGAGCCCTTAGAGGCCCATGCTCGCAAAATATAAATGAGAATGCATATAACCAATCATAATTCTTAGAAATCACTCGATCAGCAAAAATGGCAAAGCATGTCCGCTTCGACGAAATCTAAATGTGGTTTAGCTTGACAAAATCGCAAATCTAAGTGAGACAAGTTCAAATTCTTAAATTTACTTAATTTTAAATGATATCAGCGATTCCTCCGTACATTTAAATTTTGATCTGTGGCTGCTTCCTAAAATATAATTTCTGATTTGAATGTATTTTTTAACTATTTATGCCGAATAGATTTTGATGGTGATTGAAAAACGATTCGAGGTTACACAACTGTCAGAAAATTGTTAAAGAATGTTTTGTCATGCATGTGACACAGGTGGATCGAGACAACTAGGACCAATTCTTCTGCGGGAAAGCGGAATAAACCTAAAAAAGTTTTTGAAATGTATGTGACAGTTGGTTAGTTAAATATAATAATACTTAAGGTCCAAGCGTATGAATCGGTCGAAAGAATATTGCGTGCTCATGTATTGTTAAATATGAGTCATTCATGGATTTCGCCGCCAAGGCTAATGAAGTTATCTAATTCTTAATGCTGATATCAGTTATGCCTATGTTCATTTAGATTGTTATTTAGTGAAGATCAAATGTTTGGATCGCACTACTGATCGATGGTCATTTGCAGCTCATACTCGACAAACATTAATTATCATCATTGATTGTATTTGACTGTGCATTCAAAAAGACATATTTTCATTATAAACCTTGCGCACTATTGGTTGGTTTAATATATAAATATAGATATATATTGTTTTTTTGAAATATTTTCAATCTGCTATAAATATGGATAAGAACGATTCATACGTCGTTTCAGGTCAAATAAGCTAAATCGCATTAAAAATATCAATTTTTTACGCGCATTTGGCGGTTTGTTTTTCGATGTTGGCCAGCAAAAAGTTAGATTTTCTAATGTTTCACAATAAAAATTATGATTTTATTAATCTTCGTTCCATTTGTGGTTCAAATAGAAAACAGATGTACAGAAAGCCAGCGGTTCGATGACATGACTGTTCCACTACCATGTTAAAAATTCAAGAATGTACTTTCTGGTCAGCTGTCAGTGTCTCTGAAAAATCCGCTTTTTCCTGTCAATTTCGATGATCGCCGCTGTCTATCTATAAATAACAGCTGGTGCAGGACCTTGGATCGTGTCGTCTACTCCAAGAAGTTCTTGACGTTTAATTGTTTGAGAAGCAGTGGCCTAAATGTATTTTGTAAATATATTACAGATATTAAAAAACTTGTGTGAAAAACTCAAATTAACATTACAAAAGGATGGAAGAGAATTTTAAATTCAAGAATGTTATACGAAATTTTCGTTAGAATATTTTTTCAGTTGGTTATTCATCGCAATGCCGGAATAAATAGTTCCGAATCCGTTTTTTCACATCTTCGAATCCCTGAAAATAGTTCATTGCAATCGAATATTTTTGATTTATTCGTCTTTTATATTATAAGAAGTTTCTGGTGTAAAATTACATGTTCAGGGCCCCGGTCAGGGTGATCCACTCTAAGAAGTGACTATATAAAAAAAAAAAAAAAAATACATTGTTGTTTAGTGTATTACTAAGATTTTTATTGTGATGACAGATTGGATTCCCATTTCCACAAGAATTAAATTATTCATTTAATTGTTTGTTGTTATTTCCAAACAATTATTACCAAATGGGATTTGATCACTAAAAATAAATTCAATAGATAAATCATTCTTCTCTTATTCCTTATCTATTGTAGTTAGAATTCAATTGTCTTTGAATTGTGTTCCACCTCATTGAGTTCCCACGCCAACGTGAACAATGGATTAATTTGTATGTATTGAGGTGCTACATGTATTATTGTATTTGAAATCCGTATTCAACATGAAATCAGATATTTGAAAATGCCACAAGGACGTACCGAATCAAAAAAATCGTATTTGTTTATTATAATGCACGCAACCACTACAAGCATCGCGGGAGATGGCGAGGAAAAATAAAAACCAACAAACTTCATTAATATCGCAAAGAGGCAATAACACAAATTGTGGTACGCCGAGATGCGACTAAGTGCTGATAGGCTTAGGTGAATTACTGCGCTTGCCGCGTTTAGTCTCGAAATACTTTGACCTGGTGTCATGTATATTTAGTTTACTTACTAGCTTTCTATTTGAAGATTTATTTAGTAAATTTAATAGTTGAAATAGGCGAAGAAATTTTTCAACTAGGTTCGTGGTTGACACAACAAGGCGCGAAAGTGAAATTCGTTACCTCGCACCGCCATTTGTGATTCATTCTAAAAAATATATATAATTTATGTTTGTCAAGACTCAGATCAGAAAATTAAAATAATCATTTCGAAACAATGTGTATAGGCATGTGCCTCAAGTAGATTGCGGTTATTGGCCCGGCTCGATGATGACTCAGTCAGTTAAGCGCGATCGTATTGTCCGAATGGCCTTTAGTTAGATGTCAGGTCGTTCAATCACCGATCGCGCCCTTCACCAAGGCACTTTGCAGTTAGCTGTAACAGTCACTAAAAAGGCCTCATTCGGTATATTTTTTCGCTCGGTTTAATTGGCAAGTTAGTTTGACAAGTTGACAAATTGGCAAGTCAGTTTGCGGGAAAAAAACTAGAAATTTAAAAACCTGTGGAAGAAAGTGGAATGAAAAATACTTCGATATTGGCAGGAATGTATTAAAAATCTGAAGACTCTTTTCAATAAATAGCGCTCAAAGTAAATAATTTTATGCTAGTTTTGTGCATAACACAATCATTAGATTAAAATGTATCAAGTACTAAAATGTATTATGTATTATTATTTATTATGTTTGATATTACATGCCGTAGGGTGACTTTCAGTTATATTTTTGCAATCTATTGAGTGGCGCAGCCTGACCAACAGTATTAATCGAAAATTTGACATTTTTTTCAATTGTATATAAGAATTTATTAGTTAAAACTAACAATAAAATAAGTTCCAGAATAATTTTTTTTATTAAATGAATACGACAATTAGATTTTAATGGCGCTTTTGCCTTTTTCAGATCAGATCGATTTCGTGCTATTGTTGCGCAAAGATCGCTATTTAAAGTTTTTGTTTTATTTTTTAAAATTTTATTTTTCCCTTTCGTTTTTCATTTAAAAGGGTTTATTGTAAATTTGAAAATCTCCCCTTACACAAATAAAAAAATTGAATTTGCCGTGAATTATAGATAGATGAACAGCGTCAGCGCTTGAAACTTGAAACTTGAGAAATTTTGTAGATATCAAAATAATAAAATAGAATGCAAATGAGATGACGCGAATGGTAGTGTATGCCACAAAAGAATACATAATTATTTGATTAAATTTTTTTCAAACCAACCTATCCACTGTAGAGAAGATGTCATATATTAGAAAACAACCCGCAAATTAGTGCGACTCCCCTTTTTTGTATCTTTTTTTATCTATTTATTAGTTTACATCAGAGTCATGCGAAAACCATTCCCTTCACACCATTTTTCACTCTCGGGTTCGAGTCCCGTAGAGTCCTTCTCTTTAATCCATGCCCACCATTTAAGCTAAGATTTAAAAACTTCGGTATAGGCTAAGTCGAAAAAAAAATGATATTTTATATTAATTATAGGAACCAGGTGGCCGAATCAAATCAAAGGATTAATTTATTTTTTTATTTACTGTTACCCTAGGCTATGATGACACTATCTACAACTAGATTTAAATTCAATAGGTAATTTATTCTTACCAACGGAGAAAGTAAAAATGTTTTATGTATGAATCACTTATGCACCGCCCCACCGAGGCGGAGTCGAATTATGTATGGTTCTATGCTGAACACGTTTGGCACAAATATTTATCCAATTCATCCTACTCTGACATGTATCCAAATAGATTAGGATTTTGAATCTAAGCGAGCGAGGTATTTTCAACGATAGAAAAATGTGTATCAATTTGCCATAAGATTGTTTACCTGTTTGTTTGCCTGGTATTACTGCCCTACTTAACGCAAATGATTTGCAGATGAATTTTTTACCTGGTAGCTAACAATTACCGATATAACCTTTTTTCAAATAAGCTAAAACGCATTAAAAATATATATTGATAACAAATATTTGGAATGAGCAGATATTCAAACGACCCATTAAACGCCGAGACCAAACAAAAACGAATTTCAAACTATCGATTCGCAAGGAAAATATTTGAACCCACGCAAAAATATCACTGTAGATGCGGGCTTAAAAATCAACCTAACGTTTTTTATGCCTGTGAGAAGCAATCAAAATCAAATAAATAAATGGTAGATGATTTGTCTTTTGTCCAATGGCAGACACGAGTCACTGCACATTACTATTAGTGTTCAGTCATCTTTTAAAGCGCATTCGCTATTCCTACATTTTAATGTAGCCCTTTTGTTATTTGTTAGCAATTTGTTATTTGATTTTTTATTGCTGCCTCCGGTTTTGCTTAGATCATATGTTAGCTAAAACTGAAAATATTCATTCTCTGATTTTAGCATTATTTCTTTTATAAAATTATATTGTGGATTCTGCAAACCCGTTATTATATAAAACATAAATTTAAATCATTTTGCTGACACATAGGATGTGAGCTTTGGAAATCACAACATTTCATTGAATAAAAATATTTGTCATAAATTTTGTGCCTGCATGAATACTCGAAAAATGTCTAATTGCACCGAGCTATGCCTAGATGCAGCACATATCGTTACTAATAGAATTGTTGCTCGAAGCGAAATCAAAATAGAAACGATGAATGTTTTTTTTTTTATTATTATTTTGGTATACCGCGCATCTCCAAACACGACAATAGGAACTAGCAATATATATTTTACCGATTTTTATGAATGTCTATCAGTTAAATAAATCACAGGTAGTTTGCTATTTCCAAACGTTCATTTTTATTTGCCTATTTTTGATCCGCACATATTCAACCCAGCAAATTTAGCTCTTCATGCGCTGGCTTTATAATTTCCCAAATTTGTTTCCTGCGTGTTGTAAGAGGCGACTGAAGAGAAAACAAAAAGCGATAGATAGTTCGGTTATTGTCCAGGTTTGATACTACTCACGCTACGATGTTTTCTGCCTAGAGTGCAATTACCAGTATTGGAGTATACCTTACTTGGAGCGTACCTCGAAGAATAAATAAAATTATTGCACAAAGAAGTTCAACCAACGATATAAATTTAGATTTTATTTTGATTGGCGGCAAGCTATTGAATCGATTTTGTTGTTGTTCAAATATTGGGACAATGTCGTATTTACTATCGTAAGCAAAATAAAGCAAACGGAATCAGTTGCCACCAACAGATCTTATTTTGCCTGCCTGAACATTAAATTCAATAACATTACACACTTTGTTAATGAAGAAATTTTACTTATTTCTCGTGTCTGATAAAGCAATAACATGTCGAAATTTATTTGTGAATGTAAGTCGTCCTTTACATGTGAAAATTGGAAAGATAAAAAGACCCGGGGCGAAAAATTGGAAAGTACGAAATCCCGCCTCTTGCCACTTTTTAACGTTGTAGCAGGAGTATACGCGAGCATTTCCAATAGGTGGCTTGTATCCGATAATGATACAATCACCCAAGGATTAATTTACTCGTGTGGAGCTGGCAATGAAGTTAACTGCACTGTGACTGAGGGCAACTGCACTGTCTGTGTTGACATAAGGCACGAAGATGATTGCAAAGATTTAGGTGAAGATTATGAGATTAAATAATTAGGAAAATATCTATTATCGGAAAATAAGTGCATTCTCCAGGAAGAGAAATGGTAAAAATTGTTCACAACAGATAGGTAATCTTGGCCTCTCATTTAAGTTGCAATATTGGAGGTATAATTCTTGACTGTAATTGTAAATGATAGGATTCGAAAACCCTGGAAAAATAGGTTAAAACAGTTCTTTATGTTATGTTAAAAACGTATCTACTAGGTACCAAGTTGGATATAAGGAGTTTAACCTTTTACCGCAGCAGATGCCCTCACACTGCACTCTACTATAGCCGTTCAGTGGCTAAATGCATGTCGTTATCAATTAGGCAGGGGTGCGATGGCCTAGTGATTTAAATATGTTGGCATCGTAGGTTGACGATCTCGGGTTCGAGTCCCAGCGAAACGGCTTGGTTATCCATGCCCACCACTCAACCCAGGGTGTAATAACATGGGTAGTCTAAGCCGAATAGGAAAAGATCATATCTTTCCAACAATTCTAACCCTGTCCGTCTATAAGTGGCCGCTAGTACAGGGCATTGGGCAAGGTGACCCACTCTATCTATATAAAAAGTAGCTTGACATAATTATCCTCGATTATTGGTTTATGCGGTACTTCAGTGCTCAACTTTTAATAAGAAATGTTGCTGATTTTTTTTTCTTTTAATTTCATTTAAGTTCACTTTTAGCAAGACCGGTCGTGCTTAAAAGGAACGAACTAACAAGCACTCAATGACAATGACTCACTACAATATGTACAACCAGTCACCATACCGCTCAGCAAAATACATCTCAAAAGGAGTTGGACTGCTATGGTAAAATACACTTTGTGTTATTGCAGTATTTTATTCGCAGAACAAGACACTGACGAATTCGCAGTATTCTGGCTTCTGATTGTTTCAACTGGACTTAGAGTACTTGTGGAGATTCTTTACACGCTCATGGATTGGTTCTGCAAAATCGAAAAATGCTGCGGACGTGAAAATCCACACGCTGCCACTATGGATGCGGTAAGATTCATTGCAGGTAACTTCATTATTTCTCATATTTTCAAAGTTTATTATGACCGACTCTGTATTCCGAATTTTGAGCGAACAATTTCGGTTGGGCACAGAACAACGGTGAGACGCGTTCCATTTGCGAATCATGCTTAATGAAACAATATTCCCAATGATGCTTCAGATTTTTTTTAGCTGCTCCCAAGTGTCATTTCAATTTTGAAAATTTTGAGAAAATCAAAAAAGTGTAAGAAGATTTTACATTTCCCATAACAATCACCTTTTACTAGCGGCAATCATAAGAGGACAGAATAGGCATAGATTAATGAGCCAGAAGCCCGGCTTGGTGATTTGGTTAAGCGCGTTCGCTTTGTCCGGAAGGCCAATGGTTCGATGCTTGATCGTTTCACCACCTAACGTGTCACTCAGCAAGGCACTTCGCGGGTCCTGTAACATAGAACAGATACATATTCAGTACAAAGGTCCTTGCCCAACGGTTGTTTCGAATAAGCCCACAGCAGATTTGCGGACAGGCCATAGCAAACGAATCGAAAATCTTTAAAAAAAAGCAATGGGCCGGATTTACCGAAATTGAACCGGACCTTTTAACTTTGTTTACTACCAGATCGGCCTACAGGTGCAGAGTAATAAATTACCTTAAGAAATAGTCTTCGTATTGTAAGAGGCTTCCGAAATAAAAAAAGGTGGATTTGGTGGTTGCCATCGTTCTAGGTCAAATACCACTCACTGTAATTTATCATAACTAATTTAGTTCTATATGTGAAGTTTTCCACTTGATGCGCAGTTGCCGACACTGCATTTTTGCTCTTTTCCATGTTATTAAGAATATATTGACTTTCTTCAGTGTTTCTCTCGCTTTGTTTAGGACAAATTTCTAAAAAAAATATAAAAAAAATAAGAAAAAACAATTAACTGAAGCCGTGATCATTCTTATAACTCAGCTTATTTCCAGATATCATCGATCTCATTTCTGCCACCGTATACACTGCATATAATGAGGGCACAAAGCTTGATGCAGCAGTTGAGGGTGAAGCATTATGTGGGAGGTTCGGCGTGCCGTTCTTCATCAATTGGGTGAAAGGAGCTCAAGCGCCCGTCAAAGTGATCCTCTACCTGATTCGCAAAAAGTTCTTCTGCAAGCTCTACCGTATTTGCAAAAATTACGCCTGCAAAGGGGATGATGACGTGGGTGACGTAGAATTTTCCACAGGGGCAATGGGACCAGCAGTGATTGAAGAACGACAAACTGCGAACATTTGAATTTGCATTATTTTGAAGTCGGAAACTTAAAATTCCAGCAAGTTTAAATAATTAGATACTTTTTTCTCATTTCTTCGCTTCTTTGTGCGTTGGCTACTAAAAGACATTGACGCGAAAAGACAACTTCTTTGTGCATTTTGCTCAACTAAACTAAAGTTGAGTATGAGCATCAAATTCATTCGCTTCAAATAATGGATTTCAAATTTTATCATATCATATAACGATCAATATAATCTAGTAAAACAAATTCTAATGCGTGATTCATCTCTATTGCCGATAGCACAATATTATCCTCCATGCTTTCTAGAGCTTCAAATTAAAGATGACATAAAATAAAAAATCTATATATATAAACACTGAATTCATATAAGTTTTATTATTGAAATTCATCCAATGCCAGGCAGGGAGCAGTCGGATTATTAATTAGTAGGGCTGGTTCACTGGAGCAAAAGCTTTCTAAGCGAAGTGGCACTCTCTTTTTCAACCGCAAAATGCAATCGTTTTTGCTGTAATATGACCAAAACAATTATAATTTCCGTTAAAAAATTATACACTTTTGTACTTGCCCAAAGCACAGAAGAACTCTTCGTTGAAGAGACTCCGAATCGAAGACAATATATATAATTCCAGCATCGTATAATCTGGAAACTGAGCCCCGGGGACGCCTGTATGATGGAGAGCTTGAGTCAAGATTAGATCGATGCATTCTCACAGGCTGGCGTGCTAGAGTAGGTTGAAAAGGCTTGAAAGTAGGGAAGATCATGGGAAATCATTTGAAAACCTTAAAAATAAAATTACAATCGAGGAATGCAAGATAGACCCAAGCTGGAGCATAATTTGTCCAGCACAAACCTCGGATGGACGCAGCTGACAGGTACGATATATCTGAAGCCCATGCTCAACAATATATGTTTGGAAAATTAATTCGACAAATTATTATTATATTATTTAAATTATTCGACGAATAGTGATGGGCGTCACTGGCTAAGTTGTTATGGGTGTTCACAAGGAAAATTGCAATGCCTCAATGTTATCAAGGAAATTTAGGAATACTAATGAAATAGGACCTAAAACAAGAACAAGCATGGACTCGGTCAAGGCATATCTGTAACGCATACTTCCAGACTCGAACTTATTTGTCGCAAAAACTTATACGCTGATAAAACCGGGTTCTTTAATCTATAAACAGTTTTCTGGTTACCTCGCACGACGAGGTAGTGAATCAGAATCAACTCGATTCCTTTTTACAAGTTGGCTTATTAGTAGATTAAAAAAGATTAACAGCGATTTTAGTCAAAGTGAGCTAGATAGACCTGATCAGACGTTTTATTTTGTTGAGCATAAACCTCGGGTAAACCGCGCCTCGGCGTCGGATCAATCTATAACTAATGCTTAGCAAAACATGTTTGAAAAATGTTGGACACATGTATGCACCATTTACAAGGTTGTTATGTGTCTACAACGATGCATGGGTATGCGAAACAGACGCGGTTATTTTTGGCACAAAATTCTGGACCGAATATATTTGTAAAATAATTTACACATTACTTTCATGTTTTCCCACATGCCGGCGCTCTAGAGTGAGTTTAAAAGGTTCGTCAAAGAATGCAATCAAGCAGAACTGGCGGGACCAACAAGAAGTATTATTTTGTCAGCAGCTTCAAATGCACCGTGCCTTCTCGGCGCGATCCATCCCTACACATGTTTAACATATTTAGAGAGAATATTTCAGATATGTGGGCGTCGCCATTAGGTTGTTTTGTTAGAACAGGGGAAAATATAGTTTGTTAATCGGAAGCAGCGAGAAAATTAAGCAATATTCATGAATTAAAATAAACAAGAATCACAGATGTATTGCACGCGGTTCATCTGTGGCTCATACTTTTAGATTGCAATCATTTGTCGCACACCCCACGCAGTGGTCGAAAAATCTGGATACGAATATCTGGATTCGATCGCATGATGGAGACAGTGAGTCAAAATGGCATCTATTTTTCTCACAGGCTGGCGCTCAAGAGTAGGTTATAAGAATTCAAATATGTCAATCAAGCAGAGCTGGTTGAACCCGAGCAGACGTTTTATTTTATTTCGTCTTACACGAACCTTGGATTGGCCGTACCTGGCTACTACGGTACATCTGTGGGTCATGATTTACTAATCTAGTATAGAAAAATATTTTAGACAGGAGCTGGGTAATGGTGTTAGACATGTACTTTCTGTGCCAAATTTGAACGAATTTAGACTAGATGCGAGAGCACGGTAGCAGCTTCTCATATGTTCACAGGGCGGCAGGATACCGCAAGCATCATTATTGATGCAGATATTGCACTCAAAATGTGTTTGGGTTCCACAGCATGAATATTTGAAACATTTTGAAATTGAATTATATAGCATGAAGGAGGGGTTTATTAATTCAAAAAGAGCATTATAATTTATATGGCAATTTACAGAGACGTTTTAAACGCCGTCATAGTGAATTTTCACCCTCGTTTCAAATTTTGTACATTTGTCAAGAATCTGCAATAACCCCATAGAAAGCCAAAAATATGATGTTCACTTTAATTGTTATCTCGATAAAGGAAATGAATTGTGTTTTATTGATTTTGTCCAGTGCTTTCCTTTTTTCGGGTATCGACTATTTCATTAAATGACTTGTAATGAGATATTGCTTATTGTTAAAATTTATTCGGAAGTGCGTTTAGCAGAATAGCTGATTTTCTACAATAACATTTATTTAGTGCAGTTTATTTGACCGGTTGTTTTGACTATTGTTTTCCCAAGGGCAAAGCATAGTAACCAGGCCTTAAAAACAATATATAAACTTCTGAGGCTGTGTAATATTTAAAGTCCAATGGAAACTGAACATCTAACGGTTGTTTAAGTAATGAAGTTGTTTCGTTCTGAGTTTGTTCGTTCGGTCGCATGTTATGTACCAGTCACTGATGGATTGCACTGCCAAGGCCATTTGTTGCTGATGGCTGATAAACTATAATTTCTGATTGACGTTGTATTTAATTATCCATGCCCTCAAATGGGCTTCAATATTTAAAAATTAATAATTTAGAGTTAAAACTTCGGTAGAAAAATTTTTACAAAAATGGTGGTTTATGAACTGTATATTTGCGACTGGTTTACAATTGTAAATTGAATTTGTTTCTAATGCTGGGATCTGTGATGTCTATGTACGTTAATGAACTCGATAAGTCAAGAATAGTGATAGCAACCTAGTTATTTATTAAACTAGATAAATTGAAACGAAATTATCAAAAAACTAAGTATTGCTAGGTAACTTTTGTTTCACTTTCAAAATTATGTAGTATTCGGATTAAAGACCAGGTAAATTACGCATTTGTCGTTTGGCAGCTTTTGAGACATATTTAATAGATTTGAGAGTTAAAATCTCAAAATAGTCTATTTTGAAAGCTTTTTTAATAATGAGAATATGCTTTATCTAGTTTTTTTTCCATACTAGGTACTTGATTTTTTTCCACCAGGTACCTAGTTGTGATATAGATAAATGTGCCTATTTTACGTACTAAATTTACTAGGTAAATTATCAAACAGAAAACTCGGAAAGTTGAACTGGGTAAGTTATTCATTCTAGGTCAAAGTACTTAGCAAATAAACTCAGTGAACTAAGCATACTAGAGTAAATCAGGTACTTTCACCTAGAATTGCCAACATGAGTCAGAAAGACGTGTTTTAAATGAAAGTTATTTCGAGCGCAGATCTTTACTCAAGGACTTGCTTTAAAAGGAGAAAAGGACGTCATCAGTAGCGTTAGCCAGTTTCTTTGATTATTTTTTTTCTTCAAAGCAAGGCAGAAGGACACTAAAGCTTTAAAAAGGAATAGGGAATAAAAATTACCTCGATAAATATTGAAATGCAGTACACAAATAATGGATAGTAAAATGCACCTATAATTAGTGAGGTATGGTCCATATAATCTTTGACCCCTTTTTGACAATTTAAGTTTAAAGCTGGTTATTTGTCAGCTTTATCCTCTATAATCATTAATTATAGAATGAATATAGTTTCATACTGATCAATTTTGCTTTTTTTATCGCTTTTTGGTGTATTTTGATCTTTGTTCATGCTTTACTTTGATTTGAGTATATGTAATATTTGTAGTCTAATGAAAACTAAACAGTTTTCAAAATGTTTCTAAGAGTTGGAGAGTTAAAATTGATTATATCTCATGTCTGAGCGTAAAACTCAGTCGGCAAAACATTACGACATATTTCGTTATGTATGAGTCATTAAAAGATCGCGCCGCCAAATCGCGGGTCATGGATGGCTCGTGCTTGTGACAAATTTTTTCTGGTTGGGAATGTATTTAACTATATCAATGCCAATGAACTTCAATATTTAGAAATTATTCTGCTTAAACTCCTATCGGAAAGTTGTAAGGGCAGGAATATGTGAAATATGTGGTCTGTTCAGCCGTGGTCCTCTTGTGATTTTTACTAGAATTAAAAAGATTCCTTATTGAAATGTGTTCAAGTTTGTGAATTTGTGATCTGTGATGTCTATGTGCCTTATGAAACTTGATCATTCGAAAAGATATCTTTACTTTGGAAGATCATGCGCGCGCACATTTTTACTTAAGAATTAACTTTTATGAGAGCTGATATATACTATTTTGTTTTATCCATTTCATGTGATAAGTGGCTTTAAATATTTTTCTTTTAAAGCAAGACAGAACGAACCAAGACATGAGTGAAATGAATGAAATGAATGCCTCGATACACTGTAACAAAAATGCAACAAAATCATTATTGTTCTTTGACAGTAATTTTGCCTGACAAGATTGAATAAAATTTAGATCGCCTTTTTTGGCGAAATATGGGGTGTTGGTGGGAAGCATCTTGGCGGTGCGGTCCATCAATAGCCCTAAATTGTCATAAATCTCATCAACATGACCTTTTTTACTTTGGATATAGGCAATTACTGCAAATAACCAGTAAATTTACTGTACTTTTCTCAGAGTGTAGACATGCATATATTTGAAAGACTTTGATAGAGTTCAAGTTAAGAAAAAAGACTGATTCGGCGATTGTTTTGTGTTCATCACGACCATTAATTATATCTTAGTTTATGTTTTATCTGCTTGATCGAAAAATTGCTCCGCGCGCAATATACGTGAGTCACTGATGATTCGCGCTGCCACACAAGCGCGAGTCATCAATAGTTCATGCCCAACAAAATATATTTCCTGATTGGAGACGTATTTCATTCATCATGCCATATAGATTGATTCTCAGTCAAAACATCATGCTTGACAAAATAAAAATTTCTTATTGGGACAAATTAGTGAACTTAA
Organism: Styela plicata; assembly: GCA_963675895.2. NCBI lineage: Eukaryota > Metazoa > Chordata > Ascidiacea > Stolidobranchia > Styelidae > Styela > Styela plicata. The sequence continues at coordinate 19,941,336 of OZ023148.1, forward strand.
GTAATTTTAAATGTACTTGATAAGTGACATGCTGCGAAAAGATCCTGCGTGCGCAGTTTTTTGGATCAAATAATGCAATGATATTTAGATAAATAGAATATTTAGATTAATATTCTCAGAATAGAAATTTAAATATTGCTGTTAAAGGTAGTCAAAGCAATAACAATAGTCAAAGCAACCGACCAAATAAACGGGACTAAATAAAATAGTGTATATCAACAATCATTAGGGCAAATTATTAAACTAACAAATTTGCGCGATGAAGATCTTTCAATCGCAGCATGTCTTCTTTTAAAGTAAATTATCTAAAGGTACATGGATATCACAGCATTTACAAAAATATTCCGCCGAGAATCGACTCTTTGTTTCCCGCGCCTTGGTGGCGTGGGCCATCAGTGGCTCATACTTATCGTAATATACGCACGTGTTATTTTTTCGACTGAGTTACGGTTTGAACATGATCATTTTTAATAATTATTTGAGAAATTATGTGCTTTGATTTTCAATTTATCTTGAAATGGAATGACGTAAATGTTGTTTCCAGGCTCTCTGGTGGTCATCTTCAATTACGTCTGGGCCAAGATGAATGTTAATATTTGGTCCAGATCAAACATGATTGCTTCAAATTCGATGATTAGAGGTGTAATGGGTTGAAAGGGCTTTGTAGTCTTTACTAGTCCTTCTTCAGTGTTACATTTCGTAAGGCATTGTTCTGAACCAACGTTTGAGTGATTCCATTGTCTAAGAAGTGTCATATTTCACCCCTAGATAGCTCAATTTTATGATACAAGGTATAGGGCTTCAAAATTTTCACGATTTCGAAAGCAACATTAGACTTCAGCTAAAACTTTTATTATTCATTTAATTGTTTGTTGTTATTTCCAAACAATTATTACCAAATGGGATTTGATCACTAAAAATAAATTCAATAGATAAATCATTCTTCTCTTATTCCTTATCTATTGTTGTTAGAATTCAATTGTCTTTGAATTGTGTGCCACCTCATTGAGTTCCCACGCCAATGTGAACAATGGATTAATTTGTATGTATTGAGGTGCTACATGTATTATTGTATTTGAAATCCGTATTCAACATGAAATCAGATATTCAAAAATGCCACCAGGACGCACCAAATCAAAGAAATCGTATTTGTTTATTATAATTCACGCCACCACTACAAGCATCGCGGGAAATGGCAAGAAAAAATAAATACCAACAAACTTCATTAATATCGCAAAGAGGCAATACACAAATTGTGGCACGCCGAGTTGCGACTAAGTTTTGGGGGCTTGTGTGAATTACTGCGTTTACCCATTGTACTCAGTTTGCCGAGTTTAGTCTCGAAATACTTTGACCTGGTGTCATGTATATTTAGTTTACCTACTAGCTTTCTAATTGAAGATTTATTTAGTAAATTAAATAGTTGAAATACGCGAAGTAATTTTTCAACTAGGTTCGTGGTTGACACAACAAAGCGCGAAAGTGAAATTCGTTACCTCGCACCGCCATTTGTGATTCATTCTAAAAAATATATATAATTTATGTTTGTCAAGACTCCGATCAGAAAATAAAAATAATCATTTCGAAACAATGTGTATAGGCATGTGCCTCAAGTAGATTGCGGGTATTGGCCCGGCTCGATGATGACTCAGTCAGTTAAGCGCGATCGTATTGTCCGAATGGCCGTTAGTTAGATGTCAGGTCGTTCAAGCACCGGTCGCGCCCTTCACCAAGGCACTTTGCAGTTAGCTGTAACAGTCACTAAAAAGGCCCCATTCGGTATATTTTTTCGCTCGGTTTAATTGGCAAGTTAGTTTGACAAGTTGACAAATTGGCAAGTTAGTTTGCGGGAAAAAAACTAGAAATTTTAAAACCTGTGGAAGAAAGTGGAATGAAAAATACTTCGATATGTGGAGGAATGTATTAAAAATCTGAAGACTCTTTTCAATAAATAGCGCTCAAAGTAAATAATTTTATGCTAGTTTTGTGCATAACACAATCATTAGATTAAAATGTATCAAGTACTAAAATGTATTATGTATTATTATTTATTATGTTTGATATTACATGCCGTAGGGTGACTTTCAGTTATATTTTTGCAATCTATTGAGTGGCGCAGCCTGACCAACAGTATTAATTGAAAATTTAACATTTTTTCAATTGTATATGAGAATTTATTAGTTAAAACTAACAATAAAATAAGTTCCAGAATAATTTTTTTTATTAAATGAATACGACAATTAGATTTTAATGGCGCTTTTACCTTTTTCAGATCAGATCGATTTCGTGCTATTGTTGCGCAAAGATCGCTATTTAAAGTTTTTGTTTTATTTTTTAAAATTTTATTTTTCCCTTTCGTTTTTCATTTAAAAGGGTTTATTGTAAATTTGAAAATATCCCCTTACACAAATAAAAAAATTAAATTTGCCGTGAATTATAGATAGATGAACAGCGTCAGCGCTTGAAACTTGAAACTTGAGAAATTTTGTAGATATCAAAATAATAAAATAGAATGCAAATGAGATGACGCGAATGGTAGTGTATGCCACAAAAGAATACATAATTATTTGATTAAATTTTTTTCAAACCAACCTATCCACTGTAGAGAAGATGTCATATATTAGAAAACAACCCGCAAATTAGTGCGACTCCCCTTTTTTGTATCTTTTTTATCTATTTATTAGTTTACATCAGAGTCATGCGAAAACCATTCCTTTCACACCATTTTTCACTCTCGGGTTCGAGTCCCGTAGAGTCCTTCTCTTTAATCCATGCCCACCATTTAAGCTAAGATTTAAAAACTTCGGTATAGGCTAAGTCGAAAAAAAGATGATATTTTATAATAATTATAGGAACCAGGTGGCCGAATCAAATCAAAGGATTAATTTATTTTTTTATTTACTGTTACCCTAGGCTATGATGACACTATCTACAACTAGATTTAAATTCAATAGGTAATTTATTCTTACCAACGGATAAAGTAAAAATGTTTTATGCATGAACCACTTATGCACCGCCCCACCGAGGCGGAGTCGAATTATGTATGGTTCTATGCTGAACACGTTTGGCACAAATTTTTATCCAATTCATCCTACTCTGACATGTATCCAAATAGATTAGGATTTTGAATCTAAGCGAGCGAGGTATTTTCAACGATAGAAAAAATGTGTATCAATTTGCCATAAGATTGTTTACCTGTTTGTTTGCCTGGTATTACTGCCCTACTTAACGCAAATGATTTGCCGATGAATTTTTTACCTGGTAGCTAACAATTACCGATATAACCTTTTTTCAAATAAGCTAAAACGCATTAAAAATATATATTGATAACAAATATTTGGAATGAGCAGATATTCAAACGACCCATTAAACGCCGAGACCAAACAAAAAAGAATTTCAAACTATCGATTCGCAAGGAAAATATTTGAACCCACGCAAAAATATCACTGTAGATGCGGGCTTAAAAATCAACCTAACGTTTTTTATGCCTGTGAGAAGCAATCAAAATCAAATAAATAAATGGTAGATTTGTCTTTTGTCCAATGGCAGACACGAGTCACTGCACATTATTATTAGTATTCAGTCATCTTCTAAAGCGCATTCGCTGTTCCTACATTTTAATGTAGCCCTTTGCAATTTGTGATTTGATTTTTTATTGCTGCCTCCGGTTTTGCTTAGATCATATGTTAGCTAAAACTGAAAATATTCATTCTCTGATTTTAGCATTATTTCTTTTATAAAATTATATTGTGGATTCTGCAAACCCGTTAATATATAAAACATAAATTTAAATCATTTTGCTGACACATAGGATGTGAGCTTTGGAAATCACAACATTTCATTGAATAAAAATATTTGTCATAAATTTTGTGCCTGCATGAATACTCGAAAAAATGTCTAATTAAACCGAGCTATGCCTAGATGCAGCACATATCGTTACTAATAGAATTGTTGCTCGAAGCGAAATCAAAATAGAAACGATGAATATTTTTTTATTTATTTATTATTATTTTGGTATACCGCGCATCTCCAAACATGACAATAGGAACTAGCAATATATATTTTTATCGATTTTTATGAATGTCTATCAGTTAAATAAATCACAGGTAGTTTGCTATTTCCAAACGTTCATTTTTATTTGCCTATTTTTGATCCGCACATATTCAACCCAGCAAATTTAGCTCTTCATGTGCTGGCTTTATAATTTCCCAAATTTGTTTCCTGCGTGTTGTAAGAGGCGACTGAAGAGAAAACAAAAAGCGATAGATAGTTCGGTCATTGTCCAGGTTTGATACTACTCACGCTACGATGTTTTCTGCTTAGAGTGCAATTACCAGTATTGGAGTATACCTTACTTGGAGCGTACCTCGAAGAATAAATAAAATTATTGCACAAAGAAGTTCAACCAACGATATAAATTTAGATTTTATTTTGATTGGCGGCAAGCTATTGAATCGATTTTGTTGTTGTTCAAATATTGGGACAATGTCGTATTTACTATCTTAAGCAAAATAAAGCAAACGGAATCAGTTGCCACCAACAGATCTTATTTTGCATGCATGAACATTAAATTCAATAACATTACACACTTTGTTAATGAAGAAATTTTACTTATTTCTCGTGTCTGATAAAGCAATAACATGTCGAAATTTATTTGTGAATGTAAGTTGTCCTTTACATGTGAAAATTGGAAAGATAAAAAGACCCGGGGCGAAAAATTGGAAAGTACGAAATCCCGCCTCTTGCCACTTTTTAACGTTGTAGCAGGAGTATACGCGATTATTTCAAATAGGTGGCTTGTATCCGATAATGATACAATCACCCAAGGATTAATTTACTCGTGTGGAGCTGGCAATGAAGTTAACTGCACTGTGACTGAGGGCAACTGCACTGTCTGTGTTGACATAGGGCACGAAGATGATTGCAAAGATTTAGGTGAAGATTATGAGATTAAATAATTAGGAAAATATCTATTATCGGAAAATAAGTGCATTCTCCAGGAAGAGAAATGGTAAAAATTGTTCACAACAGATAGGTAATCTTGGCCTCTCCTTTAAGTTGCCATATTGGAGGTATAATTCTTGACTGTAATTGTAAATGATAGGATTCGAAAACCCTGGAAAAATGGGTTAAAACAGTTCTTTATGTTATGTTAAAAACGTATCTACTAGGTACCAAGTTGGATATAAAGAGTTTAACCTTTTACCGCAGCAGATGACCTCACACTGCACTCTACTATAGCCGTTCAGTGGCTAAATGCATGTCGTTATCAATTAGGCAGGGGTGCGATGGCCTAGTGATTTAAATATGTTGGCATCGTAGGTTGAAGATCTCGGGTTCGAGTCCCAGCGAAACGGCTTGGTTATCCATGCCCACCACTCAACCCAGGGTGTAATAACATGGGTAGTCTAAGACGAATAGGAAAAGATCATATCTTTTCAACAATTCTAACCCTGTCCGTCTATAAGTGGCTGCCAGTACAGGGCATTGGGCAAGGTGACCCACTCTATCTATATAAAAAGTAGCTTGACATAATTATCCTCGATTATTGGTTTATGCAATACTTCAGTGCTCAACTTTTAATAAGAAATGTTGCTGATTTTTTTTTCTTTTAATTTCATTTAAGTTCACTTTTAGCAAGACCGGTCGTGCTTAAAAGGAACGAACTAACAAGCACTCAATGACAATGACTCACTACAATATGTACAACCAGTCACCATACCGCTCAGCAAAATACTTCTCAAATGGGTTGGACTGCTACGGTAAAATACACTTTGTGTTATATTTGCCCTGGGTGGTATTAAACCCATGTAAAGCTTGATTGCTTCCTGTTATTTGATTCTTACGACACGCAGTATTTTATTCGCAGAACAAGACACTGACGAATTCGTAGTATTCTGGCTTCTGATTGTTTCAACTGGACTTAGAGTACTTGTGGAGATTCTTTACACGCTCATGGATTGGTTCTGCAAAATCGAAAAATGCTGCGGACGTAAAAATCCACACGCTGCCACTATGGATGCGGTAAGATTCATTGCAGGTAACTTCATTATTTCTCATATTTTCAAAGTTTATTATGACCCACTCTGTATTCCGAATTTTGAGCGAACAATTTCGGTTGGGCACAGAACAACGGTGAGACGCGTTCCATTTGCGAATCATGCTTATTGAAACAATATTCCCAATGATGCTTCAGATTTTTTTAGCTGCTCCCAAGTGTCATTTCAATTTTGAAAATTTTGAGAAAATCAAAAAAGTGTAAGAAGATTTTACATTTCCCATAACAATCACCTTTTACTAGGGGCAATCATAAGAGGAGCAATCATTAATGAGCCAGAAGCCCGGCTTGGTGATTTGGTTAAGCGCGTTCGCTTTGTCCGGAAGGCCAATGGTTCGATGCTTGATCGTTTCACCACCTAACGTGTCACTCAGCAAGACACTTCGCGGGTCCTGTAACATAGAACAGATACATATTCAGTACAAAGAGGCTTGCCCAACGGTTGTTTCGAATAAGCCCACAGCAGATTTGCGGACAGGCTATAGCCAATGAATCGAAAATCTTTAAAAAAAAGCAATGGGCCGGATTTACCGAAATTGAACCGGACCTTTTAACTTTGTTTACTACCAGATCGGCCTACAGGTGCAGAGTAATAAATTACCTTAAGAAATAGTCTTCGTATTGTAAGAGGCTTCCAAAATAAAAAAAAAAAAGGTGGATTTGGTGGTTGCCATCGTTCTAGGTCAAATACCACTCACTGTAATTTATCATAACTAATTTAGTTCTATATGTGAAGTTTTCCACTTGATGCGCAGTTGCCGGCACTGCATTTTTGCAAAAGCTCTTTTTCATGCTATCAAGAATGTATTGACTTTCTTCAGCGTTTCTCTCGCTTTGTTTAGGACAAATTTCTAAAAAAAAAAATAAGAAAAAACAATTAACTGAAGCTGTGATCATTCTTATAACTCAGATTATTTCCAGATATCATCGATCTCATTTCTGCCACGGTATACACTGCATACAATGAGGGCACAAAGCTTGATGCAGCAGTTGAGGGTGAAGCATTATGTGGGAGGTTCGGCGTGCCGTTCTTCATCAATTGGGTAAAAGGAGCTCAAGCGCCAGTCAAAGTGATCCTCTACCTGATTCGCAAAAAGTTCTTCAGCAAGCTCCACCGTATTTGCAAAAATTACGCCTGCAAAGGGGATGATGACGTGGGTGACGTAGAATTTTCCACAGGGGCAATGGGACCAGCAGTGATTGAAGAACGACAAACTGCGAACATTTGAATTTGCATTATTTTGAAGTCGGAAACTTGAAATTCCAGCAAGTTTAAATAATTAGATACTTTTTTTTTCTCATTTCTTCGCTTCTTTGTGCGTTGGCTACTAAAAGACATTGACGCGAAAAGACAACTTCTTTGTGCATTTTTCTCAACTAAACTAAACTTGAGTATGAGCATCAAATTCATTCGCTTCAAATAATGGATTTCAAATTTTATCATATCATATAACGATCAATATAATCTAATAAAACAAATTCTAATGCGTGATCCATCTCTATTGCCGATAGCACAATATTATCCTCCATGCTTTCTAGAGCTTCAAATTAAAGATGACATAAAATAAAAAATCTATATATATAAACACTGAATTAATATAAGTTTTATTATTGAAATTCATCCAATGCCAGGCAGGGAGCAGTCGGATTATTAATTAGTAGGGCTGGTTCACTGGAGCAAAAGCTTTCTAAGCGAAGTGGAACTCTCCTTTTCAACCGCAAAATGCAATCGTTTTTGCTGTAATTTGACCAAAATCAATTATAATTTCCGTTAAAAAATTATACACTTTTGTACTTGCCCAAAGCACAGAAGAACTCTTCGTTAAAGAGACTCCGAATCGAAGACAGTTTTCTGGTTAGCTCGCACGACGAGGTAGTGAATCAGAATCAACTCGATTCCTTTTTACAAAGTGGCTCATTATTAGATTAAAAAAGATTAACAGAGATTTTAGTCAAAGTGAGCTAGATAGACCTGATCAGACGTTTTATTTTGTTGAGCATAAACCTCGGGTAAACCGCGCCTCGGCGTCGGATCAATCTATAACTAATGCTTAGCAAAACATGTTTGAAAAATGTTGGACACATGTATGCACCATTTACAAGGTTGTTATGTGTCTACAACGATGCATGGGTATGCGAAACAGACGCGGTTACTTTTGGCACAAAATTCTGGACCGAATATATTTGTAAAATAATTTACACATTACATTCATGTTTTCCCACATGCTGGCGCTCTAGAGTGAGTTTAAAAGGTTCGTCAAAGAATGCAATCAAGCAGAACTGGCGGGACCAACGAGAAGTATTATTTTGTCAGCAGCTTCAAATGCACCGTGCCTTCTCGGCGCGATCCATCCCTACACATGTTTAACATATTTAGAGAGAATATTTCAGATATGTGGGCGTCGCCATTAGGTTGTTTTTTTAGAACAGGGGAAAATATAGTTTGTTTATCGGAAGCAGCGAGAAAATTAAGCAATATTCATGAATTAAAATAAACAAGAATCACAGATGTATTGCACGCGGTTCATCTGTGGCTCATACTTCTAGATTGTAATCATTTGTCGCACACCCCACGCAGTGGTCAAAAAATCTGGATACGAATATCTGGAGTCGATCGCATGATGGAGACAGTGAGTCAAAATGGCATCTATTTTTCTCACAGGCTGGCGCTCAAGAGTAGGTTATAAGAATTCAAATATGTCAATCAAGCAGAGCTGGTTGTACCCGAGCAGACGTTTTATTTTATTTCGTCTTACACGAACCTTGGGTTGGCCGTACCTGGCTACCACGGTACATCTGTGGGTCATGATTTACTAATCTAGTATAGAAAAATATTTTAGACAGGAGCTGGTTAAATGTGTTAGACATGTACTTTCTGTGCCAAATTTGAACGAATTTAGACTAGATGCGAGAGCACGGTAGCAGCTTCTCATATGTTCACAGGGCGGCAGGATACCGCAAGCATCATTATTGATGCAGATATTGCACTCAAAATGTGTTTGGGCTCCACAGCAGGAATATTTGAAACATTTTGAAATTGAATTATATAGCATGAAGGAGGGGTTTATTAATTCAAAAAGAGCATTATAATTTATTTGGCAATTTACAGAGACGTTTTAAACGCCGTCATAGTGAATTATCACCCTCGTTTCAAATTTTGTACATTTGCCAAGAATCTGCAATAACCCCATAGAAAGCCAAAAAATATGATGTTCACTTTAATTGTTATCTCGGTAAAGGAAATGAATTGTGTTTTATTAATTTTGTCCAGTGCTTTTCTTTTTTCGGGTATCGACTATTTCATTAAATGACTTGTAATAAGATATTGCTTATTGTTAAAATTTATTCGGAAGTGCGTTTAGCAGAATAGCTGATTTTCTACAATAACATTTATTTAGTGCAGTTTATTTGACCGGTTGTTTTGACTATTGTTTTCCCAAGGGCTAAGCATAGTAACCAGGCCTTAAAAACAATATATAAACTTCTGAGGCTGTGTAATATTTAAAGTCCAATGGAAACTGAACATCTAACGGTTGTTTAGGTAATGAAGTTGTTTCGTTCTGAGTTTGTTCGTTCGGTCGCATGTTATGTACCAGTCACTGATGGATTGCACTGCCAAGGCCATTTGTTGCTGATGGCTGATAAACTATAATTTCTGATTGACGTTGTATTTAATTATCCATGCCCTCAAATAGGCTTCAATATTTAAAAATTATTAATTTAGAGTTAGAACTTCGCTATAATCTTTTTCAAAAATGGTGGTTTATGAACTGTATATTTGCGACTGGTTTACAATTGTAAATTGAATTTGTTTCTAATGCTGGGATCTGTGATGTCTATGTACGTTAATGAACTCGATAAGTCAAGAATAGTGATAGCAACCTAGTTATTTATTAAACTAGATAAATTGAAACGAAATTATCAAAAAACTAAGTATTGCTAGGTAACTTTTGTTTCACTTTCAAAATTATGTAGCATTCGGATTAAAGACCAGGTAAATTACGCATTTGTCGTTTGGCAGCTTTTGAGACATATTTAATAGATTTGAGAGTTAAAAATCTTCAAATAGTCTATTTTGAAAGCTTTTTTCATAATGAGAATATGCTTTATCTAGTTTTTTTCCATACTAGGTACTTGATTTTTTTCCACCAGGTACCTAGTTGTGATATAGATAAATGTGCCTATTTTACGTACTAAATTTACTAGGTAAATTATCAAACAGAAAACTCGGAAAGTTGAACTGGGTAAGTTATTCATTCTAGGTCAAAGTACTTAGCAAATAAACTCAGTGAACTAAGTATACCAGAGTAAATTAGGTACTTTCACCTAGAATTGCCAACATGAGTCAGAAAGACGTGTTTTAATTGAAAGTTATTTCGAGCGCAGATCTTTACTCAAGGACTTGCTTTAAAAGGAGAAAAGTACGTGATTAGTCGCGTTAGCCAGTTTCTTTGATTATTTTTTTCTTCACAGCAAGGCAGAAGGACACTAAAGTTTTAAAAAGGAATAGGGAATGAAAATTGCCTCGATAAATATTGAAATGCAGTACATGCATAAATAATGGATAGTAAAATGCACCTAAATTAGTGAGGTATGGTGCATATAATCTTTGACCCCTTTTTGACAATTCAAGTTTAAAGCTGGTTATTTGTCAGTTTTATGCTCTATAATCATTAAATATAGGATGAATATAGTTTCATACTGATCAATTTTGGTCTTTTTTTATCGCTTTTTGGTGTGTTTTGATCTTTGTTCATGCTTTACCTATGTTAAATAATTTATACTTTGCTTTGAGTATATGCCAGACTTGTAGTCTAATGGAAACTAAACAGTTTTCAAAATGTTTCTAACAGTTGGAGAGTTGAAATTGATTATGCGTAAAACTCAGTCGGCAAAACATTGCGACATATTTCGTTATGTATGAGTCATTGATAGATCGCGCCGCCAAAGCGCGGATCATGTATGGCTCGTGCTTGTGACATTTTTTTTTCTGGTTGGGAAAGTATTTAACTATATCAATGCCAATGGACTTCAGTATTTAGAAATTATTCTGCTTAAACTCCTATCGGAAAATTGTAAGGGCATGTATATTAGGAATATGTGGAATACGTCTGTTCAGCCGTGGTTCTCTTGTGATTTTTACTAGAATTAAAAAGATTCATTATTGAAATGTGTTCAAGTTTGTGAATTTGTGATCTGTGATGTCTATGTGCCTTATGAAACTTGATCATTCGAAAAGATATCTTTACTTTGGAAGATAATGCGCGCGCACATTTTTACTCTAAGAATTAACTTTTATGAGAGCTGATATATACTATTTTGTTTGATCCATTTCATGTGACAAGTGGCTTTAAATATTTTTCTTTTAAAGCAAGACAGAACGAACCAAGACATGAGTGAAATGAATGAAAAATACCTCGATACACTTTAACAAAAATGCAACAAAATCACTGTTCTTTGACCGTAATTTTGCCTGACAGGATTGAATAAAATTTAGATCGATTTTTTGGCCAAATATGGGGTGTTGGTGGAAAGCATCTTCGTGGTGCGGTCCATCAACAGCCCTAAATTGTCATAAATCTCATCAACATGACCTTTTTTACTTTAGATATAGGCAATTACTGCAAATAACCAGTAAATTTACTGTACTTTTCTCAGAGTGTAGACATGGGACATTGTAGAGTGGCCTCGCAGTTACTGCACTTTAATGCATATATTTGAAAGACTTTGAGAGAGTTCAAGTTAAGAAAAAAGACTGATTCGGCAATTGTTTTGTGCTCATCACGACCATTAATTATATCCTAGTTTATGTTTTATCTGCTTGATCGAAAAATTGTTCCGCGCAATATACATGAGTCACTGATGATTCGCGCCGCCACACAAGCGCGCGTCATCAATAGTTCATGCCCAACAAAATATATTTCCTGATTGGAGACGTATTTCATTAATCATGCCATATAGATTGAATCTCAGTCAAAACATTATACTTGACAAAATAAAAATTTCTTATTGGGACAAATTAGTGAACTTAGGTAATTTTAAATGTACTTGATAAGTGACATGCTGCGAAAAGATCCTGCGTGCGCAGTTTTTTTGATCAAATAATGCAATGATATTTAGATAAATAAAAATAATATTATCAAAATTTCATCCGCTTTAATTGACCAGTAGTTATATGTTATGACTGTTAAGTAGGCTAGGACAAACATTGGGATGATGGAAATAAAAAAGCGATAGTTGTTGAAACGAGTCACAAAAGTATAGTTCATGTAATCTAAATTTATGTTTTTCAAAATTAGAAATTTTTCATGTTTTGTGCGATTTCATTGCACTATTCAGATATAGTTTATTTGCAAGACTCCCTTTGTGAGACCAAGTCCTATTGCTCAGCTAGAATCCCTCTTCCATCAGAAATCATAATTTATGCAAAACGAGGCACGGCTGAGCTGCACGTATACGGCGCAATTCATCAGTGAATCAAACTTGGTAAAGCATTTTTGTAACGAACAAAATTCGGCTTTGCAGAGCGTCTTAAAACGATAGGTCAAAACTACCACAGACAATCATCATAGCGAAATGCAGCGAGTAATATCTATCCTGAATGATTTCAGTAACCATTTATCGATTCTCTGCTTTTTTGTCATTTCTTATGATGTACTGGTAATAATTGGAGCTATAAGAATATGCAAATTACAATAATAAAAGCGAAAATTTGATTCAATAATTGATTCGATCTGATTCGAAAAATTATTCTAATCAAACTTAATATCCTAATGATCCTGTTTCATCCAATTGTTCATGTATTGGTGGTTGGAATCAAACTTCAAATAACCAAATGAGTAATCTCTATTTGTTGTGATGGACTAGAATATCCACTTTCAGATATATTCAATTTTTAATCTGAACATATTATTTAAAATCCAAATCATTAGTTTCAAAAAAGTATAAATTTCAATTAACAGGGAAATTATAGCGTCAAAATAAATGTAGAACTTCATATGAAAAAATTTTTAGCTGAAGTCTAATAATTGCTTTCGAAATCGTGAAAATTTTGAAGCCGTATACCTTGTATCATCAAATTGAGCTATCTTGGGGTGAAATATGACACTTCTTAGACAATGGAATCACTCAAACGTTGGTTCAGAACAATGCCTTACAAAATGTAACACTGAAGAAGGACTAGTAAAGCCTACGAAGCCCTTTTAACCCATTACACCTCTAATAATCGAATTTGAAGCAATCATGTTTGATTTGGACAAAATATTCGCATTCATCTTGGCCCAGACGTAATTGAAGATGACCACCAGAGAGCCTGGAAACAACATTTACGTCATAACATTTCAAGATAAATTGAAAAACAAAGCACATAATTGTGTTTAACGTTTTTCCAATAATTATAAAAAATTAAGATGTTCAAACCGTAACTCAGTCGAAAAAATAACACGTGCGTATATTACGATAAGTATGAGCCACGGATGGCCCACGCCACCAAGGGAAACAAAGAGTCGATTCTCGACGGAATATTTTTGTAAATGCTGTGATATCGATGTATCTTTAGATAATTTACTTTAAAAGAAGACATGCTACGATTGAAAGATCTTCATCGCGCGAATTTGTTAGTTTAATAATTTGCTCCAATGATTGTTTATATACACTATTTTATTTAGTCCCGTTTATTTGGTCGGTTGCTTTGACATTGTTATTGCTTTGACTACCTTTAACAGCGATATATAAATTTCTATTCCGAGAATATGTTATATTGAATGTACAATGAAAACTAAAAGCCTAACGGTTGTTTAGTGAAATTGGTGGTTTGTTCTGAGAAAATATTGTTTGCGCATCTTTTTGTACCAGTCACTGATGGATTGCACTGCCAAGATGCAGGCTATTTCTGGATCATGCCTTTAAAAATATAATTTTTGATTTGAGATGTATTCATGACAAATATGTATCAATATTTAGAAATTATTAGAGTGAAACCAAAAGATTTTTATTTTAAATTATTTTTCAGATATGTATTACTGATGGATCGCTTTGTTCAGTCGCGGTCCTTCACGTTATAAAAATGATCTTTCGAATGGAGTCGGATACAAATTTGTCAATTAAATTAATTCTAAAGGCTGAGATGTGTGATGTCTATGTACATTAATGAACTCGATCAATCAGGAAGAGATGTTTTAATTGAAAGTTATTTCGCGCGCAAATTTTTACTCAATGATTTGGTATAAATAGGGATGAGTACCATTTCCTTTAGTCGCGTTCATTTAGCCAGTTCCTTGTGTTATTTTTTCTTCCGCAGTGCTAAATCTGTCTCTATCAATGAAAAGATCTAAAATTTAACGGCTAGGATTCTACAAAAGCCGTCTGCTTAAAATAGGATATGTTAAAATTCTATATATATTTTTCTGACCTGTTATTTGAAATTTGCGATATAATTTTTGTAATTTATGATTTGGATTCGAAATAATACGTTTAGAGAATAAATAAAATATATTTGAAAGTGAAAATTCTATGTGGATCACACAAAAATAGAGAATAGTCATTTGGTCATTCGAAGTTTGGTATCAACCAATAAACACATTAAAGTTGGACGAAACAGAATCATTAAGATGTTAAATTTGATTAGAGGAAGTTTTCGAATCAGATCGAATCAATAATTGTTCATAGATATCAAATTATCGAGTTTATTATTGTAATTCACAAAGTTAAAATAATTATAGCAGGGCGTGCTTATTTGTGTAGGGCGTGTTAAAACCATTAGTCAAAACTACTACAGAAAACTACGAACTATGTTAAAAGTATCCTGTAGAAGATTGGATCATCATAGTGAAGTGCAGCGAGTAATACCCTGGGCAATTTCAGAAACCATTCATCGAATCTCTGATTTTTTTTATCTTTTCTTATAATGTACTGGAGATAAATTGTAGCTATAAATATTTCCAGTGTGTAAAATACAATATTGAACGCGAAAATTTGAGATCTCTGTACAATTATTGAATCGATCTGATTCGAAAAATTATTCTAAACAAATTTAATATCTTAATGATTCTGTTTCGTCCAATTTTTTTATGTGTCTAGTGGTTGAAATTAAACTTCAAACAACCAAATGACTAATCGCTATTTTTTGTGATGGACCTAGATTGTCCACTTTCAGATAAATGCTATTTTTAATCTGAACATATTATTCAAAATCCAAATCATTACCTTCAAAAAAGTATATCTCAAAGTTCAATTAACAGACCAATTGTAGCGTCAGAATAAATGTAGAACTTCAACATTTATAAAATTTTTTAACTGAAGACTTTTGTAGATTATACGCCTTTTCCTTAATAGAGACAGATTTGGCACTGCTGAATTTAAGGCTGAAGTCGTGGAAACTTTGAAGCAACATATATACCTTGTATCATTAAATTGAGAAATCGTGGGGTTAAATATGACACTTCTTAGGCAATGGAATCACTCAAACGTTGTTTCAGAACAATGCTTGACAAAATGTAACACTGTAGCAGAACCAGTAATGACTACAAAGCTCTTTTAATCCATTACACCTCTAACAATCGAATTTGAAGCGATAATGTTTGATTTGGAGAACATGTTAGCATTCACCGTGGCCCAGACGTAATTGAAGATGACCACAAGAGAGTCTAGAAACAACATTTACGTCATAATATTGTCGGTGTCATTTTTCAAGATAAATATAAAAACAAAGCACATAATTGCATGTAGCGTTTTTCCAATAATTACTAAAAATGATTATGTCCGACGCGTGGCTCGGTAACAAAAATAACGAGTACGTATATTTCGATAAGTATGAGCCACTGATGGCTCACGCCACCAAGGCGCGGAACATATAAGGTTGATGCTCGGCAACATATATTTATAAATGCCGAGATCTATGATATTCATGCACCTTTAGATAATTTACTATTAAAGAAGACATGCTACGATTAAATGATCTTCATTGCGCGAATTTGTTAGTTTAATAATTTGTCCCAATGATTGTTTATATACTCTATTTTATTTAGTCCAGATTATTTGGCCAGTTGGTTTGACTATTGTTTTTCCAAAGCAAAGCAGAATCAACCAGGCCTTTAAAAGCAATATATAAAGTTCTGCTATGAGGCTATGTAGCATTTAAAGTCCAATGGAAACTAAACAGCTAACGGTTGTTTAATGCAATTGATGGTTCGTTCTGAAAAGCCGTTCCGTGCAATTTAATATCCATCCGTTCATTCTTCTCTGGGAGGTTCTCCCATCAATGTGCAATTAGAACTGCATAGTAATCCTGATCAGAATTCCTTATTTATCTTTATAGCCATTCCTCGGATGGATCATTTAGCCGATACGTAACTATTTCCGGGTGACAACACACGATTTTTCTTAATTAGTGTCGCAATGGTCGTCGTTACCGTATCGGAGGTACTTTGAATTCGAAAACCAGGTGATGTCCCCGATTTTTGCCAAGCTAGAAAATGTTGCCACTTATACGCAGTTCTTTGCTTGTATTGATACTTTCAGCGTTGCGCGCTTTGGTTTTCCGAGCACTGTTCTTTACTCGATAGCGTCTTGATGCTGTTTAGATTCTAAGCCACAATCACAGAGCTCGAGTAAAATTCTCGAGCTTAATCTGTCGCTTTTAATGTTATCCCAGGGACATTATTATATACCAACTAATCACCAATCCTTGCTTATTATTCAGATAGCCATCTAGTTAGAATGCTTCATCAATTTTTCAGTAAGAACATATTTAAAATGCCGTGAGCAGGGTAACATAATCACAATTGTTGAAGTGTTGTTTTCAAGACTTTAAAGCGAATTTTCGAGTAATGTTCATTGTGATTGTTGATTGAGCCGCTTCACTCGAAACATTGCCTTATTTCTTTTTTATGGGAAATTTTGTTCGGTATTTTATAGTCCGGTTTGCGTTATTGCGTCAGTCAGGCCCTTGAGCTATTCAAAATTCCTTCCGTTTTGATTGATCAGTAGTTGTATGTTATGACTATTTCCCTTAAAAAAGTAGGCTAGGCCAAACATTGAGATGATGGAAATAAAAAAGAGATAGTTGTTGAAACAAGCCCACAAAAGTATGATTCATTTAATCTGAATTTATCTTTTTAAAAATTAGAAATTTTTCATGTTTTTTTGCGATTTTATTGCACTCTCCAGATATAGGTTATTTCTTAGACTCTCTTTGTGACACCAAGTCCTATTGCTCAGCTAAAATCCCTATTCCATTAGAAATCATTATTTATGCAAAACGAGGCACGGCTGAGCTGCACGTATACGGCGCAATCCATCAGTGAGTCAAACTTAGTGAAACATATTGTATCGTACAAAATTCGGCTTTGCAGAGCGTGTTAAAATGATCAGTCAAAACTACTAAAGAGAACTATGAACTATGTTGAAAGTATCCCATAGAAAATTGAATCATCATAGCGAAGTGCAGCGAGTAATATCCATCCTGGGTGATTTCAGAGACCATTTATCGATTCTCTGTTTCTTTGTCATTTCTTATGATGTACTGGAAATAAATTGTGGCTATAAATATTTTGTGCAAATTAAATAATAAACGCGAAAATGTGATATCTATGTGCAATTATTGATTCGATCTTATTCGAAAAATTATTCTAATCAAACTTAATATCCTAATTTCAATTAACAGTCAATTATAGCGCCAAAATAAATGTAAAACTTCAACATTTATGAAAATTTGTAGCTGAAGACTTTTGTAGCATAGTTCCCGTTATATTATTGGCCTTTTCATTAATAGAGAAAGATTTGGCACTGCTAAATTTAAGGCTGAAGCCTAGTGTTGCTTTCAAAATCTTGAAAATTTCAAAGTCTTATAAGTTACATAATTAAATTGAGCTAGCTTGGGGTGAAATATGACACTCCTTAGACAATGAAATCCCTCAAACGTTGGTTCAGAAAAATGCCCCACAAAATGTAGCACTGAAGCAGGACCAGTAACGACAACAAAGCCCTTTACATCAATTACACCTATCTAATCATCGCTTTTCCAATATTTATTAAAATGATCATGTCCGACCCGTGACTCGGTCGGAAAAATAACGCGTGCGTATATTTCGATAAGTATGAGCCACTGATGGCCCGGGCCACCAAGGCGCGGGATTTATAAGGTTGATGCTCGGCGAAATATATTCTTAAATGCTGAGATCTGTGATATTCATGTACCTTTAAATACTTTACTATTAAAGAAGACATGCTGCGATTGAAAGATCTTCATCGCTCGAATTTGTTTGTTTAATAATTTGCCCTAATGATTGCTGATGTACACTATTTTATTTAGTTTATATGGCCAGTTGCTTTGACTATTGTTTTTCCAAAGCAAAGCAGAACAACCAGGGCTTCAAAAGCACTATATAAACTCCTATTCTGAGGCTATGTAATATTCAAAGTCCAATGGAAACTAAACAGCTAACAGTTGTTTACTGAAATTGATGGTTCGTTCTGAGAAAATTTTGCTTGCGCATGTTTTGTAAAAGTCATTGATGGATTGCACTGCCAAGATGCAGGCCATTTCTGGACCATGCCATGGAAAATACAATTTTTGATTTGAGATGTATTAATGCAAATAGATTTTAAAATTTAGAAATTATTAGAGGTAGGGCTTCGGTAGGTTTTCATTTCAAATCATTTTTCAGATATCTATTTCGGATGGATCGCTTTGTTTAGTCGCGGTTCATGCATTAAAAATGAACTTTCCAATTGAGTCGGATACAAATGTGCAATTAAATTAATTCCAAATACTGAGATCTATGATGTCGATGTACATTATTAGAATCGATCAGTCAAGAAGACATGTGCCAATTGAAAGTTATTTCGCGGGCAGATTTTTACTAAGTGATTGGCTTTAAATGGGGATAAGTACCATTTCCATTAGTTGCGTTCATTTAGACAGTTTCTTTGATTATTTTTTTCTTCATTAGTGCTAAATCTGTCTCTATCAATGAAAAGATCTATAATAAGCGAGTACGATTCTACAAAGGCCTTCATCTAAAAACATTTCGGATATGCTGAAATTCTACGTATATTTTACCGGTCTGTTAATTGAAATTTGCGATATTCTTTTTTTTCTTTGAAAGTAATGATTTGGATTTGAAATAATGCGTTTTGGTAAAAATAAAATATATCTGTAAATGGAAATTCTATGTTGATCACACAAAAATAGAGAATAGTTATTTGGTCATTTGAAGTTTGGTATCAACCAACAAACACATTAAAATTTCAATTAGGATACCGGCAAAATATATGTAGAATTTCAACATATCCAGAATCTTTTTAGCGGAAGGGTTTTGTAGAAACGTACCAGCTATATTATGGGGTTTTCATTGATAGAGACAGATTTGGCACTGCTGGATTTAAGGCTGAAGTCTAGATTCGCTTTCAATATCGTCAAAATTATGAAGCTTATAACTTATATGATTAAATTGAGCTAGTTCGAGGTGAAATACGACACTTCTTAGACAATTGAATCACCCAAACGTTGGTTCAGAACCTATCTAAGCATCGCATTTGAAGCAACCATATTTGATCTGGGCGAAAATATTAGCATTCACCGTGTCCCAAACGTAATTGAAGATGAGCATGAGATAGTCTGAAAACAATTTTTTGCGTCACAACATTGTCAGTGACATTTCAACTAGATTAAAAAACGAAGCGCATAATCGTGTGCAGTCTTTTACTAATACCAGTATGTTAATTGACGCATCTGGCGTTGTCCCATTTGGTAGCTCAAAAAACTCAAAAGAATTTTACATAACAGTGCAGATAAAATTGTAAATCAGAAATTATTTACTGCACGTCCGAGTTACTTAAGCTTAATGTACACAGGCTCTGTAGGTACGTGCTTTAGAACAGCCCTAACGTGTCGTAAGAGGCGATTATTTGGAAGAAAAGAAGTGGTAAATGGTTTTACAATCGCCCAGGGCAGATAACTCCCACTGCACTTTACCAATATGGTCCATTGGGATGTTTTCCGATTAGAGTGTAGTTGCTGGTATTATATCTTTAGGTAGCTCTTTGCTATTGAGTGGCCGCTAGTTAGTTCCCTTCTAAAGCTGCTTCTAGCCTTGCTTAGAGTGAATTTCAATAAAAGAAAAGAAAGGAAACAATTATCCCATTCGACGGATAAATACAATTGCAGTATAAACTTACAAAATAAATTCCCTAGTGTACACGTGAAAGAATTAGTTCAATCTCATCTACCAGCCATGCACTAGTAATCTGAATTCTACGAGCCTGATTTTACGGTATTTTTTTCTTATTTAATACTCATTTG
Source organism: Styela plicata (assembly GCA_963675895.2). NCBI lineage: Eukaryota > Metazoa > Chordata > Ascidiacea > Stolidobranchia > Styelidae > Styela > Styela plicata. Next base: position 19,961,696 of record OZ023148.1, read on the forward strand.
AAATGATGGGAATGGGTTTTTGTATCTTTCAAAATAGGGCAATAAATTGCTTATATCATAAATTGAACAAATCATGCCAGTATTATCAGCGATACTCAACGTAAAAAATTGCAGAAGGGCTAGCAGTAGAAATATTCACTTGGGAAATATTGCGTGAAAATAACTCGCTGGGATAAAGCACACTCATAGAAAAAAGGCGTAGATGGTATTATTATTGCCAAGGCAGGAACCGCTCCGTGCACTTTAATATATCCGTTTATTAATCTCTGGGAGGTTCTCCGATCAACTTGCAGTTAGAACTGCATAGCAATAATGATCGGAATTCCTTATATATTTTTATAGCCACTCCTTGGCCTCCTTTTAGCCGATACGTAACTATTTCCTGGTGACAACACACAATTTTTCTTTATTAGTGTCGCAATGCTCGTCGTTACCGTATTGGAGGTAATTTGAATTCGAAAACCGGGTGATGTCCCTCATTTTGGCCAAGGTAGAAAATGTTGCCACTTACACGCAGTTCTTTGTTTAAATTTATACTTTTAGCGTTGTGCGCTTTGGTTTTCCGAGCACTGTTCTCGATAACGTCTTGATGCCGTTTAGATTCTAAGCCACAATCGTTGAATTCGAGTATAATTTTCGAGCTTAATCTATCGCTTCCAGTGTTGTCTCAGGGACATTATTATATACCAACTAATCACCAATCCTTGGTAATTATTCTGAAAGCCATGTAGTAGCCATGTAGGAATGTTAGTTAGTTTTGTATCGGTATTAGCATAAATTTTTTACCTATAAACAAAATACTTTATTTGAATTTCTCTGAAATTCATACTTTTTTCAAGAGAACATATTTGGCCGATGTTTCTAGTTAGAAAGATTAGAAAAGCAACATATACACGTGAGGTAAAAAAAATGTGGTGAGCAGGAAAATTTTTAAAATGTTGTTTTCAAGATTTTCGAGTAAGGCATTTTCGAGTAACGCATTTTCGAGTAACGACCACTGTTTATGATTGTTGTTTGAGCCGTTCTACTCGGAACAATGTCTTATTTCATGATGCTGCTCAAACCAGTGTTGAACACACGATTTGTACTTAAACTAGATGAGACACAACGGTGTTATATACTAGGTAGTTCCACAACCAGGTTGCATGTTACTAAGTAACAATAATGATAAACTAAAATCTTTACCCATGAGGTTTATTTTATCGAAATGATAATCGTACCAAGGTCAATGTAATGAAGTTCTGGTAATTACTTTTCTTCTGTACTTCTGTTGCTTGAGCATCGAGAACACGAAAGAATGTTGTTTGAATCGGATACTTTGCCTTGATTCAAACTATAGTATGCACAGGAGCAAAATATAAATTAACAATCATTTTATTCTCAATCCAGAACTGTATCTAATTAATAGAATAATATGTAGCGTTATTATGGCATCCTTGTGGAGATCCATTACAGGACAATCAGATAATCCAAATGTTTATAACTGGGAAGATTTGCTAAAAATAAGTGATCCGAGTGAATGTGGTCATATTATTGTCCTAAAAAGTGTTTCATCCCAGAAGAATTTTAAAAAATTGGTTCAAATTCTCGCTCAATCTAAATTGAAAACAGTGTCTTTGCCTGCCTGCTTTCCAAGCGCCTCTCAGACACTAAAAGTGGTCGGTGCGATAAGCAGAAATGGAATATCAAAAGTAGGTATTTTATTTTGGTTACTAATAGAAATAGTAGAACTTTTCAGTCCACCACTGCGCTTGCCTAGCTCTCAGCAATGGCTTGTGGTAGCTACAAATATTGCTACGTAAGATCTCAATTCCCATATTTACGTCTAATTCGCAATATTTACAACTACAAGTGCTATATTGTAGAGAAACGTGAGTAAAACTTGAAATAGTTCAATATAGTGTCTTTCACGTGTCTGGAAAACAGGTCGACTAAAAATGCTCATATTTCCATAATCACAAACGTTAGGTTAATTATAAATATATCACCGAAAAGCTAAGAAATGAAAAACTATGTGGATATAAATTGAAGATTAAATGTTGTGATTATATGCGATAAAATGATTATTAAACACACCCTCTAACTGTAGTCACCCTCTAAATTCGCATGGCTACAGTTTTTAAACTTTCGAATTGTTCTCGTTTGGTTGGGAATAGGCGATAAATTAAAACGTGATCCTGTGCGCTAGGATATTTCCACGCTGGTGGTACCATTGAAACGTTTTCGCGACATTTCAAACCCTTTTATGGTCAATTCTGTTCGGTATTTTATAATCCGGTTTGCCTCATTGCGTCAGACGGGTCCTTGAGCGACGTGAAATTGTACATGATGACACAACGTCAATTACGTAGCAGCGACTTTGAACATAAGAAATTCCCGCATCCACGCTCGGGGGCTTCGTTGAATGTTTTTTGAAATTTTATTGCTGAATTCGCTCAGTACGCCTATATGAATTAACATCTCTTCGAGCCAATGCCTTGTAGAGTTGAAAATTGATTTCGATAAACTGTATTGCGTATTTGGGGCTTCGGTAAACTTTTGTCACCGAACTTTATTATAAAGAATATATAAAGCGAAGCCCTATATTGACTTAGTTTTGCCATTGTAAACCACTGTAGGCCTGTGCTTCATACTCATATTCACCAAATATGATTTAGCCTGGTTTTTTATATTGATTTTAATGCTTTCAGATGCTTTGAATGCATAAATTCGTAATTTCTGAATTGGATTCATTTTTTGCTTCCCCCTTTCTACGCAAATCTGGTTTGTCGACAATATACATGCTAAACCCTGAAATAACTACATTGGTTAAGGAATGATACAGCTTCAAATTCCTGCATATTTTCCATATATTGCGACTCGGTTCGAGTCAAAGCCGTGGGCAGAATATTGTCGGTCTGGCGCGTCCGTGTTCTAAGGATAAAAAATTCCTTTGTTGATCATTTGATTCAAGCATAAGCGTAAACACAGCTCATTGACCCTGCCATTATCTCTCACACGAGTGCTTCAACATGGTCAAGCTCAGTCTTTCAAGTTTACTGCCATTGGAAATGCGTGAACTAAAAATCCAACCTGACCAAATTACTACATTTTAGGTTGACTGGTAATCACAGAAATATACGAAAAACTTGCGGGAGGAAACTCGAGATCAATAATCAATGCTTACAGTATGACAACCCTGCCTATATATTTTGTGGAAAAATTTGTAAAAAAGAATGAGAATAAAAGAATAAAGTCTAAGCATACTATTGTATTTTTCGTTTCAAGGGAATTCATCTGGACTTGCAAGGAAATGAACATAACGACGACTGCGTTGCAGTACTGGTACATCTAATAAACAAAAAAATCGTGACGTCTCTTGACTGTCCTAACAATGGATGGATGGATGGGGCCAATACTGAGAGGCTGCTTGAAATCGTATCAATGAAGGAAACTGTAAGTTTGATGAACTATGGAAATTTCTGTTAACATGAGCATGGGGGTAGTGGTTATATTTGTCATAGGACGTTTCAACACTTCGCTTGTTACCCAATAAACGCTCGGCACGGTACGTGGTAGTCATTATGCTTGCTCTGCGATATGGTTGTTGTTAAAAAAGGATAGGTATTGCAACAACGGACTTTGACTTCTTGTACTAATAAAATTACTCACAAATTTATCTTAAATTTGATCTTCTACTAGAATTTTCTGGTCATTAAGTTTTCTCTCGATATATTCCTAAAATATCATTGGAAATGTACCGATTCTGTATTTGAGCAGAGCCTAAATAAAACCAATGAACTAACTAACAATTATAGAAAAAAGAACTTTTCAAAATGCAGTACTGACTATTTTGCTCAACCGATGAAATGAAAATAATTTTTTGCCAACGTTTCGAATATCTATTTAGATATCCTTCTTCAGGGCAATGGAAGTGAATGACAGTAAATCTAATATATATAAAATCCTAAGGCATCTAAAAATACACAGGAAAATCTTACAGCTCCTTTTTATCACTTACCAATGTCTTGGCCCCATTGATTGAACTATTGACAACTGATCTTTTGTGGCAGCTTGGGCAACTCGAATTGAAATTTTGATATCTGTTCGTGTGTCTTTTCTTCCTAAATGCTTTTTGGTATTAAGTGGTCGTTGGTTGATTCTTTCTGGGCGCTACTTCTGGTTTAGGTCAGAGCAAATTTCAAAAACAAAAATACGCCATATATCGTAAAGCCACAGAGCGATAATTATGTCTTAGGCTACAGCTTAAATATTACTATCAAAATTTTCTTTATTTAGATGAGACATTTAAATCTTAACGGCTCCGTTTTGAACGAGAATTCACTGAAATATCTGAAAGATATTTTGTTAGAAAGGAAGATAAAAAAATCCCTTAACATGTCAAATTGTCAAAGAACAAGTGATGCATCGCTTACGAGCGAAGATTTTGAAAGATTGAATAAAGCTGAAAGGAAGGGAAGATCTGTGGTGAGTAGCTATGGTGAAACTTATATTTTCGTGTTTCTAATTTTCCCCAAAATACTATTTTTGCCTAAAAATGAGAAAAGGGAAACTTTTTAGGACTTACGATTAATTAGAAACATGAATTTATCTATCTCGTGCTGAAACATTCGCAAGTGTGATAAAACGTACGAGTGTGTATTAATTCGCTTTAAATTATCTTTAAACGTTGGATTTATATCGAGTAAAAATATATTCTGTGACATTTACGCTACTCTTTAGAAATTTTGTTTGAAATTATTTTTGGACAAATAAAACAAACTTGTTAGTGTGTTGTTTAACATATAAAGAAGACACATTTGAAAACGAATTTAATCTATGTTTGCAAACGACAACAATTGATACTGTAAAGCACTGTACTGAAATTTATTGTCAATAATTATCTGGCATGCTTCGAAAAACATGAATAGGATGCAGGAAATTCGCCGTATTATATATTATTATATGAAATCAATTTAATCACTAAGTGATGTTCAATTTTTCTTTAGTTCAAACGAAATCTGATGATAACATGGTTCCCATACGTTGGAAAAATTGATGAGCATCGCTTGAACAATGGATTTAACGTAAGTTGAATATAGCATAAGAAAGAAGAAATATTAAAGCCCTGTTTTGTAACAATATTCATAAGAAATATAAAAATCCTTCAAGATGACTTTTACATTAAGATTTGAGAATCTTTGTTTCATTTATTTAATTTTATTAAACATATGACATTATAGCCACGGCTTCACCATTGCATTTGGTGATGTTTGTTGCGATTTATTATTGGTTAAAATTTAAAAAAAAAGGCGCTGATGGTACCATATTCAGCATTTCAAGGTAATTTTGTAAATAAGCTCTATTTATCTCTGTAATACAAGCTACACAAAGCACATTCTTGGCGTTCACCTTCAGAGGTACTGTAAAAACAATTCACCAAAATAGCCGTTCTGTGAGAGAAACCTCACGTCAAATTGAAATAAAACTGTAAGATTGAGTAAACGGGCTTGGTGGTTGCATTCGATCAGGCGCATATTGTCCGGGAGGCCGTCGTTCCGTACTCGAAGGCGATTGGCGTTTGGTCAGAAAGTACCGCACCTGTGGCGCGGTATATCAACAGCCAATACATGACATAAATAATATTGTACCTTGCCTACAAGTCCTAGCTTTTGCCTTTGAATGAATAAACTAGTTTTACTACTGAATTTGATTTTTTTGGGGGGCTCAAAGGATAAACCCATTCTTTTTCCTAATGCCGTGAAATACGTGATTTCAGTTTGAATATAATCTCAAAATTTTTTTTTTTTCATTTTGTAAAATGCGCAATATTGTATTCGATTGTCACTATTCATAAAAACAACCTACAATACTGAACCAATTAATTCTGAATACGCTCATTATCTTCGTATTTCAGTTTTTATTCAACGAAACAAACGACTATTTCTTCAACAAGAACACGTGGGGAAAAATGCGGTTCAGTGATGGAACTTGTGCGATTTAATAATATCGATAAGTGGCAGATTCTGAAACCTGGAACTAAGAGAAAGAAAGCAGGAGAGAAACTATCTGAAAGCAAGCAGGTAAAATTCGTTTTGGTTGTTAAGTTGTAACAAACACAAAATATCCTACGACTTGCAAAATCTTGAACGATAACAAACCTGCAGAAAATTCCTTCCCCTCTGTTTCTTATTTGTGGCCGCTTGGAGGACGCAATTTAAATAATATACTTGTTGCAGGATTTGCAATCCTATGCCTATGGATTGACAATAGAGGTTCAGCTTTCGAGAGACCGTGCATGTTCGTGACCTTTGGCGTCACATCCAGCAATTCGATGTTAGGTATGGAATGTTATGCGTGGAAATGTATAATACCGAAAATAAAGCAGTTTCGAATGTCTATATAATCATTCTTCATCAGAATTATGGAAAGGTTAAGTCATCAACATTATTATCTACTGGAGAGGGGTCATCCTAAAATGAATATATAATGATAAGAATACTCTCATGTTTCCTTTAGCTTATCAGTCAATCTCTCAACGCAGACAGGATTGGACATTTATCTTTAACCTTTCGTATTTTCTTTCCCCCAGAAATTTAGAGTATTTTGTCTTACTAAAATTGTTTTTGGAATGACCTTCAGTATATAATAATGTTGATGACTTAACCATCTCATTGCCCGGACGAAGAACGAATGTATACCCATTCGAAACGTTGGCAAAAATAAAACATCGTTTGCACTTAGCGATTAGAATCCCCATTCCGTTAAACAGTCGGAGGATTTTAAAAGTTATGAAGTTGATATTTTCAATGTTCTGATGTGTCTTCAGCAAGGGTATCCCAGAGACAATTTTCATATTGAAATTTACTCATAACCGATGGAAATACACAACGCGGACCTTCAGAACGCCACATGTATGACTTGACGGAGACCTATTAAAATGTAGGATTAGAATTGCACTAAACGGAAAAAAAATTTGTATATCTGAAACGCTGCAATAAAGTGTAGCTGGTAATGCAATAGTAGGTGGTACTTGGTCTGGACGATGGTAAAACCATTTACTACGTCCATGTTTTCCTGCAGTCGCTTCTTTACCATGCGCAAGATTGTGGCAATTTTAGACTTTCCTATCTGCATCCATTTGAATGTTAATACATTTTTACCTATATCTAGATTTTGAGTTGAATATTTTTGTTTAATAGACTACTGGCATGAAGCGTCAGAAAAAAGGCGGGGACAACGACGTCGATGCGCTGATGGAGGATTTTGCGAATTTTGGACAAGGTATCTTGTCGTAGCTTAAACAGTACCATAAATAGGACGCCATTATTAAAAATTGAGACACGGTACTGTTTTCTATCATATTTTAGTAGGTTTCAGTTGCTGTTGTGCACTTCGTTTCAAGTTCAGCACGCTCTTTAAAAAGGAGACGAAAAAAATCTCTCCTTGTACGAACACTCTCGTTAAATTTAAATATAGTGCGTGCAAACTTCAAATCCTAACATTATTTTTTTGTTGTTGTACCTAAATGCCAAAACTATATTTGGTTAAAATCACAAACTTCCAAAGTTCATTTTTCTTAGAGATCGGATCATTACAGAACAAAGCTGATAGAGAAGAAAATGGTGTTTTGGTTGATCCCAGTGGTAAGTAGTGGTTCTTTACCAGCATATTTCATTTTCAGCCATGTACCACAGATGGACCGTGCCTCGAAGGCGTATCGTTATCCTAAACACATATTTATTTTGCCAAGCATGTGCCACAGATGGACCGCTCGTATTTCGATACCAAGCACAATATTTATTCGTGTTTTCACCTAAGCACAGATTTTATTTTTTTAGGTGCATGCCACATATATGCATCGCCTCCAAAAAGTAATTTTGTCCTAAGCACAAAATTTATTGTGTCAAACATGATCTTAAATTGACCGCGCCTTGCAGTCGTATTCTTATCCCAACTACATATTTTTAAGCATGTGTCACATGTCGACCGAAGGCTTATCGCTATCCCCGACACAAATTTGGTTTGGTCAAGTAAGTGACACAGATTGAATTCGTCTCTATCAAAAACCATACTTTAAAAAATATATCTGATCAGAAATCTTCCGACTAGGAGAGGATGATTTTATTGCATGGAAGAATGCTGTATTTTTTATTGAAGCCTGCTTAGAGCAAGGTTAGGGGTCTAAAGGAGATTTCTTCGTTCTGCCACATGTGTAAAGAATCCTCTCGATGAACGCAACTACGAAGATAACGATTAGCCGAGGATTTAATTGAATAATTTAAATTCGCCACCAGTTTTTTTTTTAAGTGGACTTAAATATGTTCCCAGGTCCTTCTCATTCTCGATGTTTCGGATCGTCGTATTCTTCGCCAATTGATGGCCCAATGAGTTTATCGGGCATTCCACCACACAGAATTGAACAGGCAATTCACCGGATACATTCAGCCCAGAGTAAGAATTATTATTTGTTAGTTAACCTTGTAATAAACAGGCGCCTA